>JAJJWX010004572.1:0-600000 GCA_023529315.1 Papaver bracteatum
AATAATAGATTCCTCGACCAACAAGAGTCACAAAACTGAGTTTTTTGTGATCAATATTGTGCATATTTGCATAGAAAACTCTTGCCATATCGGGTGAATATTCTTCAAAATCAAAAAGATTTCCCCAGTTTCGATTTTGAACAAACTTTACATAGTCCTTACTTCGGACTTCAGGATCAAACCTTTTTTCAGCAGTAAATTCTTTCCCCTTGAGAGTTTCATACTTTTTAAAGCACGAGCTATCAACAAAACGAGCAAATTCATGCTTGTTATCAATACTGTTAGAAAACTGATCCTATCAACCTTATTGATTCTAACCCGATTATCAGTGGACTTAGTCCTTTATTTCCCTTTTCCCATATTTGCGAAAATATGAAAAAACCTAGTTTCGGTTTCTATCAGTCTTCTCCAATATGTACGAACACATAATAAGAGATTATCTTTTATAGGAAGACTTGAGATCAGAAACCGGAAACAGCTGGTTTTAGGAAATACTAGAAAAATAGGAAATCGAGACTTGTGGGGAAACAAATCCGATTTTGTATCTAGGTTTTTCTTTTGGAAAACCGATTCTTCATGGATTGGATCTTTATTTTGGATTGATTCCATATTTTTGTCCGAAAGTATGTTTACTCTTTTATTACCAAAGATTGATAATATTACTTGAAACTTACTCAAGAATTTTATAGAGTATACAGATACATGTTTGAACAAAATAAGATATTTGTTAAAAATACCACTTGAATCATAAATCCTGTAAAATTTTAAAAGATCACTTGCTTCATTAAAACAGTTGTGAGTTGTATGAAGCAATCCATAGTTAATAGAATTATTAACTGAAAACTCAATCCTTGGAGGATTACATATTTTCCAAAATCGTACCAATAGAGGCGAATCATTAACAGTCTTTGATCTAAAAATGTATACAAATATACTTTGATAGGCTATCCAAAATATATATAAAATTCTAGATTTCACAAGAATATAATAGTCGTGGTTCATAAAAATCTTAAGTAGAATCTTATGCATCTTTAAGATACTCTTTGTCTCATTGACTATTGAATCATTATTTATCATAATGATAGACAATCCTATGAAAGGATTATGTAAGTCATTCACGACATACACATGCATCATTCCTAACAAGTTTAGGAATAAAATTATTGCATACTTCATAAGTGTTATCCACCACAAACTCCCGAAGTAGTCAAATCCTGCCATTACATTAACTGAATCATTAACCAGACTCAATTCTTATAGGATGGATCGCACCAAACATAGATTGTTAGATCTTTTCGTGTTTGCCTTCTCTGATTACAATTGAAAAGGCGAGGGTACCCAAAATATACCTCAAGATATTACTTTTCCTTCCTATAAGTCATTTCCCCGAAAGTGATTGTCTATGGACTGAGTCTAGATAATACAACAAATCAGTTCACACTTTATGTGATCGTCTATGGATATGAGATCGAGACAATACAAGAACAAAGTGTGTTTACTTGATACAAAGGTTCAGACTTAACCAAACTCAATAGGATTCATGTATCAAGTAAATAGGAATTAACGTTTGTGCAATTTACTTTAATTATAATAAGACAATTATAATACGAAAATGTAAAGTAAATGGAACAGTAAGATTTTGTTAACGAGGAAACCGCAAAAGCAGAAAAACCCCGGGAC
Organism: Papaver bracteatum; assembly: GCA_023529315.1. Classification (NCBI taxonomy): domain Eukaryota; kingdom Viridiplantae; phylum Streptophyta; class Magnoliopsida; order Ranunculales; family Papaveraceae; genus Papaver; species Papaver bracteatum. The sequence goes on from JAJJWX010004572.1 coordinate 1,681, forward strand.
CTAGTCCAGAATTGAATACTCTCAGGATTAAGCCGATATACAAAATAAACCAACTTCGTATAGTTGAGACCAAGCAACTAAACTTATAGTTCACCTAGTTCCGTCTGTATTCCCACGCCTCCAACCTGTAAACAAGTCACATACTTGGACCAATTCTTTTAAATCGTATTCCAAACAGTAAAGGAATAACAAATATGTTTTGTATCAACTCTCTTCAACCAAGTGATATGAGTTTCACAAAGGTTCCCTTGTTTATCTTTACATAAACTCCTTTGCCAGGTTTCAATATCTATCTTATATTCAATCACCCAAAGGCAATCGTTAAGATTAAGACAATCAATACCTTTAATCACAAGGAAACGTATTGACGCCTATCTTCCTCAACTATTCTATCAAAATACCCAAAAGGATAAATCAATTATAGTCGGATCCCCTTTTTCCCAAACAAGTATTGTGCACACAAAGATTGTAAACACCAAGTCAGAAATCTTCAATATATTCTTTGTCTTCAAATCTTCTTAGATCTTCAATAAACACCTGCACACAACTACTTGAATCTCTTGTGATCAATCACACGCAGAACGGAGTCTGTTAACAATGGATTATCACAAGATCGTCTTTAGATCTAACAACAGTCTAAAGATCCAAGTCGAAACCTTGAACTAGTTTGAGTAAATATTATATCAGAAGAGAAGATTCTAAAGCATAAACAAACTAGGTGCAATCAAACTTCAACCACCGTTAGTCAATCAAATCAATACGAAAACTAAAGATAAACCGCTATATCTAGTTTCCCACCAATGGGTCATGATAGAGCTTCTCAATCCCAAAGAAGACTTTAAATTGAGCGGTCGTAAGAGATTTCACCTAATTAGATTACTCTCCTCTCCGATAGGCGGCTTCACCAGTAACAAAGACAAAAGAGTAAGTCTAATGTTACGCATGATTAGTTTGCTAGAAATGCAAACTCAAAGTATTTATATACAAGGTAGTTTGGACACCAAGGAATTTCCAAAACCGAAAATATTCTCAAGTAATTTTTCATTACGCTACCAAATTAGGTTTTCATAATTCCTATGAATACACTGTCCAAAAATACGATCGAAATCTCCTTGGAAAATCTTTAATTAGAAAATGCACATTAATAATTCTTATTTTCCATATATAATTAAAAACCCTTAATTAAAAAGATTCTTAGCTTATTTAAATTCGATCTTGGGATTTACTTCTTTCTTAGCTGTTAAGGAATATCTTTGAACAATATACAATAAACATTAATGCACTGTGTTCAAAGTGTGTCGACATCTTACTCTTGCAATTCTTTTCCATGCTTGCTCACTTGAAACCGATTTACCATACTTCCAAACAAGTTTAGAATTGTTTCATTTGACTTTCAAGAACTATGTGATTGATCAAGTACCACTCAATCACAAATCATGGGTTTACGGTTCTACCAAAACAAGTTTCGGTTCTACCTCCATGTGAGTATTGTGCATAGTTACACTAGCTTACCAAAGATACGGCTGACGAGGTACTAGGATCGGTTCCCCACATATATTTGGTATCTGACTTGTATGCACTGCACATGTCCATATGAACGGTTCCCCCTTCCCAAAAACGTGTTTCACATGTTCATATGATCGGTTCCCATTTCTTTCATAAACCTTGTTGTACCTCATACAAGGATAGGTTCCCCTTGTGATGCACTGAACCTCTTACTAGGATCGGTTCCCCTTCTCCCAGTAATAAGTTCAGACACTCACAACCCGATCATAACCCAGGTGATTACTTAAGATCGGTTTCACTAATAAAAGTCATACCAATACATAAGTCAGGCCTCATGTGAATAGTTTTACCATGAACACAAACAAGTCATGAGCGGTTATACTAATCACATATATTGTTCATTCATAAGATATGAAATGAAGAACAGCCCCAATAACGCCTGGCGATTTCCTTTTCGGTTCACAACACATATCATGAACTTACTTCCTTAAAATACATGTAAAAACATTGTTTCCTAGGATGAAATCCTCACCTCACACCCATACATAATCAAAATAACATTCATACGATTATGTAGATGTCTTATATACAAAGTTTAATAGTTAAGCAAGAAACTTCATATTGTATTCCTTAATACTATGTATATCTAGAGTATTCATGCTTCACAGTTTTATGTTTTCAATATGCACGACTTGAAAGATACGTTAGGGAATGAAACAGTTCAAGTCAAATATCACTAACCTCAAGTGGAAGGATGATGTTTTCGTTATAGCTCCGTACTTCTTCAAGTCTTCGCAATACTTGTAATGTCTCTCCCTAATACTTTCAATCTAACTTATGCGAAGTTGACCCTAGTATATTTAAATCATGTGACTCTTAAATGAGTTTTGGTTCACTAAAATATGAATACCAAACTTGACATACCAACGCTTGGTGGGTTCAACCGAGCAATGCTCTAACACTAAGTGTTAGTTGTTACAGGTGTCGGTTAAGGATTATAACCACTGAATTTTAGTTACTCAAGAATTTAAGCTTATATATTATCGGTAGGGTTAGAATTTCAGCCTCTCATTTTTTTCAGTTGGTTGAAGGGTCTAACCACCCTTTTCTAGCTGGTCAAGGTCTCTAGCCATTTTTTCCCCCTAGTTGGTTCAAGGATGTAACCGCATTCTCATAGGATGGTCAAGGTGTCTAACCGATGTTTCTTCAGTTGGTTAGGGAATGTGTTTCTCTTGAGAAGATTGATTGCAAGAAAATGGTTTTCTTAGATGTGAAGACCAGATGAAATGCTACATATCTAATGCTTGAAGCTGCCATTTCATATGAAAAAGGTATTTAAGAGGTTAGAAAGAGAAGATAAGATCTCTCGAGATGAGTATATTTTCAAAAAATATGAATGTGAAGCTTTCCATAATACTGATGATGACATTGTTGTAATTGATACTGAAGATTATTTTCTTAGTTCATCTAGTGAATCTGAATGTGAAGGAGATGTAACTAAAAAGAAGAATACGAAGAAAAAGAACAATCCCCGTCATCATGCTCCATATGTTGCGGACTGGTCATATGCTATGAGTCTTGTGAAATGTTTAAAGATCTTATTTGATACTACTGTTAAGTTCTCGGCATCAATACATGTTACTACACATAAATTTTTATGGCAGTTGGCTTTGATTCATGAACAGTTGGTTCATCTTAGAGCTATAGGAAACAGAGATTCTCATATTTTTAGGATGGCAGAAGTAATGTTTCGAAAGTACAACACATATTGGGGGGATTACGAAGATATGAACTTTCTTCTATTTTTTGCTAAGTTGCTTGATCCTCGAGAGAAAGAGTTTGGTTTGAAGTTTGATCTTTAATGCTTGTATGAGCAAGATGATTTCAGGGTTGAAAATGTTTTGAAAGCTGTGAAACAAGATATTGGAAAACTTTATAAAGAGTACAACACTATGTATTCAAATGCCAATACAGAGGAATGTACTGGGTCAATAACTGTTACAGGTGTAGATGACATGGTAGTTTGTGTGCAAGAAGATAAAATTGAGGATATACTTGAGTCGAGGAAGAAAAGGCGAAGAATGAATGTTCACTGTACTCATCCAAATTCAGAACTTGAAAGGTATTTGTTTGATGACTATGAAACATCTACCAGGGAATTTGACATTCTGGCTTGGTGGCAGGCTAATAGTACCAAGTATAAGGTACAATCACTCATGACGAAGGATATTTTGGCAATACCAGTGTCCTCAGTTGCTTATGAATCTACATTCAGTACTGGAAAGCGCATTCTTACTCCATGGAAAAGCACGCTATCTGCCATGACAGTTTAAGCACTTCTCTGTACGCAAAGCTGGTTATAGAAACCTATTTGTCTTGGTTTCATATGTGACTATGCACTAGATGACAATGCCAGCATTGAAGATGGTAATGGAATCTATTCTCTTCTTTTTTGACTTAAAATTTGTATTGCTTTTCAACATTTTATTTGATTTCAGCCATTCTCTTATCTTATTTGTTACTCTTATTCTTGGCATTCTTGTTGCAGACATTTTGGGAAAGTATGAAGATTAAGGGGATGATTGGCTTGAGAAATGGATGGACTGCAGTTTTTTACTTGGTCTTCAACTCTTCATGCTACTTGCTTTTGAACTTTGGTTATCTACTTGTTAAGACTTCAACTTTTTTTTTAATCTTTTAAACTTTGGTTATATTTAGACTCCTTGTTTTTGAACTTCATCTCAGTTTTTTAATCTTTAGACTAATGTATCAGTTTATTAAGAATTTCAGACTTTGGTTATCTACTTGTTAAGAATTAAGTATGGAATGGATGTACATGTACAGGTGCAGGTATAGGTATAGGTAAAAAACCGAACCGAACCGTAAAATAACTGAATAGTATCGGTCCGGTTAAAAACCGAATCAGGGACTAAACAGTTCTGCTACGGTTTCAAATGTGAAAACCGCACTATACACAGTTAGGTCAGGGATTTTAACCAAAAACCGAACCGACCAAACCGTGTGCAGCCTTATTTTCACCCGATGTGGGTTGTGGGGGCTTACTTCTGTCATGTAACGCATGCATTGCTTGTCTAGAACACGACCAAAAAAACACTTGTCTAGAACACGACCAAAAAAAAAAATTCCTGAAAAAATGTCATGTTAATGGTCTAAATAGTTGCTCAACCGGTTAATTCATTTTGAACTAGAAGGTCTAGGGACTCGCCACTTCCTAATAGAATTTCTTTTCTTTTTTTATCAATAAAGATTATGATGCTGACAATTTCGAACTCAGATCACATGTATCATTACCCAATAACTTTACTATTATACTACAACGATATCGACTAATAGTAATTAAGCTCCAGAAGGAAATTAGTAATTAAGCTCCAGATGTTGGGCAAAAAGAGATAAAAATTGGATGAGGGTTTTGGGGGATGAGTAAGTGCATGTGCTTTACTTAAGAAAATGTGCATTGTTCTTGGATTTACTTGTAGCTTCCCCGGTGAACTATGTCCTCTGCCCTGCCTCCCAAAATGGATTCATTCCATTTTTTCTGACGCCTCTTTATAAATGTCATTGTTGTTCGATTGCCTTTACACTTTAAGTTTGTCTTGGAACCTAAAATTTGCATTATAAATATCCATTCATATTTATTTTACATATATCTTTATTAAATATAACAACCATTTAATTAGCAAGATTTTATACGATGTAGATGGTTTATCAGTGCCATTTTAAACTCACAAAATACTAAGTGATGTGATGAAACTTGAACTACTGATGTGTTGTTTTGCAACTATCTCAGAAGAGAGATTGAAGAGAAAACTTCATTTTTCGTAAGAAGATGTTTTTAGAAAAGGATTAATTCTTGAGGTTTTCATCATGGAAAGACTTTCACCTTTTTCTTGAAGGTTTTGTTGCTTGAAATAATCAAAACAGACAAGATGAGAGATTATTTAGACAAGACAATAACAAGTTTACTAATACTAATATTTCCTAAAGGATTTTGATGAATAAATTCCAATCCTTCTTTTGTATCATGATGTGATGTAGTTGAGAAATCTTTGGTTAAAAGATCTATGTCAACTTTAATATGAATATTGCTCATCATGACTTTATTTAGTATACCAAGAGACTCTTGTTCTTTCTGAAGAAACAGATCTACATTAAGAATAATATCTTCAAGTTATTTTTCAAGATCGGCAAAAACTTTGAGAGACTTAAAACTTCTTGGAGGTACAACAAGAAGTTTTTCTATTGATTTGATAAGATCGGTCATTGAATAAAAAAAATTCTCATATTGTTCTGATGATACGTTATTGTAGTAGGGTAAAACCTGATTCTGCTGAAAATGGTAAATTGGGTATGTTGATGAGAAATGAGTCTAGACCCTAAACAAATATATTGCACATGAGTAATTTATATTCAAGAGATTAATCTGTACAATTCTGGCCTAAACCAAGAAATGGTCGTTCCAGTCTTGCTTCGGGCACAAAATGAAGGAGAAAGGTTGATCTTATGGAGGGAAGCAAAGAAAATGTTGAGATCAGAATAATGAACTCTGTAAGGTGTAGTTGTTTATGACTTGTATCAGAATGTAGAACCTATTTGCAAAGTGTAAGCTGTAAGTTTTCAGTATTCTCTGGATACTTGTGTTAACCATGATTGTTCTTGTTCAAATATATTGAAAATCTATTTATATTAAGTCATAGTCGAACAACCTGATCTCTTAAGAAGTGGGAGTTGTGAATTAGTGTAGATCATGGGTGAATGGTGAAAAACCGTATCTTATGGTTATGTGAAGGATGGACGATTTGTGATCACACTACTCCTCTACCTGTCACCTATCCGCTATTCCAGGCACTTTCTCTTAATGGGCGCATTGCACGCCGCACGCTGTAAACCGCCAAACCAATACCCTAATGAACATCCTCCAGTTGTGACATGTTTGATGTCTCGAGTATTTTGGTAGAAACTAGCACGTATTCATGATTTTCATGATTTATATTACTAATGATGCCAGGTAAAACCCTACTCGTATAATTTGATTTACCTGGGTGAGGCCCATATGTCTCGAGTAAGTCAAGTCATAATAATGGGACTCACCGTAAATGGTACTAATTAAAAAAAAACAGGCAGCTCAAATGATATCCGATGCAATGGAAGCATCGCATATGTATAAGCATCTAAAATAAAATATCATTTATATAAACGATATTAAAAAAAAGTATCATTGACAGGTAAGCATCTCAAAACATTTGACGCATGCAAGGAATCGTTGTATATAGCCTGTCAGGCTCAATCGTGAAGATTTTAATTAGTTTTGAAAAAATGCCCAACACATGCGACCCACATGGTCAGTCACATGTGAAACTTCCACGCTTTTAGGGCAGTCTGACCAGCCTCCTTTGATCGGTCGTGGATGGATGCACATGATGACTATGGACAACGTAATTAGTCCATGAGGAAGAAGGATGACTAGTAGCAATAATGGAACCTCCTTGTTCTTCCAAGTCTTAATCTAGACCGGTCAAATTGGACAGCCAAGTTGGGTGGTTGAGATTGAATTACGACAATCAAGGGTTGTCGTTGACCTAATTAAGACGCTTCTAAGCAGCTTGACCATCCCAATTTGGTTGATGATCCAGGACAAAATATATATGATGTAGGCGTTCTGACTGGCTAAAATAGTAGTAGGGCGGCAGGTCGTCGCCCCGACACTTGCTCGGTTGCGCCAGGATGAATTTAGACCTGCTAAATCAACCGACCAAGTTGGACAGTCATGATCATTCTGTGACTGTCATGGGAGGCCATGATTCAGTTCTTAAGAAAATATGTTGCGCGATCAACCTATTTTTGCAGTCAATTAGGAGCTCGCCAGGTAAGCAAGGAACAGTCCAATCGACCAGAGATACAGGAGGGTGACCCGTAGTTACCCAGGTATTCAATTGGTCGGACACGTGAACTTCCAGGCTGGCTAAATTGATTGGCCAAGTTGGACTGCCATGATCAATTTGCAACTGTCCTGAGCAACTGAAATTCATTCCTTGAGAAATTTAAGCAACTCGACCAGCCCACTTTTGTCGACAATTTATAGCGAAGCAGGTAGGCTAGGAGCGATCTGGTTGGTCGAAAGGGAAGATGGGTGCCAGGCGAACGTCTGGGGATATGACCGGTCGGCCAGGATAGGCGCCAGTTAGGGCAAACCGTACGGTCAAGTGGCGCGGTTATGTTCCTTTTGCTACTGCCTGGTTTAGTCGCAGCTTCCTCTTTTTCCAAATTCTAGAATCCTGGTAGAATTGCACAATTATTTTCTTAACCGGAAGCAATTGAACAAATATAAACATTACAACACCGAAATTGCATCGAATTTCGTTAAGCAAAAATACTTGATACCCAACAATAAAGATGATACCAAACAATAATCCAAATAAATTGACACAGTTTTTCTTATCCGGAAACAATTGAATCACACACACATCCATACACAATATAATGGAACATATCAATTATACCGAATTTTGTTAAGCAAAAGAAAAATATATATGCAATATAAACTGTAGTTGCAGGAATTCCCACAACACACCCCTTGTAATATGTTGATAATAATTTCTTGATCTAAACTCGTTTGATATGAAAGTGATGATTAAAATACTAAAATTGTAAATAGACACACAGATTTTTACATGGTTCGATCAATTTGATCTACATCCATGATTCTTCACTATGATTGTTTAAATTTACATTTGATTTACATTGATAATCTCCATTAATGGAGTTCTAAATATAGTTTTGGGGAAGAAGATGATAAAGAAAAATACATTTTCTCTCTAAAAATATCTCTCTCTGCAAAATATCTCTCTCTGCCCAATATCTCCCCCCTTACTAAAATTGTCTCTTCTCTTTATATAAGTGTTTACATAGTGGATGACAGCTCACATACAGCTCATACTTCCCCTATTTTAGGATCCCTTTCTACACTCTCGCAAGATTTCTCCATATTCTCTCGAGATCCCGCTACATTCTCTCCATAATTCTCCCGCTACATTCTCTCCATAATTCTCTCCAGTTCTCGCCTTATTATCGCGAGCTCCGCTTCATTCTCGCGAGATTTCTCTACAACCACAAAATCTTCACATCTTTCTCGTGTTTTATGCTGTCGTTGTCTATTATGTCATTAATTTGCGACATTTGCAGTGTGTTGTTGATGAGCTTGCATAAATGTCGTTATAAATTTCGCAAGAGTATTGTTGTGGCGATATTCTGATCCTACATAAACAGGCTTTTCTTAAACAGGAAAACGATTAACTAACAAATTCGTTACCTCAAATTTCGCAGCCTCTTCTCCCCAGAAAGATATGTCATTAAGCGTAAGTTCAAATAAGAACTATCCCTCAGTGTGTTGTCATCCTCTCGCAAGAACAAAATAAAAACTACAAAAGTAACCTTTACGAGAGAAAGTTTGAAACGGTTTTAACTAATGTGTGCCAATAGCAAAAGTTAAAAACCCGAAACACATATGTTATGCTAAACACAACTCATGTAAACACAAATTGATTCAACATATTGTGACTTTTCACTTATGAGTTTCAATCGAAACACCTTATGATCCTTTGATAAAGCCTACCAAAATGCGCTAGAACTTAATCCCGCTAAATCAAAAAGCCACACATATCATATAATGGCTACATTCATATGAGATCGAATATTAAGGTTAATAAAAACCAAAATCAGACATCCCATAAACCAAATACACATAGCAAAAATATAATAGACATTCATTCACATGTTATGTAATCGGTAACTATCACAAGAAAAATTATTAAATAATTTTATTCATAAATAATAGTGATAGTTTTATTCCAAAATAGACCTTATACAATAATTGAAATAAATCAAAACATTGATGTCTATTTTTCTGGATTAAGTATTGCAGCATATAACTTAATCCCTAGTGGTGCTCTGATTATTCACTAAGGTTTCTTCAGTGTTCAAACTCTTGAAGCATGTCTCGAGAGACTTGTGTTAGAGTATAGCTCGGTTGAACCCACCAAGCTTTGGTATGTCAAGTTTAGTTATCATATTTTAGTGAATCGGAACTCATCTAAGAGTCGCTTGATTATGTACTAGAGATAACTTCGTATAAGATAGACTAGAAAGTCTATGAATGTTGAGAAATACAAGTATTACTCGAAGACCTGAAAAACGTGAAGAAGTAACGAGCTACAACGACGACATCATCCTTCCTCTTGAGGTTAGTAATATTGACTTGAACTGTTTCATTTCTAACATATCTTTCAAGTCGTGCTATATTGAAAACATAACTGCGAAGCTGTGCATAAATATTTTACTCTAGTAGTGAGACATGATCATATGATCATAATATTAAGGAATTAGACTATAAAGTATAACACTTATCTTTTAAACTTCGTAGATATGGCATCGACATAATCTTATGAATGTTGTGATGATTATGAGAATGGGTAAAGGTGAAGATTTCATCCTAGGAAACAATGTTTTACATTTTTTTAAAGGAAGTACATTCATGAACTTGTTTTATGAATCGAAAGGGAAATCGCTAGGCTTATTAGTATTGTTATTCATTGTAAATCTTTGGATTACCAATATGTGTGAGATGGTACACCTGATCGTAACTTGTTATGCATCTTGGTACAACTAATCACAATGCCTGACTTATGATTTGGTATGACTAATTTTGATTAATTAGTGTAACCGATCCTAAGTAATCACCTGAGATGGTATGATCGATATTTGTAATTGGTGTGACCGATCACAGAGAGTTGTGTAATCGATACTTTTAATTGGTGTAACCGGTCTTAGTAATTGGTGTAACCAATCCTAGTGACTAGTGTGACCGATCACAAGCAATACCATATGTACATGGTTACCGGTCCTGGTAATTGATGTAACTGATCCTGGTAATTGATGTAACCTGTCCTAGAAACTTGTGTGACCGATGACAAGTGTTTCCATATTAAGGTATAACCGATCCCAGTGATTGGTAGAACCGATTGAACCCATGAATGTGATTTCATATTTGATCCATCACATAGTTGTCTTGGAATACAGATGAACGAATTCTAAACTTGTTTGGAAGTGTGGTATAATCGATTCCAAGATTGTAAATATAAAAGAGGATTTACAAAGAAAAGATGTCAACATACTTTGAACACGAACAATAACTCTTATCTTTTATTGTTCAAAGATATTCCTTAGTACTCAAAGAGATCTTGTTCCGAAATAAATTAAGAATCTTTTAATTAAGGTTGTTAGTTTTATATGCTTTAATTACCAGCAATTAAATGCATATATCTAGAGAATAAAAGTTAGTAATGTGCATTTACTAATTGGATATTTTATATTGAGATATTTCGGGAAATATTGGAAAAAGCATTTACTGGAATTATGAAAACCGAATGGGCATTTATTGCATATCTTGAGAATACTTTCGGTTTTGGAAATTCCTTGGTGTCCAAACATCTTTGGTCTATAAATACCTAAGTTTGTATTTCTAGTAAACTATCTTAAGAGTCAGGAAAACTTCATCTTTTTGTTGTTTCTGATGGAGCCATCTATCCAGAGAGGAAAGTACCCTAATTAGGCAAAATATCTTACGATCGCTCGTTTAAAGACTTATGTGGGATCAAGAAACTCTACGAGTATCGTTGGTAGGAAACTAGATACTTGCAGTGTTATTAGTTTTCAATTGATTTGATTGACTAATGGTTGTTGAATTTTGATTGCACCTAGTTTGTTTATTCTTGAGAATATTCTCTTTTGATATAAGATTCACTCAAACTAGATCTAAGTTTTGATGGGATCTTTAGAACTGTTTGTAGATCTAAATACATCTTGTGATAATTCATTGTTAACAGACTCCGTTCTGTGCGTGATTGATCACAAGAGATTCAAGTGGTGTTGTGTAGGTTTTAATTAAAGATTAAATAAGATTTGAAGATGAATAAGACTTCTTATTGGTTTCTCATATCTTTGTGTTGCACAAACCTTGATTGGCTGGGATCCAACTAGAATCAGATTTATTCGATTTATTATTTTTATGAGATTGGCATTACCTTATAGTTTCTTATTGGAATTTATATTGGTTGATTGCAAATCTAAACTTGACTGATTCGGTATTTATTGGATAGATTGATCTAACCAGGCAAAATAGTCTATTAGTTTAAATGGAAGAGCCTTTGCATATTACTTGAGATATCTTTATCTGGAAAGAATCAGTAGAGTTGTTACCAAATAGATTTATTATTCCTTTGCTGTTTGGAATACGATACAAAGGAATTTTTCTAGTGCGTGCACTTATCAAAGTCGGAAGTGAAGGGATACTGAAGAAACTGAGTGAACTAGGGTTAGTTGCTTGGTATTAACTATACGAAGTTGATTTAGATTTTGTATAACGGCTTAATTCTGAGAGTATTCAATTCTGGGCTAGGTCCCATGGTTTTTCTGCATTTGTGGTTTCCTCGTTAACAAAATCTTGATGTGTCATTTACTTTTCCTTTCCGCAATTATAATTGTTGTTATTATAATTTAAAGTAAATTACATAAACATTAACTCCGCTTTACTTGATAGTATAGAGTTTGGTTAAGTCCGCACCTATTATCAAGTAATCACACTTTGATTGTTGTATTGTTTCGATCTCATATTCATAGACGGTCACACAAAATGTGAATACCGATTTGTTGTATTTTCTCGATCTCGACTTTTTCCATAGACAATCACTTTTGGTAAGAGGACTTATAGGTGGATAAATTAAAGATTGTGGTGTATTTGGTACCCTCGTCTTTTCAACTTTTCAACAACTACTTCTTATTTTTCAAGCTTTTCAACTTGTTCCTTCATGTTTGCAAGATCAACTTCAATCATATCCTTTAGCCAACCTTGATTTCGAACCGTTATTATGAGATTGGTTCTTAGTTCTTCAAACATAGTTTACCATACTATCAGAAGGTATCCACTTGGTTTCTTTTGGATCTTGACGGTTGTAAGCCAACAAACATGACTCATCTTGGGATCCTGTAGAACTATCAGATTCATAATCATACATGATTTTTGACATGATCTTCTTTTTCCTTTTTGTATTGATTCCTTGACAATCCTATTTTTTTTTAGCTTCCTCCTTATTTACCTTATAATATTGTGATTTATTGGAGGCATGCTCAAGGATTTAAATAAGAATTTATTAGGTAGGGTTTCTCAATACTAGCAAGAGAAATTTTCTCTTAAGAAGAGACAACTTTCGGACCTAAATATCAAGGAATTTCCAAAAATATATTAAGAATATATTTTGTTTCCTGTGTCTGAAATTCTCATGCTGGAAGGTTTATTAAAATTCAAAAATTTCAAATAAAACCTAATTATGGAAGATCCTGATAAACATGAACAAGAATTTTCAAGACAAAATGGATTCGCAGATTATCCAAAATTTGTCATCCATTTTTCTGATACAAACACAAAACTCGTGCTCTCGCTTTATGTGCTTCCTCGTCCCAAAGGTTATGAGCACGGGCATGGATGAGGGTGCACAATATCCATACAACTAGGTTGTATCGGAGTAAGACTTTTCTTGCTTACGACGAGTATCAAAAATATAGTCCATGTTTCTCTTTGGAAGTTTCTGCCCAAAGTATTCTCCCAAGAAGGTAATCCTTCCTTAATCTAAAGGCATGATCATGAGGAGAAATTGTACTGATGTGAGAATTTCAGAGATAGATAAATCTCTCTTAATTCTATTAATGAGAGTTTCATATGATTTTCGTATTCTAAGGATTTCCTTATTATGCTCATCAGCCTGATTTTCCGAAACAATTATTGGAAATCTTCCTTGATTATTTCTTTCCATTTCTTTTGGAATCATTCAGTAGGTGAACTACCTTCATGTAAACAGGTACTGCTTCGACATGAGTGAGGTGGAACCTTTTTCCAGAAGTAATTATCAACTCTTTCATCTGATTTTTTTTAGTTGATTTTATCGGGTTGGGGTATATTCGGTCTTTCTTTTGAGGAATGATATTTTTGTTTTTTAAGACAAGAAACTTCTTTTAACACTTTTACAACATTATTTTGAAGAAGTATAAGTTTCATGTCAACATTATTTTGAAAGTTGTATTCTTTAAGATCTTTCTCACGGAACCAGTTCAAAGTTTCCTTTGGATAAGATTTCGTTTGATCATCAGTAGTTGTAGAAGATGGTTATTCATTCTCTTCTGACTTGGTGTAGTTAGAAATACTACCATCATCATGATATGTTTTAGACGTGATCAAACAAGTTTTGTTATCACAATCTGTAAAAGTCGAGCAAGGACTTTTGGTTTCCTCATCAGAAGAAATTATACCAGAATCAGTAGTCACATTCATAAGTTGAACCTATTGTTCTTGAGTAAGAGCTTCTACTTTGACAGTGAGATCCATATTCTCTTTGGCTAGAATATTTAGTTGAATGTCCTTTTCCATGATCTATTTCTTAAGAAGATTAGATTCTGTCTTTAATATTAACATCTTGTAGACATAGATATTATAAGCTTTAGGAGTTTCACAAACTCTTTATCAGCATCTTTTGTTCCATCAGAGATAGAATCAGATGTACTCTTAATTTTCGTAACTCCTGGATCATGAGTTAACAAAGTAGTAACATCTTCAACTTTTGAGTATTCGCAATCTTGCATAATGTTAACCGAATCATCCATTAGATTCAATTCTTAAATGTTGGATCGCACCAAACACAAATTATTAGATCTTTTCGTGTTTGCCTTCTCTGATACCAATTGAAAAGACGAGGTTACCTAAATACAACATAATATTTTTGCTTCAACCTATAAGTCCTCTACCGAAAGTGATCGACTATGGACAGAGTCGAGAAAATACGATAATTCGTTTCACACTTCGTGTGATCGTCTATGGATACGAGATCGATACAATACGACAACAAAGTAACTTGTGTAATTGACTATGGATACAAGATAGAGACAATACAACAATTAATGATATTACTTGATAATAGGTTCGGTAATAACCAAACTCTATAGGATCACTATCAAGTAATGCGGAGTTAACGTATATGTGTATTTTACTTTATTATAATAAATAATTATAATGCGGAAATTAAAGTAAAAGACACAACAAGATTTTATTAACGAGGAAACCACAAATGCAGAAAAACCCCGGGACCTAGTCCAATTTTGAATACTCTAAGAATTAAGTCTCTATACAAAATCCAAACCAACTTCGTATAATTTAGACCAAACATACTACCCCTAGCTACTTAGTTCCCTCAGTATACATGTGCCTTCGACTTCTAGATTCACGCACATGAATAACAAGTCCTTTGGATCGTATTTGTTAGATCACTCCTCGGTCGAACTCGCAAGTGTTGCTGTCTTAAGCTTTTTTATCAAGTTTAGTTGTCAAAAATATAAGTCTTGATTTCTATTCTACTTATAACTATGTCTCGGATTAGGATAAAATGTGTAGATGAGCTTTAGACTTCACGACGATCATCGATTGAAGACAAAGAACTACTAAGGGGAGCTTGTGGAACTTCATCAACAAAAGGTATGTGGAGACTTGAACTCATCTATCACTCAGAAGTATATTCTATTCTGTCTCCTATTAAGACAAAAGTCGTATAGGTATATAGACTTTACATTGTACACATTTGATATTTTGAGCTGAGTTTAACTCGCTTATATCTTTCTCCAAATATGTGTTGGAAAGCTTTTTGCTTTAACTATGTTCATCATTATTCTTGACGAAAGACAAAAGATGATCATGTGAAAATCACCTGGTAACATCTTACATGATTTTTGTGAGACAATCATTTGATGTAGACTCGGAATGTTTCGTATTGATCATTCAATCACTTGAAAATTGATTATAAGCTAATAATTTGTGTGAGACAGCTATTGTCATCTTCTAAGAATGTTTTAATGATTGAAATGGGAGTTAAGAGCTAAAACCCATCTCTGGATACATTACGGTTTGTGTACTTAGTGTACGAACTATTTTGTTGGAATTCAGGACCGGAAGTTAAGTTTGCATACCCGTTTACAAACTTATTCAACTGTTTAAGTCAGGGTACTTAAGTTTTCGTACTCGTTCGCAATATATTTAACTATTAAAGTCTGGGAACCAAGTTTGCGCACCAGTTCGCAAATGGTTTCAACTGAGTTCGGTCCAGAGCTAACGTTTGCGTACCCGTTTACAAATTGTCGGCTTGTGACCAATGTATGGAACTTAAGTTTGTGTACCCGTTTGCAAACTTAAGTGGTTCAAGTTCTTAAATCGGTAATTATGTATGATTTCATACTAATGAACAAATATATTTATAAATTAAGGAATGCAGTCTTTGCAAACCGTGGCTAAATTGTTCACGAACTGATTCTTTTGAATCAACCCGATTTTGCTTCAATTGTGTCTTGTATACTTCTATGAGAATATAAACAATTGAACAACTCTATGAGTAACACAATTAGATTCATTTGATTATCAATTTATCTAGAAGTGTTAAGATGAAAATGGTTAATACAAAAGTGTTCATATAGGTAACTTCGGTTAACTGTTATTGAGCCAACTCAGTATACATGTTTAGGTACAGCTACCCATATCTAAATGAAGGTATATTTCATTTGTGTGTAACAAGCTAAGTTCATCTAACAGTGGAAAGATATTTGCTTGAATCTTAAATCAGGTTTCATCTAACGGTGAATATTGATTGCTTTGTTCCAAAGTTATCAAACCCTGATTTGAAGACTATATAAGGGAGAACTCTAGTAATTGGGAAACCTAATCCCCACACCTCCCGTGTGATACTAGTTGCGACTAGAGACGATTCTCCTTTAACCTAGGTTTTTCCTAAAACCATTATAGGTTAACGACTTAAATACTTCATTACAATTCTGAAGCCAGACCTAACTATTTTCTCTGTAGTTGCGTGTTCTGATCTTACTTTGTTATATCGTATTGAATACTATCTTCTCTAAGATTTGCTCGAGATTTATCTTTGATAGGTAAGATATAAAAAGTAATCACAAAGATCTCCGTCTTATTCTTTGTGATTCCGCAATAACTTGTTCTACTACCTTATAGTTAAGTTATTATGAGGTGATTGATATTTTCTAGGCTATTCTTCGGGAATATAATACCGGATTATCAATTGGTTCATGTTTACCTTGATTTATCAAAAGACGGAACAAAAACTTCGTAGGTACTTCTGTGGGAGACAGAGTTATCTATTCAAATAGACTTTTCTGTAGAAGACAAATTTGTTTATCAAGTCTTCGACTTTGGGTCGTAGCAACTCTTAGTTGTGGGTGAGATCAGCTAAGGGAATCAAGTGCGTAGAGTCATGTTAGAATTCAGAGGCGTAAGGAACGCGACTATATCTTAATCAGTGTGAGATTGGTTAGGGCTCAACTACATTACAGTCCGAAGTTAACTTGTAGTAGGCTAGAGTCTGTAGCGGCTTAATACAATGTGGTGTTCAAATTTGGACTAGGTCCCCGGGTTTTTCTGTATTTTCGGTTTCCTCGTTAACAAAACTTCTGGTGTCTGTGTTATTTCTTTTCTGCATTATATTTGTTTATATAATTGAAATATCACATGTTGTGTGTAGTTCAATCAATTGGTAAATCCTGCCTTTGGTTATTGATTGAAATTTATTAACACTTGAACATTGGTCTTTGGTACCGTTCAAGTTGTTTCTCGTAATAATCAGGATCATGGATTTTTATCTGTTTGATTTGATGATTACACTGAGAAATAGAGATATAACTCTTGGATATATTTTCCTTGATTGAGTCTGACTATCTAGTTAATTCTCTTGGAATTATATCGTAGTTAGTTCATACATATTGCCTAAACGAAATATTGGGTGTGGTTGTTGTACCCATGCCTTTTCAGTTAGTATTAGAGCAGGCAAACACGTTAAAGACCTCATAAGTCTGCGTTTGTATAAATATAACTCTAGGGATATTAAAGTATCTATAAACGTATCGCCAGTTCAGAAACATTCTGATTTGGTCCAAAGCCTTGTTTCTCCTGAGAAATCTCTCACATCTTCGCCATTGTCTGAAACTGTGTATAACTGGGAATCATGCCTAGATGAATAGTTGGATGATCTTTTAGATAAAAGTGATTCAGATGATGGACAAGATGTTGATGATGAAGTCTCATAATATATCAAGCTTTTTGATCATCTCATCAATAAAAAGAAGTCAACATCTTGCTTGACCGAGTTTCTGACTCCTCTTCAAGGGTTACGATTGTGGTATATCTATTGCAATCTATTCATAAAGATCGTGAATAAGATGTGCGTTCAAATAATTATGAATGTGAAAATCTTCGTCGAAATCTCATTGTGTTGAAATAAGAACTTGCTGGATCTGAAGCAAGATGTAGCTCTCAACAATGTTGTTTTAAATACATAGAAAACCAACTGGAAGCTGATATTTCTGCTTCTCAGAAAAGGGTAAATGTGCTGGAAGAAAACTTAAAAAATTTAAATGTTAGTTCAACAAAACTATTCACTATGCTGGGAGCGTGTAAGAAACATCGTGATACATGAGGTTTGGGCTATGAAGGAATAGACGCTCCAAGCAATAACAAGATTAATTTTGTTTGTACTAATAGAAATTTCATGCAGAAAAATTTCACTAATAGAAAAAGTGAGAAATTACCTCATGCAGCATAAGAATCAAAGAACAAAGGAAGTCAACCTCTTACTCATATGAGAAAGGTTAATAACATTCCCTTCAGATATTATTATTCTAGAAACAAAGGTCATCTTGAAAAGAGATGTCGCTTTCGTTTGAGGAATGAAAATCTTCATAACATTCTTATCTGGATGTCTAAGGAAGTAATCAAACATGTTTCTCATAATACTGGTCTTAAATGTCCAACTCTCAGACAAGTAAAGTGATGTGATGAGACAATTCGTCGTTTGTAAAAATAACACAAAGCCTATCTACAATTATAAAAATAAATGTGTTATAAGGACAAATGACTGCTTTGTTGATCCAATAAATCTTTTTGGTAACCACTCTAATTAATCTTTGCTATAAGATTTAGATGAGTCGTTGACAAAGTCTCTTCCGTTTAATCTAATAAATTCCTTTGTCTGGTTAGATCAATCTAAATTTAACTACCAAAATAGTAAAGTATAGATCAAGGTTTGTGCACACAACTCACAAGATATGAACACCAATAAGAAATCTTCTTGGTCTTCAAATGTTCTTTGATCTTCAATAACCTACACAACACCACTTGAATCTCTTGTGATCAATCACACACAGAATAGAGTTTGTTAACAATGGATTATTACAAGATGTCTTTAGATCTAACAATAGCTCTAAATATCCCATCGATACTTCGATCTAGTTTGAGTGAATATTATATCAGAAGAGAAGATTTTCAAGAATAAACAAAACTATGTGCAACCAAAATTTCAACAACCGTTAGTCAATCAAATCAATCGAAAACTAATAACACTGCAATTATCTAGTTTCCCACCAATGGTATTCGTAGAGCTTATTGATCCCACAGAAGTCTTTAAATGAGTAGTCGTAAGAGATTTCACCTAATTAGGATACTTTCCTCTCCGAATAGACGATTCCACCAGAAACAACAAGAATGAAGTGTGCGCGACTCTTATGCTAGTTTGCTAAAAATTCAAACTTAGGTATTTATAGACCAAGGATGTTCGGACACCAAGGAATTTCCAAAACCGAAATTATTCTCAAGATATGCAATGATTGCTCCATTTGGTTTTCCTAATTCTAATAAATGCTTTGTCCAACATTTCTGAAATCTCTCAATAGAAGATATCCAATTAGTAAATGCACATTACTAATTTTCATTCTCTAGTGATATGCATTAATTGCTGTTAATTAAAGCATATAAAACCAAAAACCTTAATTAAAAAATTATTTCGGCACATGATCTCCTTGAGTACTAAGGAATATCTTTGAACAATAAATGATAAGAGTTACAGTTCGTGTTCAAAGTATGCTGACATCTTTTCACTGCAAATCCTTATTTCATATTTACATGGATTTACATTCTTGCAATCGGTTATACCACACTTCCAAACAAGTTTAGAATTGGTTCGCATGTTTTCCAAGACTACTATGTGATTGATCAAATACCAAATCACATACATGGGTTCAATCGCTTATACCAATCATTAGGATCGGTTATAACTAAATATGGAAACACTTGTGGTCGGTCACACTAGTCACTAGGATCAGTTACAAGGATCACGGTTCCATATACACATGGTATTACTTGTGATCGGTCACACCAGTTACCAGGACCGGTTACACCAATTACAAGGATAGGTCACACATATACTCATGATCGGCCACACCAATTACTAGGATCGGTCACACCAATTACAAGGATCAATCATACCATAACATGGTGATTACTTAGGATCGGTTACACCAATTATAAAAACCATTAATACCAAATCATAAGTCAGGCATTGTGATTAGTTATACGAAGATACATAACAAAGTTAAGATCGGTTCTACCATCTCATACATATTGGTCATCCAAAGATTTGCAATGAATAGCCAGACCAATAATCCTAATGATTTCCCATTCGATTCACAAAACAAGTTCATGAATATACTTCCTTTAAACAAATGTAAAATATTGTTTCCTATGATGAAATCTTCACCATAACCAATTCACATAATCATAACAATATATACAAGATTATGTCGATGTCATATCTACGAAGTTCAAAAGATAAGCGTTATACTTCGTAGTCTAATTCCCTATGACTATGACCATACTATTATGATCATGTCACATTACTAGAGTATTATACAATATGTATAGTATATACAGTTTCACAGTTATGTTTTCAATATAGCACAATTTGAAAGATATGTTAGGAATGAAATAGTTCAAGTCAATATTACCAGCCTCAAGTGGAAGGATGATGTCGTCGTTGTAGTTCGTTACTTCTTCACATTCTTTGGGTCTTCAGAGTAATACTTGTAAGTCTCTGTTGATGGTGGTTTTTAGTTCAGGGATAAAATTGTAAAACCTCGCATTTAATGTGCCGTCACTCTGCAAAGAAACAGATTCATGTAAAAGTGATGAGTTCATAATCTTTTCACTTGCGCATTTATTGAGCAAATCAATATATTTACATTAAATTTATCCAGAATGGTGCATGTAGCAACAATCCCAGATATTCTGTAAATTTCTGCACCCTGCCTGTATTATTCACTAATATAAGGTTCAATGAATACTTTCTGTGCTATGTTCCTCGTTTGAACCCTTAATATTGGTATGACATGACAATTAGTGTTCACTCGCAGCAAAGTAGCATGAATTTCCCGAAGTATCAAGGTTAAGGCTTTGCATAAAAGCACTCAATCGGAAAGCATACTACTCTCTGGAAATAAATTTAAAGAACTCCGTGCAGAGTTCAATCAATTTTGTGATAATTCACAAGATTCAAATCTCAACCTAATTATTTTCAAAACTAGGGTTTCGCTCCCCGCACAGTATATCAGATCCTACTGATCGAAAATAAACCAAGTCAAACTGGGAAATTGATCCTCCATGGATTAGTAGTTGCAAAATCCTACCAAAAATCAGAAAACAAGGATAGAAGAAGAGCCGCGGAAAATAGGAGCAGCAGCAAGGGAGGTGTGGTCGTGCCATAGACTAGTCGGCGCCACTTTTAGATGGCCATGCTCCCACACTGATTGACCGACCCTTCTATTTCCCACCGAGCAATTAGGTCTCTTTAAATACACCACGAGCACTAGAGGTGTGGCCGCGCCCTATGTTTAGCCGGCCCCCTTTTCTTGACCAATCAGGTCACTTTAAACCCACCACATGCATTAAAGGCCAAACATACCCTGCCACGCCACCATGTTAATTGGCATGCCAAACGTGCCCCACAATTCTAACTAGTATGCCAAACATGCCATGTCGCGCCAACATCTTAATCGGCATGCCAAACGTGCCACAAATAGCGTAGCTACGTGCTAACCCACTTTTGTTCGTGGCCAAAGTCATAACCAAATCCAATTAAGGTTTCATGATTGAAACACGAATTTTGCTTCAGTGGCATTAGTCAAAACCCTAATTTCTTGTCGTGGACCCAAGTTACGCCATTTTAGCCCCACAACATGTCACGAGCCATTTTAGCATTGGCCACGCCGCCAACCCCTAACTTTGGCCACGACGCCAAATCCTAGCCTTGACAACGTCGCCAGGCCCTAATTTTGGCCACGACGCCAAATCCTAACCTCGGACACGCCGCCAAGCCCTAATTTTGGCCATGTAGGGGCAGAATATTGTCACAACAATATTCCTGCGAAATAAACAACTATTCTGCGATGTATCGATAATAAACAAATTACTTTGTGGCGCATCAGTGATATTCTGCGACACATCCGAAGATGACTTAAACAATTACGTAATGACTGAAAACGACAGAAACACGAAGAAAGTGTGACATGTTTGCGGTATATCAATAAAACCTGCGAAAGATAAAGGCGGTGCCAGTTGCGATTTATCGCAAGAACTCAGATCCGAAATTGAAGGGAATCTTAGCTGTAAATGAGCTATCATGAGCTGTAATCCACTATGTAAATACCTATATAAAGGAGGTGAATAGTTCCAGAGAGGGGATGAATTTTTTGGAGGGTGAGGAAAGTTTTTAGGAGAGAGAAAAATCTTTGTTAAGTGTTCTGTGTTCTTGATTTGATTGTAATTCCTTAAGGTCATATTAAAGAAAAAGTGTTCTTAATCTTCAAATTATGTCATAAATATTGATAGATTCTTGAGTAGGGTGTAGTGTGGGAATTCCGCAACTACATTTTGGCGCTTAGAAAACAGGGGATTGAATAGTTGAAAATCATAGTAAAAGCTAGGTAAAAGAAAGAAATCATTCAAGAATTGGAAGAATACTTTTGGTGGAAGAGAAGATGATTGAAATCAAAGATAATCAAAAGAAATTGGAGTGTGATGTAATAACAAAGATGATGATAGACAAATTCCATGAAGATATTAAAGGAAGGATACACAAACGAGATTTTGAAGGAAAGAAGATCATGACGGTAGATGAAGCATCACCGCTAAAAGATTGGGAAAACAGAAGATTACATTTTTAAAGCAGAAATTCGAAAGAGAATTTAAGTCATACATCTCCATTGGTGATCCGATTAATCATTGCACCAACAAGAAAAGAGAAATCAGTAAGATCTACAGAAGAATGGGCTGTGAATAGGACTCTGGTGGACACAGGAAGTTCTGTGAATATAATGTTTTACCACACATTCAAGAAAATGGGATACAAAGATGAAGAAATGTTTAGTCTAACATATCATATTCACGGATTTGGAAAATCTTTAACAAAACCTAAAGGTGAAATTGTAGTACGAATTCCACTGGGGGAAATAGAAACGCGGGTCACCTTGAGTGTGATAGATATGAAATCGCCTTATAACATGCTGTTGGGGAGACCATGGATACATGGAATCAAGGCTGTATCATCAACTCTACATCAATGTTTAAAATTCCCTATGCCTAGTGGAATTGGCGAAATTAAAGGAGATGCAGATTATGCGGCGTTATGTTTCCAAAATGAAGTAAGGAATTGTGAAAATCAAATTGGTTGTGAAAACAGCGTAGAAAAATGAGGAGAGAAGAAAAGAAAGAAGAAGAATTCAAGATTTACATGATAAAATCAAAAGAAGGAAAATGAATATTCAGCGATGTATCGCAAGAAGATGATGAACCAGTGGAGATAATAAAGACACCAACACCAAAGAGAGAGAATGAAGCTAGTTATACAGCAGCAGAACCAACAAAAGAAGTTAATGTTGGAAGTGAAGAAGACCCAAAAATGCTGAAAATTGGAACTAAGATGGATGTGGAGGAAGAAGAGCAAATCAGTAAATCTTCTCATGAGAATAAAAAGATATTTTTGCGTGGAATATGGATGAGATGCCTGGAATAGATCCATCTTTTGCATGCCATAGATTGGAGATTAACAAAAATATGAGACCAATCAAACAAAGAATAAGAAAGATTGCAACTACTTATCATGTCAAGATAGAGGAAGAGTTACAAAAGATGCTTGATGCAGGAATTATAAGGAAAGCGAAGTATCCAGAATGGATCGCCAATATGGTAGTAGTTCCCAAGAAAAACAAAGGGATAAGAATTTGCATCGATTTTACTGATTTAGATAAAGCTTGTCCCAAAGATAGTTTTCCCTTACCGGATATCCCATGAGATGGTGGAATCCAGCGCAGAAATGATCGAATATCTTCGTTGGATGGATATAAGGATTATAATCAAATTCATTTGCAGAAGAAGATCAAGAACATACTGCATTCTTTGCTCCCAGAGGATTATATTGCTACACAAAGATGCATTTTGGGTTACGAAATGCAGGGGCAACATACCAAAGAATGGTGGAAAAAGTATTCGCAAAATGGATACATAAAACTTTAGAGGTATATGTGGATGATATGTTGGTAAAAAGTAAAGAAGCTAAAAATCATGTGCAAGATTTGAGGGAAATTTTTGACCGATGCGGCTTTTTAATATTAAAGTAAATCTGAGAAATGTACTTTCGGAGTATCATCTCGGGAAATTCTTGGGATATATCATATCAAAAGAAGGAATACAAGTTGACCCGAAAAGGTGCAAGCAGTTCAGGATATGCCAACTCCAAAGAATGATAAAAGATGTGCAAAAATTGAATGGGCTTTTAGCCTCACTAGGAAGATTCATTTCGCGGTCATCAGATAAGTGCAAGCATTTCTTCAACATATTAAAGAAGGGAACAAAATTTAAATGTATAGATGAATGTGAGAAATCTTTTCAAGGAGTTAAGGAATATTTGATGAATATGTCCATATTACAGAAGGCTGAACCAGGAGAAGAATTGCTGATATATCTTGCGACAACTCCACATGCTTTAAGTGCAGTACTTTTGCGAAATGACGCAGGAGTTGAAAAACCTATTTACTACATCAGCAAAACGTTTAATGCTGCGGAGAAAAATTATTCGAATCTACCAATAATGAGACATAATATGAGGCAGTAGTACATGCCTTAAGATTTGCGATAGAAATGAAGGTAGAGAATTCAAGAATTACCAGTGATTCACAATTGGTTATTCGCCAAATTGAAGGGGAATATGAAACTAATGATTTATCTTTGAGAAAATATAAGAAACTTGTAGAAGAATTATCTGCGAAAATACCAAGACTCAAATGGAGGCATATTTCAAGAAGAGATAATAGACTTGCAGATGCTTTTGCGTTCATATCAAGTATGATGGTAGATCCTACTGCGAGAAATATAAAAATACAAACATTAATAACACCATCAATTGTTAAAGAAAAAGAAGAGGAAGCTGAGGCAATGGTAGTAGAAAATAATGGCGAAGAATCAAGCCGAGTTAACGCAGATTGGCGTGCGGAAATTCACGCATATCTAGCAAGGGGGAGTTACCAAGGAACATATTGGAGGTACATAATTAAAAAGTAGAGCAACAAATTATGAGTTAAGAGATGGGGTATTGTATCGAAAATCTTTAAATGGGCCTTCCCTCAGATGTTTGACACTAGAAGAAGGAAAACAAATATTAAAAATGCTACATAGTGGGGATGTTGGTAATCACATCGGCGGTAGATCTTTAGCATACAGAACAAAAATGCAAGGTTATTATTGGCCATATATGCATGAAGATTCAAAGAATTTATCAAGAAGTTGCGAGGAATGTCAGCGATTTGCAAAAAGAATACATGCACCAGGTGAAACGTTAACATCTTCAAAAAATGTTTGGCCATTTGGAAAGTGGGGTTTAGATATTATGGGAACATTTGTGCCAGGAACAGGGCAAAAGAGATACTTAATTGTCGCAACAGATTACTTCACAAAATGGGCGGAAGTTAAGGCAGTACAACATATTCGTGATAGAGACATTTTCACATTTATATTTGAGAATATCATCTGCATATTTGGAATTCCAGCGCAATTAGTGTCAGATAATGGAAAGCAATTTGAAGGAAAAAATATAGAGATGTTACTTAATGCATTCAAGATAAAGTGTGGAAAATCAACTCCTCTATATCCGCAGGCAAATGGTCAAGCTGAAGCAACTAAAAAAACAATTGCAGATATTCTCAAAAAGAAATTAGAAGGGAATCATAGAACGTGGTGTCAACAAGTCCATAATGCAGTTTGGGATTATAATACAACACGAATAGAAGCAACTGGGGTATCACCTTTTTGTTTAACATATGGGGTTGAGGCAGTATTACCAACAGAAGTCGCTATTCCTACAACTAAAAGAGAAGCTTGGGAAAAAAATCTTAGTGCAGGTATGATTCTAGACAAACTTGATGAGGTAGAAGAGAAGAGGGAAAAGGCATTACAACATATGGAGAACTACCATCGCAGATTAGCTCGTGAATAAAATATACGAGTAAAGAAGCGTGAATTCCAAGTTGGAGATCTAGTTCTGCGAGAAACACCAGAATATCAGCGAGAGAATGGAGGAAAATTAGCGAAAAAATGGGATGGGCCATATATAATCAAAGAAATAATTGGAACTGGAGCATATAAACTAATGGATCCCGAAGGAAGAGACATAGGTCAAAGACTTGACAGACCATGGAATAGACAATATCTAAGAAAATATTATCAGTAAAGATTTGAAAGACTAGAATGAATGGATCACACGCAAGAAGTTGCGAGAGAATAAAAGAGATATTCTACAAGAACAAGGCTGGATGAATATAAAAATTATTTTCCGCCATAATTTGCGAGATAATTAAAAAATTAAATGCAAATAAGACGGGCACTAATTGCCTAAAAACATAAAATGAACGGGACGAACTTTTATGGCGTACACCCTAGTTCACGGATTCTATTCCGTAAGAGGCAATGTCCTTAAAGTGCGTCATAAGGGGGGTATCTCTTTACTTTCAATTATCATAAGAACGGGACGAACTTTTATGGCGTAAACCTTAGTTCACGGATTCTATTCCGTAAGAGGCAATGTCCTTAAAGTGCGTTATAAAATGGGTATCTCTTTGCATGGCTATGGGAAAGGCTATACCACTGCTGGAACCTAGTCATGGAGATTGGGATTATAGAAAATCCATCCAGGAGAGATAACTTGGATTCCCAATTATATAAGGTTATACCCTGGTTGGGCGCCCGAGAGTTTCTCCTAAGGAATGCAACGTATGATCAAGGCGCCGAGGTACACGGTTGAGCTGTGGGTGACCGGGATGGATGAACCTACCCTGGCCATCCATGGAAAGTCTTGGCTTACGATGTGTTCGGCCCGAAGAAAACCCCACTTAGGGTACAGTCTTGTAACTATAAGCCATATAAGGCATAAAGGACAAGGCTGCGAAAACAACTGGTTGTTGGCAGAACCGGATGGGAAAGTGCTAGTCTTGTATGGCCGATGTATAATCCTTGAAGGGGCAACCGGGGGGAGAGATAAGGGCGATACCCTCCATTAGGGAGCTGTGTATCAAAAAAGACGGCAATGTCATGGGACTTTATATTCGCAAGAATGTTTAGGCCCGTTATATTGTCGCGTGACAGAGACAGCAATGTCATGGGACTTTATATTCACAAGAATATTTAGGCCCGTCATATTTCCGCATGACTGGCCAAAAAGCCTAAAGAGAAATGTTAAGATGAGGTCAATGGGTTTTTGCGATAAGATCAAAAGATGAGATAAATGAAATCAATAATAAGAGGATATAAATCGCAAAGACGTCCTGCGATTTCATTGCAAAGACGACAATGTCATAAATCTTAAAAAGCAAAGAGAGAATTAATCTTTCACAAGATGGATTAGATTTATCATATTGTCGCAGAAAATAAAATAATGATAAGGCAAGATCAATGGATTATTATGTATAAAGGTAAGAATGTCCTACGATCTTGTCGCATAAAAGTGGCATAATAAGACCTTTAACTAGGAAGGCGAAATAAGACCACAAGAAAAGTTATATCTGCGAAGCATATAACAATTTTTTTCGCAGAAATATTTGCGATAATACTACAAATTGGTAACAAAAGGCAAGCATGGGATTTTTTACAAGGGTAACAAATAAAATACTTCACAAGGAAGATTATGAGGGGAGAATATGGGGATTATAAAATAATATTTCATTATCTCCCTTGAGAAGAATCAAAATAATAAAAAAGAAGGAAGATAATCAAGTTTATGAAGATTGGATTCAGAATTAATAAAAATATATAAATTAGAGCAGGTGATTGAGTTACAAAGAACATCAATGTTTCGCAAAAAGAGCAAGAAGAAGAAAAATTTGGAAATTACAATCATTCGCAAAACAGAGAGAAGAACAAGAAATATTTCGCAGGAATACATGATAATTTAAATTTCATCATTCTTGTTCACCACTGTTATCTTCACCAGCATCATCTTTTTCAGTTTGAGTTTCTCCATCACCAGCAATTGTTTCATGAGGAGGATTTTGTTCTTCGTAAGGAGGGTTTTGTTCTTCTGCTTCATTAAGAGGGTTTTCTTCGTTCTCAGGAGGATTTTGTTCGTCTTCAGAAAAATCTTCTTCATTACTTGAATAATTTAGATCTTCATCTATGGGATGAGGAATTTCATTATCATCTATCTCCAAGGGTTTGATCTTCATAGGAGGTAAAGAATGAGAGAATAGAACATTATTTATGAAAACCTCAGCGCCTAAATGAGCTTTGCGGAGGCAATTCTTTTCCCGATTTCTGATCTCTATATCTTTAAAATATTCAAGATAGTCAAATCTTCTTAATGCCATGTTTTGAGAATTGGAAAGCGCGGTGTTCTTTTTGCGAAGTTTGGCTAACCTCATAGACAGATCAGAAATTGAAGCTTGAAGATGCTTCTCAGATTCTGCGAGAGAAAAATGGCATATTAGAGGGAATTTTCGCGAAAAATAAGATGAGAAAATATAATGAAATAATTAATAGATGAGCAGTCAAAATGACTACCTTCCCTTTGTGAAGATAAAGTGTGAATTATATTAAAGAAGCAACTCTTCCATCGGTTCATGGCATCATCAAAATTATCCCCAACCTTACCTTTTAAACGAGATTTTATACTTTTTTTCACAATTGCGAAGATAAACATTTTCTTCCTTCAGTCGAGAACAATCATCTTTGAGATTGTTGACTTTTACACTTAGAGCTAATCTGCCTTTTATAAGCTTCTCTTGTTCAGCGGCAAATGATTCAGTTTTCTTTTAATTTCATCTTTCGGTATCGAAGGGTGCTCTTGGTCCTTACACAACTTTTGAAGATTGTCTAATTGCTGCGAATAAGTCTTTGTTATATCCACAAAACTACGTTTCTCTTGGGATAAAACTATGTTTTCATCTGATAAAGACTCCACTCTCAAGTTAATATGATTTAGCGAATATAAAAGTTGGGAGGCTTCATTATTTAGACGATCTCGTTCATGAATTAGTTGATCTCGTTCCTGAATTAGTTGATTGTTCTCATTCTTAAGGTTATTTATCTCGTCAATTTAATATGTATGAAAAACATTCAAATTGTCAAATTGATTCTTCCAAGATTCTTTCCCAGTGCGGGCTTCATCAGCAATTGTTTCCCACTCAAGTATCTTCATTAATTGGTTATGTTTTGAAGCTAAATATGCATCAACAAATAAATAAAGGAAAATTGAGTACATAAAAAGTAAAGATTTACAGAGGCAAAAGCAAAGACAAGAAATTTATACCTTTTAGATCATCATTTCTGCTGCGAAGAATTTCACAGTCTAATTCAGAATTATGAAGCTTATGATCGAGAAGCTCACACTCCAAAGTTTTGGCTTGAAGATTCTTCTTCAAAGTTTCAACCTCATCTTCTAAGGAAGTTAACGAAGATGAAGAACCGCAAGACCCAAGATGCTTGCTTAGAATCATATAAACATCTTGTCTCGCAAAATCTGAAGAAGATTTCATAGCATCGTTCAAAACTTCAGATAAAATTTGAAAAGCAGCTTCAACCCCTGTTGTTATTTCTTGGGAAGAAGGAAGAGAAGTAGAGGAAGAATTTTTGGCGATAGTAAGAGTGGAAGAAGGAATTTGAGTGGTCGCAGTTACATTTTCATTCACCGCGTCATCATCCACAGCAGTTTCCTTAATTGCAGTTTTGTTTACCACAATTTCATTATCTACGACTTCATTTTCCGCAACCTCGTTAACTGTTGTTTCATTTACGTTGGTTACATTCACCGCAGATTCATTTGTCGCAGATTTATTTCCAACTATCATAGATTCATCTATCGCAGTTTCCAAAATGTCGGGATTATCAGAGATAGGAATGCTAGTATTGATAACTTCATTAGAGGTTGATGAAGAAATAATATGGGTATTGAGATTCACGCAAGGAGAAGAAGAAGATTTATCTTGCGAAGGGACATGTTTTGCAGGTAAAAATTCGAGAATATCCACTTCATCTGAAAGAGTTTTAACTTGACGCGAACGCTTAAGAGGTTTGGGAACATTCTCTTCGTTCTGCGAATAATAATGTAGGTAAGAAACAGAGGCAACAATATTGTTATTTCAAAAGAATAAGTGTTTCTTACTACCTTATCATTCTCAGATCTCTTCGTCTTCCCAACGCGCCTTTTCTGAGAACCCTTAGGGTTAGGGTTCTTGATAGTAATTTTGGTTTGAGAAGTGGTGTTACTGAAAAAGATGATAAAATATAGGGATTATGAAGAAAAGAAGGCAATAAAGAAAACATAACAAAAAAGATGGAAATTAAGAACATACCTTTGAGTCTCCATTAAAGCAGCAGCAGGAAGAATACCAGGAAAGAAAAAGTTGCAGACAAGAAAAGATTTTAAAGAAAAAAGAGAAGGTGAAAGAAAAAAGAAATACACCCGAGTATAATGGTATTTATAGATGAAGGATGGGTAATCGGGTAAAACGGTAAAGATCGACGCGTGTCAATAGTAAAAGCGTAAAGTAGGGAACTTTGTCGGGTAAAATATAAGGAGTTGCGGCAAATTAAGAAGCTTAATTTCTCATGATCTTTGTCTTCTTCGCAGAAAAGATATGAGAAGAGGCAAGATGTAGGGGAAGAATATTGTCACAACAATATTCCTACGAAATAAACAACTGTTATGCGATGTATCGATAATAAACGAATTACTCTGTGGCGCATCAGTGATATTCTGCGACACATCCGAAGATGACTTAAACAATGACGTAATGACTGAAAACGACAGAAACACGAAGAAAGTGTGACATGTTTGCGGTATATCAATAAAACCTGCGAAAGATAAAGGCGGTGCCAGCTGCGATTTATCGCAAGAACTCAGATCCGAAATTGAAGGGAATCTTAGCTGTAAATGAGCTTTCATGAGCTGTAATCCACTATGTAAATACCTATATAAAGGAGGTGAATAGTTCCAGAGAGAGGATGAATTTTTTGGAGGGTGAGGAAAGTTTTTAGGAGATAGAAAAATCTTTGTTAAGTGTTATGTGTTCTTGATTTCTGTAATTCCTTAAGGTCATATTAAAGAAAAAGTGTTCTTAATCTTCAAATTATGTCATAAATATTGATAGATTCTTGAGTAGGGTGTAGTGTGGGAATTCCTGCAACTACAGGCCACATCTCAAAATCCTAACCTTGGTCATGCCACCAAGCCCTAATTTTAGCCACGACGCCAAATCCTAGCCTTGGCTACGACGCCAAGCCCTAATTTTGGCCACGACGCCAAATCCTAGCCTTGGCCACGGTGCCAAGCCCTAATTTTGGCCATGACACCAAATTCTAGCCTCGACCACGCCGCGAAGCCCTAATTATGGCCACGACACCAAATCCTAGCCTTGGCCACGCCGCCAAGCCCTAACTTTGGCAACAGTGCCAAATCATAGCTTTGGCCATACCGCAATGCCACAGTCGCGGCTATGCCACCGTACCATAGGCCCGACTATTCCACTATACCATTAACATATGCCAATGGAATGTGGCCATAATCAATGGCCACCCTCTCTCCTGAATTACAATCTCAGCCGTCCAAATTTGCCACAGAATTGACCGGCCTATGGTAAGTCTTAGGTGACCAACTAAGACAAACCTAATAGTATCGCATGCTATTCTCTTGTTGCAAGTCAAGACTTGCCACACATGTCTATCTGCTACTCAGTTGGTGTATAATTAATCATAATAGCTAGGTCTTGCATACAATACCCACTCAGCAATCTGATATACATTTTCATGAAAATACTCGAGACATCAAACATGTCACAAACTGGGGGATTCTCATCAGGGTATTGGTATGGAAGTCTATATCGTGCGGCGTGCAACACGCCCATTATAAGAAAGTGTCAGGAAAGCAGGGAA
The DNA here is from genome assembly GCA_023529315.1 of Papaver bracteatum. Taxonomy (NCBI): domain Eukaryota; kingdom Viridiplantae; phylum Streptophyta; class Magnoliopsida; order Ranunculales; family Papaveraceae; genus Papaver; species Papaver bracteatum. The sequence continues at coordinate 33,611 of JAJJWX010004572.1, forward strand.
GTTAGTGGAGGCAAGAAGTAGTGGGTGTAAACTAACTTGTTTCCTTCATAGCGGGGACGTGGTTTCTGGAATTTACACATTATCCCAATTCTCCATCACTCAATCATTCCCACTTTCTACGAGATCAGGGTGCGTTCAATTATGACTTGTATAAATAGGTTTTACCTATTTTCGACAAAACGATAAGAGTTTTGGTTAACAACAACACAATATCCAGAAAAAAAAAAGAACTGATAGCTTACATTCCGCAAGCCAGTTCATATTCTGATACAAGTCATAAAATAACCACATACTCATAGTTAACCATTCTGATCTCAACACCTTATTCGCTTCCCTCCCTAAGATCAACCTTTCTCATTCACTTTGTAACTGAAGCAAGACTAGAATGGCCATATATTGCTTTAGGCCAGGATTATACAGATTGATCTCTCGAATCTAAAGTACTCCCACGCAGTGCATTTGTTTAAGGTTTGAATTCGTTTTTCATCAATACACCCAAATTTACCAAAACCAGCAGAGTCAGTTTTTACCCCAAAATAGTCTCAACATTCATAGACTTTCTAGTCAAACCTAAACGAATTTGACTCTAGTATTTAATCAAGTGACTCTGGATGAGTTTTGATACTAAAATATGACAACCAAACTTGACATACCAACGCTTGGTGAGTTCAACCGAGCTATGCTCTAACACCCCTTATCAACAACACTTGTTTCAGCCAAGTTTGGTTGTTCAACAACCACATTTGCACTTCCTCCACCTTCACTTCCTCCATCAGTGGAAACTTACATTCCTCCATCAATCGCACCACCTTCATTTCCTCCATCAGTGGAAACTCTACCCTCCATTCCTCCATCAGTGGAAACTCCACCTTCTATTCCTCTATAAGTGGAAAATATACCTTCCACTCCTCCACCTTCTATTCCTCAACAAGTGGTATTCCTTGCATTTTCACCTAATGGTTTTGTGTGACGAGGTTGCGGAGTCGGGACATTATAAGGTGTTACGTCTTGTGATTTTTTCTTCATCTTTTCATTTCCTCTGTTCAAAGTTGATTGCATATCAATACAAAGAAGAACAAAAAACAAAAGAAAATAAGTAAATACAGTTGGGAAATCTACACACAACTAATCCGTGACACACAAAAAAACGGTTAGGAAAAATTGACAGTCCGAGACGTTACCAAGTTTTCAGATGAGATTTTTAGTAATCGAACCAGACGTTACAAAATAAAGTTTAGGAAATAAAATATGCGACTTGGTTTATCAAATTAAGGATAAGATAATCCTAGCCGTAAACGGTCCCACTGGATTAACTTTCAACACAATAGAGGATACGGCTAGGAATAACCTAGCTGTGACAACTACGGATGGGACTTTGGACAATCGACCAACACGTTACACACATATCGCATAGGAGATAACATTTACAACAAGGAAATAAAATTACGAATATGAATAACCTAGACGTAAATGCTATCGCTAAATTAAATTTCGAACACTGAAGAAGATTCGGCTAGGATATTCCTAGCCGTAAAAAAATTGGTGCGGTTAGGATTTCTCATTTCTAGTTCGCGTAGCCTATGTTATGGATGGGAGTTCTTAGTGATGCCAACCGTAACATGTGTTTACGGCTGGGAAAAAAAGAACTCCCAGCCGTAAGCAGTTTCACAAATTGTTTTTTCAGACCTAGAATTTTCGAAACCAACTGAATAATCATTAAAACGCTTAAATAAGCAGTGGGTTTTTTAATTCATACATTATTCCAGTCATATCAGGGGTCTCGGCGGCTGGTTCTTCTCCTTCATTCACTAGTTGTTGATTTTCAATTTCATATCTTCACTTTCAGAACTTGATTTATCTGGTTCAGGAGGAGGTTGTTTCGACAATCCTGCCTTTTCCGTTGTATTCACCATGGTTTTATACAATGAATTGGCTTCTCTTAAACATAGCCCGTTATTTTATTAACTATAACCCACATAAAATAAATCATTAATCTAACCAAACAGATTCTTGTACTTATTAACATAACCCATAAAATTATACATAATTTATATATATATATATATATATCCCAAAATAAATTCTCAAATCCCTAAATCAAAAAAAATAAAATAAAGTTAATTATATAAATTTCATAATGAAAGTTATGTAATATCTATGACATAGTTAATGATTTTTAGGAATAATCAATTTAATGTAATCATGTTTGGAAAAAAGAATATCAGTTGATATTACTATAATCATGATTTAGAAAAAATAAATATATCATTTTAGAGAAAAGGTGAAAAGTTGGGTTTAGTTTGTTTTGGGGGGGAAAGTAAAAATTAACGTTTAAAATAAGGCAATCTGTAAGAATAATGACAGAACAATTAGAATAAATTGAAATATAATTTAGTCTGGATCTAAAAAAGAAAAAGTTAGGGTTTATATTATGATTTTGGGGAAGTAGTTGGATTATTAGTAAAAAAAACTAAGACGTGTTTGGTAATTTTGATTTTTCATTTTAACTTAAATTTTTTGGGTTATAGTTAATAAAAGCGTGGGCTATATTTAAGAGAAGCCAGTAAATTTAATTGATGACGAAAGTTTTCTGAATCGACGATTAATCGTCTCATACGAAGAAGAGAAGAGATGAAGAAAAGAAAGAGACGATAATAGGAGAAGAACATAAGAAGATTGAGAAATCGTCACTGAAATCCCATCTTTTGAGTCAACCTACCGATCCAGCCAACTCTTCATTTTTTCCTAATAGAAGGACAAGCGATGTTGTCCATGTCTGTATCTTAAGTTTTTATTTTTTTTACTATCTTACCCCGCCAGAAGAGTTAATAACCAACCATAGTTAGGTATTTGGCTGATTTTGTTTGATTCTTGATTGTTGTTAGTTAATCTGTCTTCTTGCCATAAATCGTTGGAAGAATCTTCATTGCATATGCAAACTTCTAAATCAATTGCTAGGCATTGTTATTACGGAAGATTGGTGAATAAATACCAATGGCCAATGCCAGGGAGAGTGCCTATTAAATCAGATAAGTGCATCTACTTTTCCTTATCCTTTTTATTATGATTGCAATGCTAAATTTGGGAATATATCTTGATTTCTCGTATTTGTTTACATGATTTGTTTGTTTGCGTAATTATGTTAGGTGTGTATGCTAGATGTTCGAATAAATGTCTAAGTCAAACCTAAATTATATATGTGAACATGGATTAGCAGTAATCATATGATGATGTGCATATTACAATACGGCTTCTGTATGTATACAATGGTGCATATTTTGAACTAATTATAGTAAGGGGTTGTCATACCTATGGGATATGAGTTTGGTTCATATGTTTTACTGTTGCATACATTTTTTGCAAGTGTGATGCATATATTTGAACTAACCAAATTGTGGGAGTACGTCATGAACTCTTTCTTCCTAATAAATTCAGAGAATGAAACTGTAGGGGTAAAGTAGAATTCTTGAATTATGTTTGTTATGGTGGGTTGGTTATCACCTTCACCATGTTTGATGTCCCATTATTTTTATTCATGAAACATCATGGTTTCTCATTTCTGTGGTAAAATTGTGTTGCCGGTGCTATGTAACATCATGGTTTCTCATTATTGTTATCCAATGACGTGCTCCATAATTGATTTGTACTTACTGAATGACATAGAAAGTGACTTACGGCCGCTAATCGATTTAGCCTCGTTGTGGTGTCATTAGTGGTTGGTCTTGAAATTTGTCGACAATTGTTCTATAGTGTTCTGGTAATTGGTGGGTACAATGAAATCTTAAGGGAGAATTCCTCTTATGAGACAGCTTTAGGCGGATTCAAGATTTAAGGTACTATAAAGTAGTTACATTGAAATGAAAATTTAAAGTATGGGTAAATTACGACACCAAGCATTTTGGTTATGTTTGATTTTGGAATAATCTATCTACTGGTAGATTGTCATGGGCATTTTAGAAGACATCAATGCCTTTTGGTTTCCTCTTTTCATGCATTATCCTGGGTCAGAAGGTACCGGGATGCCGGTATGTGAGTATATAAATCTTATTAGAAATTATAAATAGTTAGTCGATGATGGCAAGTAAATTTGACCTTCTCCCCCGAAATTTATATCTATTTTTCTTTATATACAAATCTTTATTTTAAGCATCAGGTTTGCGTAAATGGTTGATCTTGGTCCGCTTTGATCATTTTCCATTGTAGTCTTTGTGCTAACTAGCTACCGTGTGAATGCATAAAAGAACTTTTATGTTGTTATCCTTGCTTTATATGTGTTACTTATGGGTGTCATTGTAAACTTAATCTTATGTATGTCCAGGTTGAATTTATCTTGTTATTGGTGTTCGTGAGGGTGCACACGGTAGGGTATGGTTCGGCTCGGTTCTTGACGAGACCGAGTACCTGTACCTACCTAGCCTCGGTTCCAAAATTTTGGACCTGTACCTTGTACCTCGGTTCCGGTACCATTCGGTACACGGCCGGTACCAGGTACGGTTCCGGTACCAGTCGGTACTTTTCCATACATATATATATGTCTTTTTCTCTGACAATCCAAGTACCTGTTTTTCAATATATTAAGTAATACTAATATCTCAAATTCTGATTCAAAGCAACAACTAATAAGTAGCAATATTACTAGCAAACCAAACAAACAATGTCTTGAAAATATGAAAAAAGAAGTAGCAGTAGGCAGTACTGTAGCACACAAACTGATAAACACACACACTAAAGTCTGGAAAATCCGAAAAAAGAACAAGTAGCAGTAGGCAGTAGCCACAGACGCACACACACACACACACTAAGTCTTGAAAATGTGAAAATCTAAAAAAAGAACAACTAGCAGTGAAGCTAGTGCTGCAGTAGTCTTGAATCTTGATCTTCTAATCCATGTCAGCAGCACTTGTGGTGTCATCAGTGTTGATAGGACCAAGTAACACAAGTAGTTATACCTAACTCACACGAATAAGACATAATACATGTGACCAAGAAACTTGCAAAGTAATGCAACTACTCTCTCTTACCTATGTAGAACAAGGTCAAGAAATTGCACCAAACTCCCACAATGGATATAACCCACAATCCAGCAATCACCTAATAGAAAGCAACAACCTTAATCAACAAGTTGATAAATACCAGAGCCAAAGAAATTTCCAAATCTGATACAAACTTGTAGACATAATTCCCATGACTGCTACTATAATTTCCAAATATGATAACACAATTGAGTTTGGTCCCAAAAGAACAGTCATTTAAAGAAGTTCACATATTCAATAGCATTCAATAAACATAGAGAAAGATATTTACATGTACATATGACAAATGAAACACAAGTATTCTCTGCCACTGAAGATACTACAATGACTGGAACAAAACCACTCATAACATAGAAAAAGATACTAAAACATTGCATTTACTAAAAAAATCAGATGAGCAATTTACTAAAAGACTAAAACAGCTTTACATATCTAAGAAAAATCATTTTGATGAGCAATTTTATCAAACACTATTAGTGCATTAAAAAAATTACAGATGCTTAAACATTGCAAACCCTTAAAAGATTTTGATGCTTAAACATTGCAAACCCAAATGATAAAAGATTTTGATTGCATCCACACCACACCCATCATTAAATCATTATATTGAACCTAATAGAAACAATCAAGTTTCCCAAAATCAAATCTAAGCAATAAACAAAGAAGAACACATACCCCTCAACTGGATCAGTTTTTCAGGCTTCTCCTCTGAAACTCTACACCCAGTATTCTGGAAAAAAACAAAAACAAATTAAAAGCAAAAATCCGCCAATCTCAATCACAGGCATACAAAAATTAAAAACAAATTGAACAAAAAAGATGAAACAAATCAGGTGATTAAGAAAGAAAGAAATAAGAAATTTTCAGTAAAGATTACTTACCCCGTGATTAAGATTCTGAAATTATTCTTCTTATTTTCTTCACACCGGAATTAGAAAACAGGCAAAAACTGTAGTACAAAGAGATACGAACTCAGTTTGATGAAGAAACGAAGATTTGAGGGTTTTTTTTTACTTAACTTTGGTAGAGATTGGGTTAACATAGAAGAAGTTCTTCTCCTTCTCAGAGAGAGGAGACGAGAAAAGAAAGAAAGAAAGGGAACTGAAACCCTAACCCTATTATGTTAGTTTATATACCCCCATTTAATCTAACGGCTAATACTGATCCCTTATCCCCTAAATCTAACTGTTTTTATTATTCGGGACTTTCGGTCCGGTACGGCACGGTACTTGTATTGGACCGTGTACCTGTACCTCCCAGACCTCGGTTCCTATTTTTTTGACCGGTACCTGTACCTTGTACCTCGGTTCGGTCCAAAACCAGGTACGGTTCCGGCTCGGTTCCTGTGCACCCTTAGGTGTTAGACGGTTTCATTTAAGAAATGGTACAGTAAATTTCTTGATGAATATTAGTGGGAATTTCAAGTTGATGTACCAAAGTGAAGATGTCTGTATTGGTGAATTAGTTAGCTTAACTAATGGCTAAAAAGACTGAAGGTTGTTAGAGATCCAGGTAGTAGACTTAAAAGATCATTTTTATTTTAGATGCAGAATAGGGTCACGCGAATATCATCTACGGTCTCAAGGACTTTAGTGAGCATGCAATGCATAAGTAACAATGCAGATATGGTGGTGCAACTTAGTAACAGTGCAGTGGGTTAACTGTAGCCCCTCTTATTTCGATATAGTATATTAACATATGAAGTTATTACCTCTGATCTGTTTCTCTATTAAATTGGATCCAGAGTTTGATAAGCAAACTTTAGCATTTCATTACATCTGTTTATGGCTTAATGCTCGTTGTGTTGAAGGGTCTGAAAGTGTCGGTGCAGTTTCTTCCTCTGCTAACTGAAATTGTCTTTTATTTTCAGCCACATGTTTGTGTTTGTTGTCTCATTCAGTCTGTCTAAACACTAATTTGAGAAAATGCAAATAAATGAATCAAGTAATGTTACGATTAAAATGTTTCGTACTTCTCGTATGTAGATACTAAAGTCTTGTACCAATGTCTTTCGTTGTTATTAGCTTGTATATTTCAACCTTTAGTTCTCGTCTTTTTCCTGCAATTGTCATTGCTGCTGTAATTGCTTTCCTTGTAATTGTCATTGCTGTTGAAATTGCTTTCCCGGTAACTAATACATTTCACTTTCTTTGAAATGCATATCTATAAAAACTTTGAAGTTGAATGTACAAGGATTAAGGAGTAAGGAAAGACCGGAGGAATGTATGATGTTTACAACTTATAAGTTATGGAAACTCACATTGCAGCTCTAAGTATGACTGGTTGTGCTATAGATATAGCAGGACATAACGAGGGATTGGTAATATCATAACATTTCTTCACAGCAAATGACACGAAGAATAAACACATCATTTTGGTTGTATAAAATAAATTGGGTACCAGCAACGAGCGTCTTATAAAATAAATTGGTAACGTTGATCTTATTGTCGTATGAGTAAGTGGGTAGCTTATTCCGAAAGTCGTATAAATTAAAATGGGTAGATGATTCAGATGGTTAAGTTAACCACCTAAAGGGCGTTTCAGTCATTTCAGCATGTCCCCCTTCCAAGTAGGGTTGACCTGTTCGACTCTGTCCGTCGATGTTAGTTGACTCAAAAGTCGACTGTCTATAAGTGAAAACGGAAACCATTGGATTTCCATGACGATTTCTCAAGAAGATTTTGGTTTAACGAATTTTCATTTTATTTTATTATATTAATTAGTTAATGAAAGGACAAAAAAACAATAAGTTATATTAACTGAGGGTATTTTTGAATTTTTATATAGATTAGGTCCCCACATCCGCATTTTGGTTATAACTATCATATTAAACCCCAAAAACCACTCCTATTCAATCCCCAATACTAGGATTCGTTATTTATTTAAAACCGTTTTATTGGTGGGGGTGATTTTTACATTTTGTGTTCTATTCACTCATTTCTCTCTAACGCTTCTGAAATGAAGTGCTTCTTTCTCTGAAACAAGGTATGTTCTCTCCCTCCAAACATCGCTTCCATGACTATCTCTTTCATCTTTGCATTTTAATTCCCCTGAAAATGGATTTCTGGTTTTGCATGGACTTTCCTACCTTAGGTACCCATCTTTTCCTATCACATTGTAAGTTTGTCCTCTTTGATTCAGATGGCTGGATAGAGTGTGTAAATTGAATTACAGTATAATATATCTCAAGTTATTTATGAATGATCAGTGATTATAAAGTTACAGTTAAACAATTAGGATTCAGAATTTAGGTTGGATATATGGATGCCCTTATTCTGTTTGTGAAAATCTGTCTTAGAATCTTACTTAAAATTTTTAAGAAAAACAAAACCATGCTCTTGAGAGATTTCCAGGTGTGAATACGGTCTAACCAAATACATTACAGGCACCAGTTGTGATGATTATGAGAGTAGTGATGTTGGTATTTGGCTTCTACAGATACTAGTAGTGGTGGTAATGTTATTGTTACTCAAGGTATAGTAGTAGTATGTGAGTTACTAGGTAGACTCCTTGTTAAGTGACTTCTAGTTATTAGTTATTGTGTTATTCATTGAAACATCTGTAGAAAAAGGAAACTCTTCTAGAGAGTTCAAAAGGAAACATCTGTAGAAAAGGGAAACTCTTCTAGAGAGTTCGAAAGGCATGCTATGGCAGGTTTCCTTTCAATTGCCAGGTAAGCCAAGTTTAAATTTACTGCTGGATTGATTAGTGTGTGAAATAGGTATTTTCATAAAGCTTGTGGGAAAAAAGCATTACCTTTGATGCTATTTCGTTCACCATCATGATTCATTACTTGCTTTACCTTATCATCATATGCAATGTTATGGATAAAGTATTCATGACATATTTCAGTTGTGTGTGCATTCCTAAACTTGTTTCTGTATTTAGTTTTTATTATTCCTCATTGATCAGTATCATTTTCTTTTTGGCTCTTTTTGTATCAGTCAATTTGAAATTATTGTTAAAAAAAGCATAAAATGAAAATAAAAGAAAAAGGCTGTTTTGAGGATGCGAGGAAACAGAATTGGAAAACAATTTTTGGAATGTTGATCCAACATCTTCTATATACTGTTGTTTAGTAATCTGGATTTGAGATTCCGTCTGTCTAAAAAATCCCATTGCTGTTGATTGCTTGAGCCAGAAGAAAAAAATGGTGGAACTTGACTGACATATATAGACAGAAGAAAAAACTAAAGTGGAGGTGGAAAAACTTTAAAACCCTTATAACTAGTGACTAGTCAAGCTCGGGAGATTCCAAAAACACTTCCTGAACTTAGCAAACTGGGTGTGCCTTTAGTGAAATCATTCTGGGACGCACTCGGTTCACTTCCTGTCTTCCTGTCATGTTGCTCCATTTGCTACAAAAACTGTTTGGCATCTCATTTTCGTCAAATCTGTTTCACGCTTGATGCTCCTAGTAACTCGATTCATAACTCGTCACTTTACTAATTTCATGTTGTAACCCTCTCTCACAAGTCATAACTCGTCACTTTATCACAAACCCTCATTCGTAGAAGGAAATGGTATATATATTTATTCTTTTAACCCTAATTACCCAACTCCATAGTACAGAAAGATTAGGTCGATCTTAAAACTTTTCTTATACGGCCGAGCAAAAAAAAAAAAAAAACTTTTCTTATACGTTGCTTCAGTAGTTCAGTTAATCCTCTGAAATTAATGTTTGTTTATTTTATATTTCTAGCTGAGGATAAATTTCAGATGTCGATATTGTGGTTTGACTCTGCAAGTATTGATCATCATTTTTGACATCCCCAGTCTCAGAAGTGTAATGTTTTGGTAATTATTTCTCTACTTTCTTGGCTCACTTGCAATAGCTTGAAATAATCAAGTACAATAGTTTGGAATTTTGACAAACTTTCAGATTTTTTTTTTTTTTTTTTTTAACTGGATACTTCTTTCATATGTGGCTTTCTCTCCTAACTGATTTAAATGATGCTTTTGTTTTCCATGATATTCATTTCAAAGTGGGTAAGAACAGTGAATGCGTGTGATGGAGTTCAGAAAACCAAAAGGATAGATATTTACAAAAAAAAAAAAAAAAAACAGTAAGCATATAGAACATGAAGATTGGACTCTAAGAAGTAAGAACGTAGATAAATTGAGTATAGGTTAAAAACCCATTACTCTTCTATAATCAACTGATTATGATTATAAGTTTAAGAAATTATTATAATAAAAGTCTGCCTCCCTAAGAAGACCTGATAACCAATTTATACTAGAAAGATAATCCCTACGAAAAGAAACCTAAGATTAAGCACATAAACGCCCTGCTTATAGAAAACTTTCCTAACTAATCTTAAAATGCCCCTGCATCAGCGTGTTTAGGCCGAAGTCAGCATCCCTCTGAGCTATAAACGTGAGTGCCTCACTCTATCAAGTGAGTGCTGAAATACCTAAAGGCCCTTCATAAAAGAGTAGAGTGTGGAACTGAATGTCGTAGACAACTATTTTCCTAGCTGCAGATTCTTTAGAGATTAAGTTCTCTATCCTATATCTCCACTAGCAGGCCATACAGTTCACTTCTTGATTACTTTGACTCCCAACTTATCTTTTCGTAGTCATTTTGTTGTAAATGGTGGGCCTGTAGGCCGAAATCGGCAAATCCTATTTTCCCGACTAAATGCCACGTAAAGCTTAAAACCAAGTGTTTAAGATTAGGGTCATAGCTGCAGACTTGGAGGGACGTAAATTCTATTGGCTCCTCCTTTTGCTGCTAATTTCACTCTTTCATAGTCCTGTGTGCTCAACTACTAGATCAATTACTCATTGTTTTCTCCTCTTTGTGTTATCAGTAGTTCAATCAGGAACCAATAGCATCTCTGCAACACCTACGCAAAGGTCGTTTTCTTAGAACTTTCTTGGAGTCCCCACCTTTACGACGATTTGGCATTTTGAAGGCAACTGCAGATGCTGACGTTCCTACTGGTGATTCAAATATTCATTCTAAGAACTTACCAAGTTGTGGCAGCAGCAACTAGAAATATGGGCATAGGAAAGGATGGCAAATTGCCATGGAGATTACCTTCTGACCTTAAGTTTTTCAAGGAGGTAACTATGGGTTCATCAGATCCTTCTAAAAGGAATGCAGTGGTTATGGGTAGGAAAACATGGGAAAGTATTTTGGCGAGCTGTCGGTGAAGAACTTTTGTGGTTTATCAGTGGCTCAACAAATGCAAAGGTAAAACCATCTTTGATGTATTGAAACTTATCATATGTGATTATGCATTTATCTTTCTGGAAGTCCAGACTTGCCCTGGTAGTCAATTTTAAGTACTTGCTTGTACACAAATTGAAATCTTCACAATAAATCCATCGTATTACTCGCTTATTTAGATCTTATAGGACAATTAAGTTACTCTTGTTTGGGTATTCGTGTCAACAGGTTCTAAAAGAGAAAGGGATTCACATTTGGGATGGCAATGCATCTTGAGACTACCTTGACAGGCAACTACTTATCTATTCCTCATACACTACTTTTTCAAATAACATGCTTTTCTTAGTAGTTTAAATGTTTTTCTGCATTTTAATTTCAGCCTCGGTTTTAACAGACAGGGAAGAGGGCGATTTAGGACCCGTATATGGTTTCCAGTGGAGACAATTTGGTCCTAGGTTGGTTGAAGTTAAATTAAGGAATGGTCACTATATGACTAATATAGATGCTTCGAAAGGACCTTTTTTTTTTCTTCCAGATACGGACTACAGTGGCCAAGGATTTGATCAATTGTTAGATGTAATTGAAAAGATAAAGAATAAGCCTGATGAAAGGCGAATCATTCTTTCATCTTGGAATCCATTGGATCTTGGTTTAGTGGAACTTCCACCATGCCACATGTTTGCATAGTTTAGGGACATTATCATTTTCTCCCCAGTTTTTCTTGAATGGTATGCTCTTGTTGTATGTTGTAGTTTTACATAGCCAATGGAGAGCTATCCTGCTAAATGTATCAATGATCTGCTGACATGGGTCTCGGTGTGCCGTTTAACATTGCATCTTATTCTCTTTTGACATGCATGATTGCTCATGTTTGCAGTATAAACATTGCACTATATAAATATCTTAAGGCATCGTTGTAAGTGATTACTCATTACTACTTTCATTTGTATGTTTTTACATCTCCAGATCTCGTTCCTGGTGATTTTGTCCATGCTATTTGGTGATGCCCATGTTTACAAAACTCATGTCAGGCCTCTACAGAAGCAGCTTCAGAAACTTCCTAGACCTTTTCCTGTGAGTGTAAAACGAAGTAAATTAGGTTTAAGTTTACTTCCAAAACAGTTTTTTTTTTACTTTTTTCACAATCTTTTTTACTCATGAATAACTTAGTTTTCTTCTTTCTTATGCTTTTCTTATTTTCTCTTTCTACAATGCAGACATTGAAGATCAGTTCTGAGAAGAAGGATATAGATTCTTTTGTGGCGACTGATTTCAAACTAATGGATTATGATCCCCGTCGGAAGATTGAGATGAAAATGGCAGTTTAGATTCCCTGAACACTAATGGTTTGAGTAAGCAAACTGCACATACTGCTAAATCAATTTATATTTTACACTTACAAAAAAAAAACCAGATATTTGTGTTTTTTTTCTTCCTGTTTCATCCATTCATGGACTGAAAATGAGAATTCTAGGATAGATTAATGTTATTGTTTCAGTGCTCTGCCGAATATTTTGATTTAGAAACAAACATTCAAGTGTCCGACAACCACGAAGATTCTAACTAGATGAACATATACTCACTTAAAGCCACATAATTGATCTTTATGCAGAAAAATTGACCCTCGGCTATGATGATCACCATCGTCTTAACCTCGTTCCTCTTCCCCTATAGTTAACCTCGTTCAATTTATATTTTACACTTACAAAAAAAAAACCAGATATTTGTGTTTTTTTTCTTCCTGTTTCATCCATTCATGGACTGAAAATGAGAATTCTAGGATAGATTAATGTTATTGTTTCAGTGCTCTGCCGAATATTTTGATTTAGAAACAAACATTCAAGTGTCCAACAACCACGAAGATTCTAACTAGATGAACATATACTCACTTAAAGCCACATAATTGATCTTTATGCAGAAAAATTGACCCTCGGCTATGATGATCACCATCATCTTAACCTCGTTCCTCTTCCCCTTCCCCTGCCCCTATAGTTTGTTCTTCTGGGTCTTTTTACCTCCTCAATTTCAAGCTTCTGCTTTTTTTGTTCTTCATTTGTTGTTTCTTCATCTTCTCCATCCTTGGCTTCATTTTGTTCAGTTTTCTTTCTCTTTAGTAACTCAACAAGACCACCTAGGGATTTGTCAGCTCCTTCTCTCTTCATTAACTCTTCTGCTACTTCTGCTGGTGTGATTTGGGATTCTTGTATAAGTTGTTCGATCTCTCCAAAAAGATGGTGCTCCTTGTGGATAGAGAGGTAATTTGCTGCAAGAAGTCTGAACCCTTTAGGAGTACAGTAAGACATGTGAATGTGCATGTCCATCCGGCCTGGCCGCAACAAAGCAGGATCAAGCTTTTCCTTGTGATTAGTTGTAAAAATGATAATCCTCTCATCTCCACAGCTTGACCATAAACCATCAATGAAGTTGAGTAATCCTGAAAGAGTCAGCTGTGTAACAGAAGAAATAAACAGTCAGTTCAGAATGACCCTAGCTTGGAAATGACACATTTATAGGACTCATGTCTTCTAAGATGATTTCATCATTTCTTTGTAGTGTAGTGAACAGAACAGGAATTCAATTATTCAAACAAACCAGAGTCCAAAACTAGGTTCAATATCAAGCAAAGAGGGTTTTTTCTTTTGATAACTAGGTTGCATCTATCAAATACTAGTACTAACCTTGGTATCGGGAGTTTGATAGCGATTATAGTATTGTTGTTGTTGATCAGTTTCCCGATCTTTAAAATCAGTGCTGCAATCAATATCTTCAATAACAAGTATGGATCGATTAGTCGTAGCAACCAATAAGCTTCGCAACTCCGAATTTGATTGAAGATTAGCAAGCTCTAAATCATAGATATCGAAATTAAGATAATTAGCCATGGCAGCAATTAAACTTGATTTTCCAGTTCCAGGAGGACCATATAACAAGTAGCCACGTTTCCAAGCTTTTCCTACTTTCTTATAAAATTCTCTCCTCTTAACAAATCTTTCCAAGTCCTCCATTAACTCCTGTTTAACCTCTGGATCCATTGCTAGGGTATCAAAAGTAGCTGGGTGTTGTAAATTGATAGAACCCCAAACACCTGAATTACCACCATCTCCTCCATAGAAACTTCCATATGTATTAAGCTTCAGCACCTTGTTTTCTTCTTTCAGTTGTTTCGATTTTCTTAGTACATGAGGAATGTAAGACTCAAGAACTCTGTCTTTGTATCTCTTATCAAAACTGAGCTCAAAAGATTTCTGTTCAGATTTTACATTAGGTTGATATGGATCATTAGGATTCGGTTTCTCAGATTCAGAACATACATATCTCCATTTTAGCTGAATTTCTTCGAAGAAATCCGTAATTTCCTGACCTTTTTCGATGGTAACTGAAACATTTTTATCCCTCGGTGCTTTGCTAATTCTTAGACGATTTATAGTTGGAGTGATTTTGGTACGCAAGAAGATCTCTGAAGCTTCATAAACTTGGTTACGCGTAAGACCGTCGAATTCTTGAATGACGAAAATAAGAAGAGAAGGATTACGACTGAAAACGTTATGAAAAGCCGATGAAAGGTACGTTCGGAGTTGTTCTGGTATGAATTCATTAGCAATTGATCTTACAAACATCATTGAACCAGCAAATGAAGCGTAAGCTGATAATACTGATGTTGCCGATGGCATTTTTTCTGTCATTGTAAACATTTTTTTTTTCCGATGAAATTATTGGTTTTCCCTTTCTCTGAACTGTGGAAATTGGAAGATGGGAACTGGATTTTTTGAAAGAGGAACTGGAAATATATATATACAGCTGAAAGTGAGCTTTGTTTGTTGAAAGTGAAGGATAATGCTTGTGTTGTCTTGGTTCGCCTGTGAATTGTTTATATAGAAAGTATAAGTGGAGATATAGATTGCAAGATTGCTAATAGGGGGACTGATTTTGCTTGGGGTGTACCAAATGCTAATAAGACAAAACATCATTTGCCTTGGGGTTGGTACACCCCAAGCAAAATCAGTCCCCCCATTAGGAGCCTTGGAAAAATGTGACAATAAGAGGAAGATTCCAAACTTTCGATGCAAGCTGTTGCTTAAGGGACAACTTGGGCTCCAAACTTTGAATATTATATACGAGTTTTTGATTGGAATATTTACACTCCCGACACCTGTCCTTGAGACATTATCTAGCCCCAGTTTCTTGCACGTTGTTGAGATGGATGAAGAAGAGAATCAAACTACCAAAGGGAAAAGTCTTGAAATTGGATAATAGTCATAGTCTAAAATTAGGATAATGAATTTGAACCTTTAATCATTCTCATCTTTACCCACTATTAATTTCGATGCTAGAATTATTCCCCTCTTAAAGATTCAGATTTATTGTCCCAGTTTTGAATTATGACTAGTGTCCCAACTGTAGACACTTCCCTATCAAAGTGAGAGGAACAGAGTAAAAACAGAAATGACCATCCTCATGGTCACGGATGCCATGTGCCGCATGTAAAAACTGCACCTAACCGGATGCCATGAGCATCTGTCAGAGGGTTCAGGGTAGTGGACCCCATCCTAAAAGATAGCAGCACGCAAACCCTGTTCTGGGGATGTTTGTAAGAAAAATTCATGATGTATTTTAGGGGCTGAGCAGTCTATGGGTTTTTACTTTTTAGGGGCTTGATGGGTCATGAAATAGTAATCTTATAATCCCTTATCCTATTATTTTCAATCTCGATTTGATTAGTGATTATTATGATTATTAAGTAATTAATCATGATTAGCCAATGGATAAGGCTAATCTAATGACTAATTTTTTGAGAATCAAAACTCTCTTTTTCTTTTGTTTTTCATTTAGAAGAAGGAGGACTTCGATGAACTTTTTGAAAATTTTGAAGAAAAACTGATGAAAACAATCCCGAAATTCGTCTACAAAACCTTGTAATGAATTCCCATTAAAAATTTTGATTGATTCAAATCCGGTAGAAATTGGAAAAAAATATGAAATCTTTTTACAGGTTACTGCTAGGAAAATGTTGTCTTCCCATCCATAATACTCAATAACGGCCTGGAAAAGATCTTTTCCAAGTCGTTATAAGGATTTACGGTTCAACATTTAAAAACTCCTGGTCGTAATCAATATTTACGGTTGGATTAAGATTAACTCCTGGCCGGATACTTATCTAGAGTCACCTGAGTCTCAATCTCGGCTGCAAACCCAACCGTAAAAGGAATACATGGCTATAAAAGAAGACCATTCTATCATCTCTTCCTCACCCTAATTCTAGTTATACGGTCTCATATTCATTCTCATCTATGTCTCATCCCAAAAAAAGAAGAAAAAACACGATGGTGACTCTGAAAAGCGGGGGTCTAACAACCACACCTAGTATTTCGATAGGCAATCTGCATGGACTAACTCCAATATAATTCCAAGAGAATCAACTAGACAGTCAGACTCAATCAAGGAAAATATATCCAAGAGTTATATCTTTGTTTCTCAATGTAATCAACAAATCAAACAAATGAAATCCGCGAGCCTGATTATTATGAGAAATAACTTGAACGGTACCAAAGACCAATGTTCTAGTGTCAATCAATTTCAATCAACAACCAAAGGTTGGATTTACCAATTGATTGAACTACGCACAACCTGTGATATTTCAATTATATAAACAAATATAATGCGGAAAAGAAAATAACACAGACACCAGAAGTTTTGTTAGAGAGGAAACCGCAAATGCAGAAAAACCCCGGTACCTAGTCCAGATTTGAACACCACACTATATTAAGCCGCTACAGACTCTAGCCCAGTACAAGTTAACTTCAGACTGGAATGTAGTTGAGCCCAAACCAATCTCACTTTGATTAAGGTACAGTCGCGTTCCTTACGTCTCTGAATCCCAGCAGGACTCTACATACTTGATTCCCTTAGCTGATCTCACCCACAACTAAGAGTTGCTACAACCCAAAATCGAAGACTTGATAAACAAATCTGTCTCCCACAGAAATCGAAGACTTGATAAACAAATCTGTCTCGTTCCTTAAGGTACATTCGCGTTCCTTACGTCTCTGAATCCCAGCAAGACTCTACATACTTGATTCCCTTAGATGATCTCCCCACAACTAAGAGTTGCTACAACCCAAAATCGAAGACTTGATAAACAAATCTGTCTCCCACAGAAAAGTCTATTGTGATAGATAAATTTGTCTCCCACGGCGCCCCCTAATCTAGCAGCTCACTAAACCAAGAATTTAACTAAATAAAGAGGCACTAACGAATCTAAACCAAAC
Organism: Papaver bracteatum; assembly: GCA_023529315.1. Taxonomy (NCBI): domain Eukaryota; kingdom Viridiplantae; phylum Streptophyta; class Magnoliopsida; order Ranunculales; family Papaveraceae; genus Papaver; species Papaver bracteatum. The sequence goes on from JAJJWX010004572.1 coordinate 51,085, forward strand.
ACTTAAGCATTCAATTAAGAAAAATCTACTACAACTTAACCCAAAACTAGCCCCGCTCTAAAATATACATATATATAAAATCTCCTCTCAAATGATACATATACAATAGTGATTTGGTTTACAAAGAATATGCAACAATAAACATAGCATAAGTTAATCATCTAGCGAACTCAACACTTGAAGCTTTTGCTGTGCTACTCTGATCTGTCACTGAAACTAAAAGTGGGAATGGGTGAGCACATCATCCCTAAAAGGGGTGCCCAGCAGGAATAACAACTAGCTTTGAAGTAACCATTAGTATGATTCAAAGACAATGCAGGTTTTATCGAAAATCGGTAATACAAGAAAAGACAATAAAATATAACGTAGAAACTTCTTCATAGACATTCATAAATAACAATAAACATCCATATATGATATGTGTGTTGTCGCACATAAGGGAAGAATAATATTGTGGTGGATCGCCCTAGCCATAATAATATTGCGGTGTATCGCCCTAGACATATAATACTGAATATATATAAAGGAAGAATAATATTGCGGTGTATCGCCCTAGCCATATAATACTGATATTGTGTCGGCACACATCTCATACCACATAAAGCACACAAAGATATGCATGCATTTCACAACACAAAGATTTATTTGTAAAACAATAATGAATACAAGAGAGTTCGTTATCGATTCCCACCTCTTTTGATGACAAGCCTCGCCTACCTCGAGATCCACGATCCACTGGTTCATCCTTTGAATCGATCGTTGTTAATAACTAATTGTTAATCACACAAGAAGTCTAAGAAACTAGCTAAAATAGCTCATACAAGAATCATACAAATTTATCTAATGGTTCTAAGCCCAATAATGATTCTACACCTTTTTATTATATATCTTTAACATATATAAGGTCTACCAATTCAACTAGGTTGCTTCTGTAGTCCATTAGCCAAGTCTTACGAATATCTACAACTTTGTAGAAGAATCCAAAGGCTAATTCGGACCATAAGGGTCTAACTCACCAAACTAGTAAAACTAGTCCTAAGCCCAAGTATACTCAACAAGCCCATTACACAAGGCCTGGTCTAACTGGTTAACTAAACGGTCACTAACGGTCAATGTTTAGTCAGAGGAGTCAACTAACAGTCCAGGTCAAGTCCACGGTCAACTGGTCAACTAAATCAACAGATTCAACTCAGTCAAGATTCACTGAGTCAGGTTTGGTCACTGAGCTAACTCAGTCAGATAAGTCAGCTGTACTGACTGGGATGACTAAGAGGTCTAAACTCTATTACAGTTATAAGAACACAACCATCCTGGTTCTATTCAGTTGAGCATTACCCAAGTTATTCATTTTGAAAGAATTCTACAACTTCAATACAAATACAGAACAACTTCACAATTCATTTCGAAATACAAGTCAGCTAAACTTTAGGTAGTAGAAGCAAGCTTCCATTGAGACTATCATCAAGCTACCATTACATATCAAGTTAGCTCAATCACTAACACAAACTGCAGTTGCTACACTTTTAATGTAATCATCCACAACACCTGCAACTTCATTCTCAACTCAACACTACCAATTCAACCATCCTCAACTGCCACCACCTGTTATGCACACTTTAGAGCCAACACAAACAACACCATCCACCAATAGTACGTCTCTAACAACCACTGATATCCATTGCAACTTCAAAGCATTCTTCTAAAGCATATCTCAGTTTCATTCATGTCTTCACTGGAATCATATCCATTCAGTGATGTCCCCTGCAGCTTCAACATCACAGTTAACACCAACACCACCATTTCAATACTAGGATAACTACCACCACCAATCTGTAACTCCAAAGAAACTTATCTCTTTTATTCTCAAACTTGTCATTCCATGACTCAACTACAACAACTCAGCTAAATCTCAATTCAGATATACATATACTCCACTCAAGTAACTCTGCACTTCAATTACCAGTTCTCATAATCTGTAACCAGCCAACTCTGCACCTGTGAACACCAGCACTGACAGTTCCATTTTGTGCAATAGCATCACCTCAAACATGTTCTTCACCACAAGCCATTTACATCAGACCCAACCATTACAGTTTTCTTTTTATATCAACTCAATTCTTAAATTCATAAGCATTCACATAATCTCAATAATGACTATGAACTAATTCTGCTGATAAGAACATTATTTACCTCAATCAAGTTCTGCTCGAGCAATTGGAATCGAATTCCTCTTCACTTAATTTGATTCAACACAGGACAACACCCCCTCCTCCCTAAATCATATGTTCAATTCTCAAAACCCTAATGCATAATTTTTGGAAGAACAGAAACCCTAGTCTTCTTTAATCTCGAATTCATCTTCATCTTAACTCTAATTCATTCAATCCAATATCTAATTCTTCCATTTAAACCTCAATTTCACATTTACTGCCTTTTTTACAAACCCTAACTATTTCTCAAATCTTACCTTCTCCAAAACTGAATCTTTAAATTAACATCATTAACTTCTTATTCACTTCATAATCTTCAAAACCCATCCTTCAATTTCTTCTTATTCATCACCAAATTGAATTCTAGCTTCTATCAGCAGAAACCCTAATTCCTTGATTCTTCATCAAGAACTGAAATTCAATTGTTAATCTTCTTCCTTGCTATCAACTCATGATACCCATCACTAATTACTTGACTTCATCCTCAAAACAACCTAAATCCTCAACTGAAACTCATTTCTCAGAACCCTAGTTTCTTTCTTTATCTAATTCACCTCTTCTTTTGAGTCTGATTGAGCTAGTGATAATCGCATCAACTCCATCAGTTAGTAAAAAGCCAACGTACTGAAACTAATGATGGCAGTAGTTCATTTTCTTGAGCTCTATTTCGAAATATAATGAACCATTAATCACCAGCCATCGCGGCTGTTTTGCTCGTGTTGTTGAAAAGCAAAAAGAATATTCTGGTCGTGAATTAACAAGAAGATGATGGTGGAAGCCCCGAGTAAAATAGTCGTCTACCTTTAACAATCGCCATTTAGCTGTTTGAACTGTCAGTTCCAGAGAACCGACAAGCTTAACTTCTTATTTTGCCCATAACTTCTTCATTCGGCGTCGGATTGACTTCATTCTTTCGCAGCTGGCTTCATATTTTTTCCCTCTTCAAGGTGATAGCAAGAACTCCTAGATGAGAATGAGTTCCACTTGGTCTTTGGTCCTTCTCCACACGTGGCTAACTTCTTTTATTGCACAATTACGTGCATATTCACTTCTTTTGGACGATTCACCTAGCAAAACATAAATAAAACAAAACAAACGTAATATACAATAATTTGCAAGAAAATATAACAAATACTAGCATGGATTCGACACTAAATACATGCAAAATATGCACTTAAAAAATTCCCCCACACTTGGCTTTTTCTAGTCCTCGAGCAAACTATCTAAAATACAACCACTCCATGTCATCGAGGATACGGTTACTCTTAGCATGAATAACATGCCTTTAAACCCCTAGGTGTCCCTAGTGGATGAGTTATAGTCTTGTGAGGGCTTACGAGAGATATACCCACAAAACCTACTCCAACTTCAAAGCGTTCCAGCTTCCCAAGCATCCAAAGAGCTATGAGGACATAGATTTTCTGCATGCTAGTAATAAGAAGTTAGAAATACCAAAGAACATATTCATTCTTTAATCTTGAGTGAGAAATAACCACACCATAATGAAAGAAACGCGTGTTTGAGAACGATCAATAAGCATTTCGCCTCGACTTCTGCCTCACTTAAAAGGATTTTATGATAATTGCACTCAATAAGACGGCTTTTTTATGGGTCTCACATGTGTGCAGGTAGGAATGAAGATAGAATCCTACACACGTTGAATGGTGGGAAGGAAACCTTCCGAATTATTTCTGGAGACTCCACAAAAATCGTGGAAAATAAAGATATATTTTTTTTCTAATGATCTCTAAGAAAGCAAATCAACCATTATAGCAAGGATGAGAGTACTTACCACCTTCACATATGATTGCAATAATGAAAGCACCACTCTCACAACATCCAATAGAAACGTCTTCCTTCGTTCGGCTCGTCTTCTTCATCTTCTTGGTCTTCGTCTTTGGTCTTCAACTGTTGATGATAAACTCTTGATCTTCGTAGAACTTCCACAATTTGTAACTCTTTTCCTCAATTTCCTTATTGCTTGAAACTTCTTTATATTTTTTCTTCCCCATGGCCTTATTGAACAAATAACAACCTAAATGCAAATCTCTTTGTATATATATTTTTTTTCTTTTTCTTTTTCAATTAATTTTTTTTTTGTATTTTTTTTTTTTAAACAAAAAGATTGCAACTACAAAAATAATAACGGAATTAAAATAACATGGCCATGAAAGAAGTACTTTACCACTTTGATCTTCACAACTTGTATTGTATTTGTATCATAAACTTCAATAACTCTCATCTTTTGATTATTTTCGCTCTTGTAAATAAGTCTTCATACTTGGATATAAAATTCCGCTCCTTATTTGTAAGTCTTTAACATGTATATAAAAATCTACTCACTGTATATGTTGCTTACTTGAATATGAAATTTCGCTCTTCCTTGAATTGTTGCTTGTAAACCTTAAACGTCTTCAACTTTCCTTGTAGATTTTGATGTCGCTCCATTTGTTGATGATGATGGTGTTTCTATGGATCTGTTGTTGGCGAGAGAGAGAATGGTGCTAACTGCAAATCAAACTACAAGAAGATGGTTTTCGTCTATAGACGTCACCCTCATGATTGACAAAATTAGCACTCAAGAGATCAAAAATAGTGCTGAAAATGGTGTGAAGTTGGGTAGCTCACCATTCTACCCGGAATTAACGTACGATGACACACACTCAAAAGAAAGCTCTTTAGTCAGCTACTAAGAAAATTTGGTTGGTGCCTCTGTTGATATGAAATAGGTAGTCTCCACTAATGATTGATCAGCAACTCTAATAATGCATATCTCTCTGCTCCTAATTTGTATCACCGGCATGATTAAATCCATTATTTAACACTCTAATTCGTAAGAATATTCCGAACGTAGTTCCCCAACACTTCCAAGTTCAGTTATGTCGGTCAGAATTCTCTATGTAAACATACCTAGAAGTATGCTAGTGACTCTGAAATCTCTACAAGTTGAAGGTTTTATTATGCAAAATTTTGAAAAATCTATATGCAAAATACTCCCCCACACTTAAACTTCACATTGTCCTCAATGTGTAAAACTGAAAATCTGATTTCTGACGTATCAGCAGATAAAACGCAAAAACTGTGCATATTGGTAAGGAATTTGGAAAAACTCCATTTCACAAAAGTTGTTCATATATGTGTTTTCTACAGAGTGTCGAAAGGGAACAATGTTTCGATAAACGGTCTGACAGTTATGGTCTTTGGACTGAACTACGCACAGTCTGAATTTTTCTGACGAAATGTTGTTCGTCATAATTCTCTTCTAAGATAGATTATGGACTCAATGAAATTAAACATGGGGATGCAAATATGATATGAAAATAATAAAAACAAAAATAAATAAACGGGCCCTAGCTCAGCTGGTCATCCCCGTTCCCCGAAGTTTCATGCGTTCCAGGAGGTCCCAGGTTCAAGTCCCCAATTGCGTAATATTGCAGGAATTAACATGGAAGGTAGTGTTAGTTTGCCCCCCTTGTGACACAATCTCGCCCCCCCTCCCTATTCGGATCCCCTTGGCAAGGTTACCCATGAGGCTCGCTGGTAGGCTAGCACATCAACCTGTTCAATTAATGTAGTAGTATGTCGTTGGAGCCTAGCTTGTTAGGCTTCCAACTAGTTTCATGTAATAATATTAAATAATAAAAATAATATTTTTAAAATAAATAAATAAAAGGGTTTAAGATACAAAACCTATGGGTTGCCTCCCATTTAGCTCTTGGTTTAAAGTCGTCAGCCCGACTCTTTTGTTATCGTCCATATACCAACAATTTGAAAATCTGGTAGTCCTCCCAGAAAATAATCTGCAATTCTAATAACAACTTCATAAAAATATTAGCACAAGATATAAATATTGAAGCTATCACTTTATTGAAGTTTCCCCCACACTTAGTCCTTTCTACACTCGAAAGTGGATAGAGAACATAGAATTCGGGAACTTCAAAAGGTTCTTCAGCATGGAGAACCTGCAAACTATTAGAATCAAACATATCAAGTGGTGGATACTTAGAAGCAAAATAATCCGTTAAAACTTTAGAAGCACATAACTCCAATCCTAAGTGAGGTATTTTCCTAAAAGTCGGGTTAAAAACTCTTTGAGAATTTACTTCAATTGGATGGAAATGATCAATAGATGTAAAATTATGCAAAGGATTAGACAAAACTTGTTTCGGATCCTCATCATTTATCTCTATTGAATTATTTACCTTAAGTATATCGTGGTCCTCTATCGAACTTTTAATTTCTGCTTCAACCGAAATCTTAGCATCATTATATTCTTGGACAAGCTCAATTGGGTCTTCCACAACTTCAATCAATTTATTTTCATTCTCAATCTTCATTTATTCAACAATTTCATCATCGGAATCGGAATCATCTCCTAGGAAGTCTAGTTCATTGGTGCACATCTTAAAATCATTGTTTGAGTACGTTACACCATTTATAACAACGGTTATGTCATATCCATTCTCCTCCTTTTGAATAGGCGAGTGATCGTTATTATGATCCGGAGATGGAATAACTTTACCATTATTGCAAGAACTTTCTAAAGGTTGCTCATCTTCATCAGAATCTTCGTCAACCTCATAATATTCATTATCCCAACGATACTGGAATTCCATTTTTATGGCCCTTTCAATTTCTTGAAGAGTCACCTCTGATGCTCCATCTTCTTCCAGTTGATTGTATCTCTTATAAAGTTTTCTGATATTTACACATTTTCTATCATTACTCACAATAGAGTACCTAGACCGCAACTCTTCCCTTTGAATGGGTGAAATATGAGAAATATGAGTGGGTTTGGTTAGTTTTGAGTTCAAAACTCTCTGTCATCTGCACATTACTAGAAAACAATTGATCAGAAACATAATTATCCTTCCATCCTTGTGATTGTTCACTTACATGCCCGTCATAAGGTTGTTTACATGTATGATAATATCCATAAGGTTTCGTGGGATATTGATCATAGCCAAAAGATTGGTTTTGATTATACCCATAGGATGGTTGGTAGTTGTTATAAGAATGAGATTGAAATCCATATTGATTACCACTGTCATATATTTGATCTTGTGCTCCGTACATGTTATTTCCGTAAGGAAACATGACGACTCACAAGAAATAGAAAATAAAAAACAAAAACAAGCTAAATAAATAACAAATCAATTAGCAACCGCTCCCCGGAAACGGTGCCAAAATTTGATGCGTGTCGTAACCGCTACAAATTATTCAAGATATTTCCCATTAATTAACTGGTAATATAGAGGTAGTAAGAGATCGTTCCCACGAAGAGCAGTGTAATTGATATGTTATTTAGATAGCAACACAAAGTAAAAAGAGGGTTGATTGGTTTATGAAATAAATAAAAAGAATAACAAATAAAAGAAAGAGATGATAAAGGAATCCTTCGCCGTTACCAAGCGATAACTGGATTATTATACTTATCTATCTTCGTTAGAACCATTCATCACCAATCGTAGAATAGCAGATAGCTCAGTGCTATCCCCAAAACTCCTTTTACCACGGATACGGAAGCTCTCCAATATCAGATTCTATTCAACGAACCATCAAGTAGTCGCTAACTCAAGGTGTAATCCAATCGAACGCTTTAGGATTTATGAATTAGGTTGATCCAAGTAGTTAAACTCTTAGCTCAATTTACACTTGCTGGTGTTATCTTCACTCGCAATTTCTCCACAGAATCCCTCTACAAGGTCTCGCGATTTCTACTTGTGTATGAATTATTCGACGATTACTTATCTCCTAACACAATACTAGTAATAGAAAAATTAATAGACTAATCTAGTATGTATCCCAAATCAATCTAAGAATCACTCATAAAGATCAAATATGGTAAAGACAAACGATAAGATGATTAAAACTCCGAACAAACTTGTATAATAATAGAGCTTCACGCTAGAACATTGAATTCATCCTCAATCAACAAAGTTTAGCCTCTCATGAATACACAATTACCCGGTTTCCCCTAAAGGGGTAAACCCTAAAATATTGTATGAAGAACAAAAGTGTTATGAGAAGTAGTGATATGTTTTAGGTTAAGAAGTCTCTTATATAGTCTCAAAATAATATAAGTGCCCGCGTCTCGATTCTCGTGCCAAACAGTTGCCATATCTCGCCAAAATTCCCAAAAGAGCTCATTTCCATGGTCTGTCCGTGCAAAGAATTCCAAAATGGGCATGCGTCCAAAGCTTGAAAAGTCCAGCCCCAATTCATCATTATTGAAGTTGGCTTGTCAGTTCCGTGGAACTGACAATCTCTAGTTTTCTTCTTCCATCACGGCTAGGATATCCCATTCGTAAGTTCTCCTGGATGTTTCTTGGTTTTTATTCTTTTCAATTACTGCCTCGTCTATCCAACCGTAACTTCTTCTCTTGAGTTCTCCCATATTCTTTCTTTGGCAGTTCAATACGATTACAGCTTCCCTATTCCATTCTTTTCCTCCATCGAGCAGCAAACGAGCCTTCACTGATTCGTATCCTAGCAACAACAACACACCTCCCTGTCTTCTCGAGCTTTCTTCTAGTTTTCTTAATACTGAGTTCTTTCCTAGCTCTCTGTTCTTTAGTCTTTATCGAGATTACAGGTAACAGCCATCTCCTCCATCGACATCACGAGCTTCTACTCTTCACTGCCATTACTCGATCTCAACTGCCAATATCTCGGTCTTCATCACAATATTTTAGATCCTTGTTAACCAACGACAGAAAACAAAACTCAGCTTCACCTTCTCACTCCCATGAACCTCCGACCGAATTCCTTCCTCTCGAGTTCAACTCACATCATTCTGCTTCTATCATCATGATCACCACTGCCACTATAAACCATCTCAACTGATTTCTCCCTTCGAGTTCTCCACTCTCCGACAGTCATTCTATCACCGAGATGGTACCATTTTCTCACTGCCATCTCCGTCGACCAACTAATTAGGATATTAGAAGTCAACTCAAGTCAAGTCTATCTTGACTTGAGTATCATTGGTTATTCCTGACTCAGCTTGTGACATGTCTGAATAAGACAGCTGTGTCTTGTCTGTGTTTAAATATGTCTAAGAGTTTGTCTTTATTTCTTGAACTGTTTTCTTCATTCTTCTGTAATACAACTTATGATTAATAATACAATTCTTTCATTAAATCTTATTTGATCTCTATCTTTATGAGAGCATAACAATTCTCATGGTATCAGATAGGTAACGATTCTTTTTCAATCTTCAGAGCATAACAATTTTTTAATCATCAATTTTTCTGCTCAAGATTTTGGGTAACATCATCTTCAATAATTTTTCCCAAAGTTCAATTTAGGGTTCTTGCAAGATTTTTATGGTATCAACTCGACGAACAACTTACAACAACAACATTATACGCAATAAGGGTAATCGATTGAATCGTAATTTTGAAAATTCAACTCCAAGTCAAGTTCCAGATATGGAAAATTTGCAAATTCATCATACTCATACAATAATGGCTTCCGTTGGTAATACAATACTGCTACTCTTCCCTTTACCAATATTTCCAATTTTATTTCTATGAAGTTAGATCATTCGAATTATCTTCTCTGGAAAGATCAATTTGAGGGTGTATTATTTTCTTGTGACCTCTATGGATATGTTAGTGGAGATATAGTAGAACCACCTCAGAAAATTATAGTAGATGGTGTTGAAATTGTTAATCAAGAATGGGTTTCTTGGAGGAGATTAGATCGATTTGTCTCAACTTATCTTAAGGCAACTTTTACACCTACAATTAGTGGTGATGTTCTTGGTTTAACTAATGCTAAAGAGATTTGGGATTTCCTACAGATGAGTTTCAGAACTCAATTTCTTGCAAGAAAAAGTATTCTAAGAAATCAATTGCATAGTATTAAAAAGGGTAATTTGTCAATTGTTCAATATCTTCAGAAAGTCAAGTCCATAGCCGATTCTTTGGCTGCCATTGGTGAAAAAGTGAGTGACACAAATTTGTTAATGTTTGTTTTTAATGGGCTAGGCAGTGAGTATGATATGTTTGTGGTCTCTTCACAGAACGAGAAATTCCATACACTTTTGGAGAAGTAAAAGCCAAATTGCTGTGTCATGAGCAGTTTTTAGTTGATAGACATCAACATAGTGTCTCACTATATGATGATGGTAATTCAACAACATTATATGCAAGAAATGGTTCTAATACTTCAAAAACTAATAGGAGATATGGTGGTTCCAATAGAGGTACTGGTAGTAATAATCATAAGAGTCAATATCAACATGGTTCTACAAGTGCTTCTACTGGTCAGAATCAAAATGGGGGTTGTTCAAATGGAGAGAGAAGACCATATGTGGACTATTCTAAGATGCTTTGCCAGATTTGCAAAAAGAATGGTCACATTGCCACAAGATGCTTTTTTAGGTATCATCCACCTCCTACTGGTAATTCAAGTGGTCAAAGACCTCAAGCACATTTTGCTTCTTATGAGAGTCAATCACAGTCTCATAATATAGCCACTTCTTCTAGTCCTTCTCAGCATGTTTTCACAGGATTACATGTTAATGATGCTGCTCTTAATGATGATCCTTTTTCATCAAATACAATTTGGATTTCTGATAGTGGAGCTTCTACACACATGACTGGTGACAGATCTATCCTTCAGAATACTTCTAACTTCAAAGGCAAAGATCATGTTATGCTTGGCAATGGACAAAGCACATAAAGATTCAATATCATGTTGTTAGGGAGTTGGTGCATAGTGGTTTTCTCAGAATTCAACATATAGCTTCTGAGCATCAGTTGGTAGATTTTTTTACTAAAGGACTATGTGCTCCTGTGTTTACTTCTTTGTTACATCAGCTTCTTGGATTATCTACTTTTTCTACTTCAGTTGGTGTTTCAGATTCAATAACTTCTGCAAGTATTTCTGCTTCTCCCACTACTACTGCAACTACTGCACCTGTTCAGCATGCTTCTGCTAGTACTACTTCTCTAAGCAATGTGTCTATTCAACCAACTAATACTTCTGGTTGTGTTCCTTTTTTTCATACTGCAACTGTATCACCAATTTGTGGTTTAGCTACTATTAAACATGTTTCTTTTGCTGTTCCTTGGTATTGATTACTTTTCAAACTGATTTCTGTAGTCATTATCAGTTTGAGGGGGACTAATAAGGATATTAGAAGTCAAATCAAGTCAAGTATATCTTGACTTGAGTATCATTGGTTATTCCTGACTCAGCTTGTGACCTGTCTGAATAAGACATCTGTGTCTTGTCTGTGTTTAAATATGTCTGAGAGTTTGTCTTTATTTCTTGAACTGTTTAAAGAATTGGTGGCCCGTGGGAAAACGGGTTAACCCGTGCCCGTCCCGTAAACCCGCGGGTAAACCTGTTAACCCGTGTAGAATAATAATTAATAAAATACATTTAATTTTCACCGTAGGATCATCTAGGATTAATCTTATTCGTACGTTTAAGATATAAAAACAAATAAAACCCTAGAAAATAGATATCTTTTCATCTCTTCTTCGTCTTTCTTTTCTCTTTTCTCCTCACTTTCTTCTCTTCTCACCACCTCCTCGTCATTCTCCCCATTGTCTCCTCGAGGAATCCATGCTATTTTCTCCTCACTGTCTTCTATTCTCACCACCTCCTCGTCATTTCTCCCCACTTCGGAATTATATTAATTTCGTCTATCTTTATTCATCCGCAACAAAATCAATACTCATCGGCGGTCACAACAACCAACAGAGAATGGGTAACAGCCAACAAGTAAAATGATTCATTTAAATATACTGAAATTTTATTCTTTTTTTTAAGCCTTGGAAAAACAGATGGAGAACGAATTTGAAGTAAGAGATTTCTTTTTGGGCAGTGAAAAAAGAGTATCTCTTTGGCCTCGAATTTGAATTTAACTTTTTTTTTTCAAGCCTTGGAAATAGACTGAAATTTTATTCTTTCCCGTCTCTTGTTGAAATTTAAATTAATTATTTGGTGAATCTAATGCATTCAACTGTTATTGATGATTGATAATTTGATATCGAGATTCAAGAGTTCTGTTGTGGGGGAGAATCGGGAGATTAAAGAAGGATGAAAGGGTTTGATGCTGAACAGAACAAGATGGGTTGTGATTGTATTGTAGAAAGAAGAAACATGGAAGAAATAATTGGTCTTGGATCTGTGAATGAATTGAACGTGGAATGATGTTGAAGATGAGGATTAGATGAATGATTAGAAAGCAATTTGTATGCTATGTAATTTTTATTTATTTCGCTTTAATTTTGTTTTGAATTAAACAAGCCGGGTAACCCGTCAACCCGCAAGTTTACCCCGTTACGGGCACGGGTTGAAGAATTGACCACCCGTGAAGAATTTCAACCCGCAGGTTTTGACCCGTGTTAACCCGAACCCGTGTAACCCGCAACGGGAGAGCCCCGGACCGCACGTTTGCCAGCTCTATATACAAGACACAATTTAAGCAAAATCAATTTTGATTCACTCGAATAAGTTCATGAACATTATAGCCACGGTTTGCAAAAGATTGCATTCCTTATTATATAAATATATTAGTTAGTGAAAAAATCGATTTTAGAACATAACCTACTCAGGTATGCAACGGGTACGCATACCTAAGTGGCAGGACTTAGTTTGGGTTCGCCAGTATACGAATGGATACGCATACCTTCCAAACTCAATTGAATTTCCGGACATGAACTTACGCAGTACGCATACGGGTAATGCATACTAAGTTCCCGTATTTTCATTAAACTAACATGTACGCATACGGGTATGCATACCATGGTTCTCGGACTTGGAATAACTTGCAACAGTTAGCATACAAGTACGCATACTATGCTATATCCAATCATGGTTAATTGTTCTAAACTCCCATTTCAATAATTGAAACATTCTTAGAAGACGATAATAGCTGTTTCTCACAAACTATTAGCTTCAAAGCAATTTTCAAGTGATTGATAGATTAATACGAAACATTCCGAGTCTACATCAAATGATTTTCTCACACAAATCATGTAAGATGTTACCAGGCGATTTTCACATGATCATCTTTTGACTCTCGTCAAGAATATAAGATGAACTTGGTTAAAGCGAAAGCTTACCAACACATGTTTCAAGAAATATGTAAGCGAGTTAAACTTAGCTCGAAATATCAAATGTGTATAATCGAAGTCTATATAGCTATACGAGTTTTGTCTCAAATAAGAGATAGAGTAGATAGGATTTTAAGTGATAGATGAGTTCAAGTCTCCACATACCTTTTGTTGATGAAGTTCTACAATCTCCCCTTAGTAGTTCTTCATCTTCAATCGATGAACGTCGTGAAGTATAATTCTCAACTACAGTTTCTATCCTAATCCGAGACTTAGCTATAAGTAGAATAGAAATCAAGACTTATAGTTTTAGAAACTAAACTTGACAAACAAGCTTGAGATAGCAATGCTTGCAAGTTCGACCAAGTAGTGCTCTCACAATCTCCCCCTTTGTTAATTTTAGTGACAAAACTATCAATACATGTGGATTACAAAATAAATAAACTTCGTAGCTTCTCATACTCTAGTGATTCCTAACTTGTTCAACTCAACATCATAGTTGTTGAAGATCCGTAGCTATAACAATGAGAAAACAATAGCTTTCAATCATTGTTATACAATTATCATTACACAATATCAAAGTCCAATTGTATCACAACTTTGACAACAATACAATGGTGATATGTATCACTCCCCCTTAGTCAATACTTCATCTCACAATAAAAACCACTCCCCCTTACATAATGATCCGTAAACCATATGTATTTTTAGTGTGAACTACACATTAATTACCCCCCTTTTTTGTCAATATAAATTGGCAAAGGTACGAAAACTAGTGAGATCATAATGAAATTCTCATAGAGACACTTCATGACTAAAAGAGAACATATCAACTTTGTTTTGATGATTTCACATAGTCAAAACTTAGTGTATTCATCAAGAAGTTTATAAAGATACAAGAAAACTCCTATAATATTCCACAGCCGCACTCCCCACAAAGATTTGGCAATTAAGCAAAAGTTCAATTAAAAACTCTCCCCCATAAAATGTCATTCCCGAAAGAACAAAAAGAGCGACCTTACTTTCACAAGAAAAGAAGGATTTCTTTGGACATTAACAAATTATATGAAACATGAATTTGTATCCAGAAAACTCAAATAAATTAACCACAAGAGAACCCATGATTCATTTAATCATAAATGCTTAACGTAATAAAACTTATGGATCCGCACAATACTTTCACATAGAAGTGGATCAGGGAAAGATCAATACTGCGGAATGTACAAAGATTCATTCTATTTTCATCAGTATTTGCATAATGATATCATAGGCTTAATATTTGTTATCAAAAGTTTATTCTATCTTCCATCAATATTTGCATAAAGACATATAATTGACTTAACTTTTGACATATATTTAGCTGAACTTCTTACGGATTTAACACATTTAGCTATTTAATTGAAAGATAAAATCATTCAAGGCTAAAGTACCATTAAAGATATTACAACCATTAAAAATAATAATTTTAATAAGTTCATCATAAGAAGTTCAACAACAGAATAAGCAGAGACAACACCAAAACAATTAAACAGTGATTAACCAATCATCTTGTAATAGTCCCTAGCAATTTCATCGAACTTCTCAATCAGTTCTGGATGATCTTACTTAGCATATTCCAACTACTCTTCTAAGAATTCCACTTCTTGCTGAAGATGGATGATCTCTGGGTCTGAGGTTGTTGAAGGTCTTGATGATGTTCTAGCTGAAGTTCTCTCCATCTTTTCGATGTTTGCATGGTTTAAGACTTTTGGTCTACCAAGATTGGTTCCAAAATCAACAATGCCAAATTGACTGCAAATCCTTGAAATAAGACAAGGAAATCCTGGAGTCTTTTCAGAAGTCTACTTCACACTTATCATCTGACGAATGATAAGACTGCAGAAATTAATGTCTTTCCATTCAACAATGTAACAGACCAATTCATCAAGATACCTGGTCCATAATGTTTTGTCAATTGTGCTTGACATCATGTTTGCCACAACTAGTTTTCCAGCAACTTTGAGGAGCAGTTCAACACCATGAACATCAATTTTTCCATCCTTCTAGGAGACGTATTTATTAAGAAGATGATTTGATAGCACGTTTGGAGACAATATTTCATGCTAAAGAGGTGGGAATTGGAAGTCTCCAACTCGGGTCAAGTTTAAGAGCCCAACAATAACTTGATGATTCACCACAAAGATTTTGTTCCTCACAATAATTTTAAAAGTACAGTTTACCAGGTATGGCTCATGAAGATTTGCATAAAACTGGGCAGTCAATTCGACATGAGCCGTTCCCATGGGTTGATGAATAATGACCTAATCAAATCCTTTAAAAAACATGGAGAGATGTTCTACACTAATTTTTGAAGCATCATAGAACCTTTCTCTAATGGGTTGTTTCTCCTTATATTCCAAATAGAGGTCGCGAGCCTCTTTGCTAACAAACCTAGTTCTCAAACTTGCATCATAATAATTTTCATCATTAGTATTAGAACCCGAACTCTCACCACGGTTCAATATTTTCTTAGGTGCCATTGAAAACAAAGAAAATCCAAAAATAATGAAGAACTTACCAGGTATGCGAACTGTTGATAATGGTGAAGTTCCGAAACTGAAACGAAAGAAGAATCAAAGAAAAACCCATGAAGTAGGAATTTTCTGTGAACCCAACGGTACCAAGAACACACAAGAAGATTGAAATAAGAGTTTTGTGATTATAAGTTCGCAAACCCTTGGGTTTTTCTCTTTCGCTCTCGAACTGTTGAGAAGGAGAGGTGAAAATAACAATAAGCACTCCTTCTCTTTTTATGTGTAGGTGGAATGGAAACTGAACCGATCATGAACGTTTTGGAACACGGTTCACCCATGTAAAGGTTACGCATTCAACGTTCATGAGCTGTTCGTGTATAATCAAGGACTTGTTTGTTTTATTCTACATCAAATTTTGATAAGCAACAAAGTTTTCACTTGAGTAAATATTTGTATGACGATGCAATGAAAAGCATCCACACACACCATGACACCAAGAGAGAGTTTCTTTCCAACTACATTTACATCTTATAGTATTGAGAAATACCCATAAGATTGTTTTTTCAAGTTTTTCAAAGAACATAAAAAGAACACAAGATAATTTGTGTTCCTGATTTATTTGTTTACAACTTATAAAACATAGTCTCTGCAGATAATATTTAGTACTGCGTAGGGAAACTCTTTTGATAAAAGGAAACGTCCTAACTCTTTCATAAAAGAAGATAATATTGTTATCTTGAGAAGGTATATCAGGGTTTGACTGATGAACTGAATCATGCTTTGAAGTGACATAGTCTAAAGACTGAGGATTAAACTCTTCTTATAATTCATTTAGTTTGTTACACCCAATTGAATTACCCAGAGGAGGAGCATTGCTCTCACTCAAGATATTCTTGCTCTTTCTGGAGGCATAACTTAATATAAAGAGATAAGTTCTCAATCTTCTATTCAAGCCCAGAAAACACTTCAAGGGATTTTAATGGTGGAGGTTTAGATAGAATTTCCTCTACAGATTTAATTAAATCAGTCATGGAAGATAATTCTGAAATCCTTGGATCTGGTGGTGCAT
Source organism: Papaver bracteatum (assembly GCA_023529315.1). Taxonomy (NCBI): domain Eukaryota; kingdom Viridiplantae; phylum Streptophyta; class Magnoliopsida; order Ranunculales; family Papaveraceae; genus Papaver; species Papaver bracteatum. The sequence goes on from JAJJWX010004572.1 coordinate 67,955, forward strand.
TTATAGAGATAGCACAACTGTCCATAGAGTCATATCGTTACAAACATAGACTTATGAGGTCATAAACGTGTTTGCTTGCTTTGATACCAATTGGAAAAGCGGGGGTCTAACAACCTCACCCAATATTTCATTTAAGCAATCTCTATGGACAAACTCCAATATAATTCCAAGAGAATCAATTCGATAGTCAGGCTCAATCAATGGAAATATATCAAAGAGTTGTATCTATGTTTCTCAATTTAATCAGCAAGTCAAACAGATAGAATCCGTGAGCCTGATTATTATGAGAAATAACTTGAACGGTACCAAAGACCAATATTCAAGTGTCTATCAATTTATATCAACAACCAAAGGTTGGATTATCTAATTGATTGAACTATGCACCACCTGTGATATTTCAATTATATAAACAAATATAATGTGGAAAAGAAATAACACAGACACCAGAAATTTTGTTAACGAGGAAACCGCAAATGCATAAAAACCCCGGTACCTAGTCCATATTTGAACACCACACTGTATTAATCCTCTACAGACATTAGCCTACTTCAAGTTAACTTCGGGCTGGAATGTAGTTGAGCCCTAACCAATCTCACACTGATTAAGGTACATTCGTGTTCCTTACGCCTTTGAATTCTAGCAAGACTCTACGCACTTGATTCCCTTAGCTGATCTCACCCACAACTAAGAGTTGCTATGACCCAAAATCGAAGACTTGATAAACCAATTTTTCTCACACAAAAAAGTCTAGTGAATAGATAAATCTGTCTCCCACAGAAATACCTATGAGTTTCGTTCCGTATTTTGATAAATCAAGGTGAACAAGAACCAATTGATATAACAGACTTATATTCCTGAAGAATAGCCTTGTAATATCAATCTCCTCACAATAATCTTAATTGTATGGTAGAGAAACAAGATATTGTTGAATCACAAACGATGAGACTTGTGACTACTTTTTATCTTGCCTATCGGAGATTAAATATTGAGCAAATCTTAGAGAAGATAGTACTCAATCATGATAGAAAAATAGCAAGATCAGAACACGCAACTATAGAGAAAATAGTTGGGTCTGGCTTCATAATCTCAATGTAGCCTTTAAGTCGTTAACCGAATGGTTTTAGAAAAACCTAGGTGAAAGGAGAATCGACTCTAGTCACAACTAGTATCACAGAGAAGGTGTGGGGATTAGGTTTCCCAGTTGCTAGAGTTATCTCTTATATAGTCTTCAAATTAGGGTTTGCAATCAATGTTACCTTGGTAAAAAAGCATTGAATATTCATAGTTAGATGAAAACCTGATTAAACTCAAGATAATATCTTTCAACTGTTAGATCGAACTTAGCTTGTTACACACAAATGAAAAGTGACTTTATTTAGATATGGGTAACCATACCTAAACGTGTACACCTTGTTGGCTTAAAAATAGTTAACTGAAGTTATCCATATGAACACTTTCATATCAACCTTGTTTATCTTAACACAACTAGTTCAAATGACTCTAATGAAACTAGTTCTAGAGTTGTTCAATTATTTATATTCTCATAGAAGTATACAAGACACAATTGAAGTAAAATCGATTTTGATTCACTCGAATAAGTTCATGAACATTATAGCCACGTTTTGCAAAAGATTGCATTCCTTATTATATAAATATATTAGTTCACAAACAAACCGATTTTAGAACATAACCTACTCAAGTATGCAATGGGTACGCATACCTAAGTTGTTGGATTAGTTTGGGTCCGCCAGTATGCGAGTGGATACCATACCTTCCAAACTCAGTTGAATTTCCGGACATGAACTTATGCAAGTATGCATACGGGTAAGCATACTAAGTTCCCGGACTTTAATTAAACCAACCTGTACACGTACAGGTATGCATACCGTGGTTCCCGGACTTGGAATAACTTGCAACAGTTAGCATACAAGTATGCATACCATGCTATATCCAATCATGGTTAATTTTTCTAAACTCTCATTTCAGTCATTGAAACATTCTTGGAAGACGACAATAGCTGTCTCACACAAACTATTAGCTTCAAAGCAATTTTCAAGTGATCGATAGATCAATATAAAACATTCCGAATCTATATCAAATGACTATCTCACACAAATCATGTAAGATGTTACCGGGCGATTTTCATATGATCATCTTTTAGCTTTCGTCAAGAATATAAGATGAACTTGGTGAAATCTTACCAACACATGTTTCAAGAAATATTTAAGTGAGCTAAACTCAGCTCGAAATATCAAATGTGTATAATCGAAGTCTATATAGCTATACGAATTTTGTCTCAAATGGGAGATATGGTAGATAGACTTTTAAGTGATAGATGAGTTCAAGTCTCCACATACCTTTTGTTGATAAAGTTCCATAAGCTCCCCTTAGTAGTTCTTCGTCTTCAATCGCTGAACACTGTGAAGTCTAATGCTCAACTACACTTTTTATCATAATCCGAGACTTAGCTATAAGTAGACTAGAAATCAAGAATTATTGTTTTGGCAACTAAACTTGACAAACAAGCTTGAGATAGCCACGGTTGCGAGTTCGACCGAGCAGTGGTCTAACAAAGTGTTTTGGTCTGGTTTTATTTGAAGATATATTGGATGACCAATTCGTACCTAAAGAAAGAATTAAGGTAGAACCGATGCTAACTTATGTTGAAGTCAAGGTAGAACTGATCCTTACCTATCTCGAGCTACATGGTAGACACAATCCTAGATTTTGTTGATTTTTTTTGGTAGAACCGATCCCTACCTATATTTAGAATTATAGTAGAACCGACCCTAGATTTTGTTGGGAGTCATGGTAGAATCTACCCCTAACTATATTGAGAGTCATGGTAGAAACGATCCTATCATATGTTGGGAGTCATGGTAGAACCGGTCCAAAGAGTAAAACCGCTTTCTTATATTAATATATACTTTTGGATTTGTGTGAGTTTGGAATCAAGGTTTTCTAGGTAGGAAAGTTGTAGATGTCGACATAATTTGAACATGTGCATAATTCTTATTTTTTATTGTTCAAAGATATTCCATAATACTCAAGGTGATCCCAAACCGAAATATTGGAGAATCTTATAATTAAGATTTTCGAATTACATGTTTTTGATTTTCCAGCAATCAAAATATATCTTTAGAAAAACTATATGATTGGTCGAGTGCTAAACTAATATTATAAATTTCTAAGAGAGATTTCAGAATTACAGGTTGGATATTAATTGGAAATGTGAAAACCCAAAATAGGTACTTCATTGCATATCTTGAGAATCTTTTCAGTTTTGGAATTTCCTTGTTGTGCAAACATTCTTGTTATTTGTTCTTCTTACAAACTATCCTTATCCAGGAAAACTTCATCTTTTTGTTGTTTTTGGTGGAGCCGACTAATAATGTTACTTGTAATATTATTTCGGATAGAAGAGTAACCTAATTAGGCGACATCTCTTATGTCCGCTCGTTTAAAGATATTTGTGGGATCAAGAAGCTCTAGAAAGTACCGTTGGTGGGAAACTAGATAATTGTATTGTTATATTAGTTTTCGATTATTGATTTGACTGACTAACGGTTGTTGAACCTTTGATTGCACCTAGTTTGATTATTCTTGAGAACCTTTTCTTCTGACATAAGGTTACTCAAACTAGATAAAAGGATTGACGGGATCTTCATAACTATTTTTTTATCTGAAGACAACCTGTGATCATCCATTGTTAACATACTCTGTTCCGTGCGTGATCAATCGTAAGTGGAATCAAGTTTTGTGTGCAGGTACAATTGAAGATTTGAAGAAAATAATATTTTCTTATTGGTTTCGCATCTTGTGATATTTGTGCATACACCTTGATCGGATCCGACTAAAATATTATTTATCTTTGGTAGATTTAATTAAGTAGTCGTATAGATCGACAAATATCATTTGGTGGTATTCTTCAATATTTGAATATGATAGCTTGTGAATCTTGATATGGTTATTTCGGATCTTGATTGATATTACCTGACAAAGGAGTTTACTTGTTAAATGGCATGGAAGAGTGTTTGGACCATATATATTTGGAATGGGCTTAATAGGGTCTTCAGACCATTAGCCTTAAACAAAAATCTTGGCTCATGGGTTGAAGCCTAAGCCCATAAAAGGTTGAGAACCAAATCTGTTAGCCTTTATTAAAGGTGACTACATTCATTGTATCTTGAAAGGGGGATGAATCTGTTCAAGCCAAGAAGTTAGAATTAATCTAGATATGTATTTGGTCCAAATATATTATTAATCTAGTCAGCCTAAAAGGAGGGATTGGATAAAGGTTAATTGTTGGGTTAAGTATATTTCTAAATGTCTAGATACATAATTCTGATTTTAATAATGATGAACCTGGAGGGAATTTGGTCCAGGTACATCATCAGAATGAATGCAGAAAAGTAATTGATTAGATGCATAGTCTTTATTACCTATAATAGAGGAGGGATTTCAGCAGTAAAGGTAGACATTTTCTAATCTTTTTCTCTCCACTAAAACATGTTTAGAGCTCCTTACTCATTGAGGCATCGAAGTGTTCTTGCAGGTACCCCCCCCCCCCCTTCCTTTGTACATCCATCAAGAGTACTAGAAAGCCAAGAGCATTGGAGAGATGAGATGGAAATTTTTTCATCATCAAGAACGTATCACGAAGAGAATTGTGGATCATCTAAACTGTCTATAATTCATTCATCAGGTATAAATCTTGACTCATCCAACGGTTAAGATTAATCATTCAATACAAATCTCGAGGAGTGTTGTAGGAATATTTTTGCTACAACATCTTTTGGCGCCCACCGTGGGGCAGAGAAGGATTCTAAAAAAAAAAAAAAACAAGATCCATCGCAACATCGCAGGAAAAACTAAATGGAAACGACAATACGAGCGCAAGAGTCCAAGGAAATCATAACGATGTTGATCATCCGCTTCAGGAAGGAGTTGAAACGTCAGCAGCAACGACAACATCAAGGTTTCCTTCTGCAAGAACTTATCCCCACGGGATAAGTAAAGGAAATCGATGGGTACGTATCACAACTCCACCTTTAAGTGATGGTGTTAATTTGAATGTATCTCCAAGGAGTGATAATCAATACCAAACAAGCATGATAAATTCACGTCTGAACTCCCTCACCAATAGAGGCCTTCGTCTGGCCTCGAGTATTTGCAAACGGAGATGACAGGTGCAACACCCGTGGATTTGAATATGCGAGAAAGATTCCAAGCATTAGAAAAAGAGAACAAACTACTAAAAACGTCTCTAGAAAAGAGACCACAAACTGGTAGTACCCAACATTTGGAAAGTGTCACTCCGCACCGGCATGCACGACCTTCACATGATGGTTAGCGGGCACGACGGGGGCGGAATGATTGCGATAGGAGACATAGATCATCCGAAAGGCAAGCTGCTGGGATTGTAGGCCGAATTACCGCTACAAAAATAATCACTTCATCGAAGAGGCAGAACGACAATCTGGACCTAGCAATTGGCAGAACAACATGCGCGAAATGGAGAAATACCTTAACGATCGAAGAAGAAATGAGTAACTCGACGGACGAAAGCAGAAAGAATATTATGGAGCAAACCGACACTCGAAGAAACATAAACATGATAAAAAAAAATCGAGGCAGAATAAGGAGTTAGTCAGAAATAAACGAATTCGTCGAGAGACTGAAGGAGATTCGTCACAGATTGAAGATCTCAATAAAAGAAATCTAAGTAAAACGATCGAGCAGGTACTGGCTCAAAAATAATCAAAGAAAAAGGATGCAAGTTTTAGCAATGAATAGGTCAATGGACTCACCTTTCTTCGAAGAAATAAGTCGATTCCGCCCACCATCAAACTTCGTGCAGCCCCAGTTCAAGGAACTATTTGACGAAAAGAGCGAAAATCCCGTGGAGCATGTTAAACATTTCCAAGCTTCAATGAGTTCGTGGGGATATAGCGATGAGTTGTTGTGCATAACTTTTCCTGTAACACTGACAGGTAAAGCTTTGACTTGGTTCTCACAGTTGGAGTCAAATTCAATTGCGAACTTTGGGATGCTGTCAGATGCATTTTACGAGAAATATAAGATCAATCTGTGGAGAAAAAAAGGGAGCGGTCACTTATTTGGATTGCGGCAAGAGACAAATAAAAGTATGGCGGATTTTCACCAGCGGTTTCGTCAAGAAGTTGGATAAGTCGGAGTGGTTGATGTTGGACTCATCATTGAAGCATACAAGAATGCCTTGCCTTATGATGAATTTGGGGTATTCAATTCCTTAACCGTACAACCGGTAGGAAACCTTAAAGAACTATGTGCAATGACAGATAACTACGCAAGGGCGGAAAGGGAAAAAATAGCAAAGTTGTCACTGACGAAGGGGATAACGGAAATTCCATCCAAAGTGAGACATCATCCGGATGACGACTCCAAGAAGAAAAAACGTGAAGGTTTGGAAGGCCTCACTGGATAAGAGACGCAAACAAGTAATAAAAGTATTATCCTATATCAGCGTGCACGATCTTCACATGAGGGTTTTCGAGCACAACGGGTAAGAAGTGATCACGATATGACACCTGAATCATCATAAAGGAAAACTCCTGAAACAAGTAATGTATCCAAGAAAAATGATCGTTACAAAAAGTATCATGTCATTGTAGAATTTGAAAGGAAATAGGTATCTAGCCATTGGTTGAATAACAGGTGCAAGTGATAGAAATACCTTGATGACCAGAGTCGAGGGGAGTACCTCGATGAGAAGAAAGAGTATTGCGAGGAAAAAAAGGGAAAGTTTTGCCTTCAAATAAGAGAAAGTTTCCATGGATGTTGTTTATGGCAATAGTCATATGCCATATAAATAATGACACATATGTACCGACACATATGAAAATGGTTGTCATCAACAGAATGTGACATGAACATCAATTGTCGACCTCATTTGCAGCACAATCAGCGTATTCAATTCACACACGTTCTCTTACCCTAACCTCGCAAATATCAGCAATCTCAAGTTGTATACTCGCAACAAATAAGAGGAAAACATCTTCATTATGTCTCTACTCCAATTCCAGAGTTACTTGCTTGCACATTTGCCCTTGGTCCATCATATGGATACAAGTTAAAACTTGCACGAGTTTAAAATAAATGGACCTACACACCGTTGCGAGTTTTACTCACGATATTCGAACAGCTGGGGGCGTCTGGGGAAGACCATACTTGATAGATAAGCTAGCAAGAGGAAGTTATATTGAGTGAAGAACAGCAAAATGGATCCCAAAACTTGGAACTTCGGCAACTTGGAAATAGGTCACAATTGACAGCGGGATGCATATTTGCTATGTTGGATCCATTCAAGCCTCATAAGGTAAACCTAGATGATTTCTTAATTTGTTTGCAATATTTGTATTTCATAGTCCTACAACAAGTGCATAATTCACATACAAGTGCACAATTCATAAACAAATGCATGATGCACACACTTCGATACTAGCCATAGTCGTTTAACAATAACACTCGCATAGCTAAGACATACATAAACTTCGGCATACTGACCAGAGATGTCAGGCAATGACTCTCGAATAGCCAGCACCGATTCCAACTTGACTTTTATTAGAGGAAATATTTTCCTTGCACGGACTTAGTCAAAACTTGTGCAAATTTGCGAGCAAGCTAAACCGGTTTAGCGCAGGCTTAAAAATATCAAGGACCTCGTTCCATAGGCAATGGAACCCCATCTTAGGGCAGTGAGAACCAAACCAACTTGGCTTTTATTAGGGGAAATATTTCAAAAAATATTCCTTGCATGGTCATAGTCAATACTTGCGCAAATTTGCGAGCAAGTTAAACCTAAACCGGTTAGTGCGGGCTCAAGAATAGCAAGGACCTTGTCCCATAAGCAATGGAACCCCATTATCAGGTCAATGAGAGTTCATTGTACAAGGAAAATAAATATATTGTATAATAACGTTTTGCAGGCCGATCTGGAGCTAGAGCTAAAGAGAAAAAAAAAATGAAGAAACTTGGACGGAGTAAAAAAAAAATGCATGCAGAAACTTTGTTGGAGCAGGAGCGAAAATGGAAAAAAATATATATTATGTATATTTTCAAAAAGAAGATTTACTGGAGCGGGAGCGAAAGTAGATATAAAAATCAAATCGATTTGCGAACTATCTTTGATGGAGTCAAAATTATCGTATCATGAAGAGGCTTTCTTGGAGCTGAAACGAGGAGAAAAAAAAAATATTTGCATGAAGAGGCTTTGTTGGACATGGAGAAAAAAAATAGTAAGATATATTGAAGCATCACTCGAAAAAGCATCAGAAGAACATCACTTATCAAGATCTGAATGCATAAGTAGTTGTGATATTTTACAACCATCTAAAAGTTGCAGATGACGTCTCGGCATCACCATCATCGTTGGAACATCAACTGAACTATATTCATATATCATTTACCGATCTATGCACAAAGATCTATATTTCACAGAAGAAATATGCTAGATTTTTCCGAAGAGTGAAGTTATACCGCAACCACAGTACGAGCAGAAAGTCTTACATATATAGGCATCTACAACTCTACCTCACAAGTGGAGACTTAAGTCTTACTCTTAGCAAGCAAAAAAATTCACCGAGTTTTGCGCCAGTGCAACCAGGAACTCTGGTCTCGGAAATGAGACCAACAACAATTGTTGATCCAAAAGATCCATACATTATCCGAGAAAAGTGCCAACATGTTATAGGATTCGATGCAATAGCCTTGCCACATTGCAAAGAAAATACCTTGTCATAATGCAACAAAAAATACTTGTTACAACAACAAGTACAAGCATCAATACTCGTTCATATTAAACTCAGAAAACTCAACCCGCAACACCAACACTAAGTGCAACCTTGTTCGCTAGCAGACTACCATGTCACTTCAGCAAGTAGCTTAGGGGCTTCAAAGTACAACTATGAAACAACTGGTCAATCAAACTTATCTTAATCCACCAATAAATTTGGAATTAAGAGGGGGCAATGTTTGGACCATATATATTTGGAATGAGATTAATAGGGTCTTCAGCCCATTAGCCTTAAAAAGAAATCCTGGTTCATGGGTTGAATCCTAAGCCCATAAAAGGTTGAGAACCAAATCTGTTAGCCTTTATTAATGGTGACTACACTCATTGTATCTTGAAAGGGGGATGAATCCGTTTAAGCCAAGAAGTTAGAATTAATTTAGATATGTATTTGGTCCAAATATATTATTAATCTAGTCATCCTGAAAGGAGGGAACGGATAAAGGTTAATTGTTGGGCCAAGTACATATCTAAATGTCTAGATACATAATTGTGATTTTTAATAATGATGAACCTGGAGGGAATTTGGTCCAGGTACATCATCAGAATGAATACATACAGGTAATTGATTGGATGCATAACCTCTATTACCAATAAATAGAGGAGGGATTTCAGCAGTAAAGGTAGACATTTTCTAATCCTTTTCTCTCCACTAAAACCTGTTTAGAGATCCTTACTCATTGAGGCATTGGAGTGTTCTTGCAGGTACCCCCCCTTCCTTTTTACATCCATCAAGAGTACTAGAAAGGCAAGAGCATTGGAGAGATGATCTGGAATTTTTTTTCATCATCAAAAACATATCACGAAGAGAATTGTGGATCATCTAAACTATCTACAATTCATTCATCAGGTATAAATCTTGACTCATCCAACGGTTAAGATTGTATCATTCAATACAAATCTTGAGGAGTGTTGTAGGAATATGTTTGCTACAACAAAGAGTCTTTATCGAACACTCAACATATATTTTATAAGTTCATTTTTAGAATAGTTGCTCCAATATACTTTTATCTTATGAGATAACTTCTCACAATATCGCGATTCCCTAATTGTTGTTTGTTTGTTTTATAAAGGAATTATGTTAAATCAGAGCTCGGTTGAACTCACCAAGCGTTGGTATGCCAAGTTTGGTTGTCTTATTTTAGCGTGTCGAAACTCATCTAAAGTCGCTTGATTATATACTAGAGTCAACTTCGTTTAGGTTAGACTAGAAAGTCTAGGAATGTTAATACATACAAGTATTACTCCGAAGACCTGAAGAATGTGAAGAAGCGAACTACAACGACGACATCATCCTTCCTCTTGAGGTTAGTAATATTGACTTGAACTGTTTCATTCCTAATGTATCTTTTAAGTCTTTTTATATTGAAAAAATAACTGTGACGTTGTATATATTTTACATATTGTATGATACTCTAGTGATGTGACATGGTCATATTTGTATGATCATGGTATTAGGGAATTAGACTACAAAATATAACGCTTATCTTTTGAACTTCGTAGATATGACATCGACATAATCTTGTATAAATGGAGTACATTCATGAACTTGTTTTACATTTTTTTAAATGGAGTACATTCATGAACTTGTTTTATGAATCGAAAGGGAAATCGTTAGGCTTATTGGTACGGCTATTCATTGCAAATATTTGGATTACTAATATGTGTGAGATGGTAGATACGATCGTAACTTTTTTATGTATCTTGGTATAACTAATCACAATGCCTGAATTATGATTTGGTATGACTAGTTTTTAGTAATTGGTGTAACCGATCCTAAGTAATCACCATAAGATGGTACGATCAATATTTGTAATTTGTGTGACCGACCCTAGGTGCAACCAATCCTAATAATTGGTGTGACCGATCACAGTGTATTGTGTAATTGATCCTTGTAATTGGTAACCTGTCCTGGTAATTGGTGTAACCGATCCAGGTAACTAGTGTGACCGATCACAAGCAATACCATGGAATATGGTAACCGGTCCTGGTAATTGATGTAACCGGTCATGGTAACTTGTGTGACCGATCACAAGTATTTCCATATTGAGGTATAACCGATCCTAGTGATTAGTAGACTTTAAAAAGCAACCTCACCCAATATTTCACTTAGCAATCTGTATGGACTAACTCCAATATACTTTTAAGAGAATCAACTAGACATTCAGACTCAATCTTAGTAAAAAGTATATCAAAGAGTTATATCTCAATTTCTTGATTCAATCCCAACTCAAAAAAATAGAAACCTGCGGGTCTGATTAAATACAAGAGAAATAAAGTTGAACGGTACCAAAGGCCAATGTTCAAGGGTCAATCAATTTCAATCAACAACCAAAGGTTGGATTTACCAATTGATCGATGCAAACGCACAACCTGTGATATTTTAATTATATAACAAAATATAATGCGGAAAAGAAATAACACATACACTAGAAGTTTTGTTAACGAGGAAACCTCAAATGTAGAAAAACCCCGGGACCTAGTCCAGATTGAACACCACACTGTATTAAGTTGCTACAGACACTAGCCTACTTCAAGTTAACTTCAGTCTGGACTGTAGTTGAACCCAAATCAATCTCACACTGATTCAAGGTACAGTTGCGCTCCTTACGTCTTTGATCCTAGCAGGATACTATGCACTTGATTCCCTTAGCTGATCTTACCCACAACTAAGAGTTGCTACAACCCAAAGTCAAAGACTTTAATAAACAAATCTGTATCACATAGAAAAGTATATAGTAATCGATAAATCCGTCTCCCACATAAATACTTACGAGTTTTGTTCCGTGTTTTGATAAATCAAGGTAAACATGAACCAATCGATAATCAGGACTTATATTTTCCTGAAGAACAACCTAGAATTATCAATCACCTCATAATAATCTTAATCGACTAGCGAAACAAGATATTACGGAATCACAAATGATGAGACGAAGATATTTGTGACTACTTTTCTATCTTGCCTATCAGAGAAATTAATCTCAAGACAATCTTATGATTGCACTCAATCACGATAGAAATAGCAATATCAGATCACACAACTACATAGAAAATAGTTAGGTCTGGATTCACAATCCCAATGAAGTCTTTAAGTCGTTAACCTACAGAGTCTCGGTAGAAACCTAAGTTTAAAGGAGAATCGACTCTAGCTTATACAACTAGTATCACACGGGAGGTGTGGGGATTAGGTTTCCCGGTTGCTAGAGTTCTCCTTTATATAGTCTTCAAATCAGGGTTTGCAATCTAAGTGACCTTGGTAACAAAGCATTCAATATTCACCGTCAGATGAAAACCTAATTAGATTCAAGCTAATATCTTTCAACCGTTAGATCGAAATTAGCTTGTTATACACAAATGAAATATACGTCATTTAGGTTTGAGTAACCGTACCTAAACGTGTACACCTAGTTGGTTCAATAGTAGTTAACCAATGGTTAGCCATATGAGCACTTTCATATCAACTTATTCATCTTCACCATAACTAGTCCAAATGACTCAAATGAACTAGTACGAGAGTTGTTCAATTGCTTAGATCTCATAAATGTATACAAGACACAATCAAAGCAAAATCGGTTTTGATTCACTCGAATCGATTCATGAACATTATAGCCACGGTTTGCAAATTGCATTCCTTAATATATAAATGTTTTAGTTCATGAACAAACCAAATTTAGAAAGTAATATACTTTCTAAATATGCGTACGGGTATGCATACTTAAGCAACCGGATTTGAGTTTGTTTTGGTTTCCAAACCCAGCAGAAATTCACGGACGTGAACTTTCCGCCAGTATGCGTATGGGTACGCATACTTATGTAACCTTATTGAGTTGGTTTTGATTTCCGAACTCAGCAGAAATTCACGGTCGTGAACTTCCGCCAGTATGCGTACGGGTACACATACTTACCCAGTATCCATCAACCATTTAGTACACACACAAGTATGCATACATTTGGTTCCCGGTTTTGGACTTATACACTAATGCGCGAACACACTATGTGCTTATATCCAAAGATGGTTACATGTTATAAACTCTTTCTTTCAATCATTGAAACATTCTTAGAGGATGTTAAATAGAGGTTATTCACACACTTTTTTTATCAAAGCAATTTTCAAGATATTGAAATAATCAACATGACTTTCGTCACTTGTAAAGATGAACTTGGCCAAAGCGAAAGCTTACCAACACGTATTACAAGAAATAGATAAGCGGCTCGAAATAGCAGATGTGTATTTTTTTTCTTTCTAAATCATGAAATATATTACTCAAAATTTACAAAATTTACAACTATGAGTCTAGTAAACTAGGCCCATTTAATACAAAAAAATCCAACAAGGCCCAAACCAAAAGATGCAAAAATAAGGAACAAATACAAGTTAGGCAAATCTGAAATATACATCTTCTTCGTTCTCCAGTCTCCCAAGAAACTGAGGTTTTGTATCATAATATAAAACCACTCCTCTACATAATCCAACCCCATTTTTAGCCATTGCATCAGCAGAGGAGATAATTTCTCTGTATGAATGTCTAAGTTCAATTGAAGGAATTTGATGTATTATTCTTTCCCATATGCTCTGCACCATCCAAGGCAACTTGTTTCTTTACAAAGCAGTTAATACATCTTTTGATTCCAGCTGAAAACAAACCTTCATAAGATGTTTACAAACAGCCCATTATCCAACCACAATCAAGGCCATAACTTCAGCCAAATAATTGGTTGCCACTCCCAAACCACCTGAAGAAGCACCAATGCATTCACCTGAACTTTCTATTGCAACAAATCCTAAACCAACAACACCAGGATTTCCTTTTGAAGCACCATCACATCATATTAAGACTTGGTTAAATGTTGGTAACTTGAAAAAAACATTGTATCACTCTTGCAGATTTGGATTTAATCCCTGAGATACCATAAAATAGGAGTATATGTAGGTCATACATAGTTCCCCACATTTCCCCTTTCATTCTTATTCTGCATTCCTTTGCAATTTTCAAAATTCTATGCTTGAATTTCTCCACTTCAGGTGTAGCAGCATCATATATCACAAAATTCCTTGTAAACCAAAGCTCAACCATATTATTAAAGGCACAATTATACCACACTTATTTTATAGCAGAGCTCTTACCTTTAGCAATTTCCAATACTTCTTCAAAGCTTTTTGGGCAAGTACATTGAAAGATTCCACACAACCAAAGCCAAATACCTTCACTAAAGCTACAAGACCAAAGAATGTGTTCCATTGTATATTGGTCATTACTACAAAGATAGCATTTAGACACAGTTAAGAAGACTTTCTTCCTGACTGATTCTTCAGTAGCACAAGCCCCTCTCAAAATATTCCATAGGTTACAGGAGGTGTAAGGATGAATATTAGAGTGCCATACCTGATTAGCCCAATTAACTTTACTAAATTTTTTCCTTATCATTTGAGTAGCACCAGCCACAGTAAAATTACCAGTCATATCACATTTCCATATCTTCATATCTTTCCCCTGCTTCAGAATTGGTAGCTCATTAACATTAAAAAATTACAGCATAGGTCTTGGAATTTTCCATTGACCATTGTGTAATAAATCCTTGACTTTAAGCTCAACATGTTGCTTTATATACTGATCCTCAGCATATCTTTCAATTAGAGCATAGTCTTTTATCCACTTATCTTTCCAAACAGAAATTTTGTTTCCATCTCCTACAATCCAGCAACTGCCTTCATCCATCTCAGACATAACCCATTTAATACCTGGCCAAATTGATGATTGCTTGTGATATTTAATCCACTCACCCTTTTTATTCTTATACTTGGCTCTCATAAAGATTGTCCATTCCTCATCTGCATTTTCTATTTCCACAAAAGTTTCATAAGGAGGGCTTTATTCATTACCTCAAGTCTTCTTAAACCCAGTCCCCCTTCTTCCACAGGAGCATTCACCTCATCCCATTTAACTGTAATTATCTTCTTCACATTTGGGTCACCTGACCACAAAAAAATTCTTATGATCTTTTCACAGGCTTGAATAAAATTTTTTGGCCATTTATACACTTCCATTGTATATATTGGCAAACTACATAATACATGCTTAACTAGTGTTAATCTTGCTGCAAAGGCTAATAATTTTCCAATCCATCCAGCCAATATCTTCTGCATTAGTTCAACCATCCGCCATACATGATGGGTTTTAAATCTTCCAAGTTTAAGGAGAACTCCCAAGTATTTATCTGGAAAAAAGAGAGATACATTTGCATAAAGGTAGTTATCTCTTGATTTCTAGATTCGGTAACTCCCCCAACAAATCATTTACTTTTGCTTTTATTAATTTCTTGCCCTGAGTTAGCTTGATACTTCATTAACAGCTTCACCAATTTTCCTAGTGATATTTTATTCCCATTACAGAAAATAAAAATATCATATGCAAACATTAAATGAGTAGGGTGACACCCTACTCTACTGACCATTGGCAACAGTTGTCTTTCCTTGACCATTTTAGTGATGTTTTACTTAAAACTTCTTCTGCCAATACAAAAAGGATTGGTGATAAGGGATCACCCTGCCTAAGGCATCTTCCAACTTCAAAGAAACCACAAGGTCCACCATTAACAAGAACTGAGATTCTAGCAGATGCAAGTATCTTCTTTAACCATTGAATACCTAGCTCTGAAAAAACAAATCTACTTAGAACTTCAAAAAGGAAATTCCAACTCAAGGAATCATAAGCTTGGGTAATATCTATTTTGAGCCTACACTTCCACCTCTTCTTTTATAATCCAGTTCATTTACTAGTTCAGATGCTAACACAACCTTTTCATGAATATTCCTTCCTTTAATGAAAGCTCCTTGTTGTTCTGAAATTAGTCTACCAATTAAAGTCTCAATTCTATCTGTTATAATTATAGTAATGATTTTGAAACTAAAATTTACAAGTCTAATTGGCCTAAAATGTTCAGCTTTCTTGCCTCCTTGAATCTTAGGAAGAAGAAATAAAAAGTTGGAGTTAAAACCTTTTGAGATAAACATGTTTCTCCAGCAGTATTGAATAGCTTCAATCAACTCTTGACCAACCACCTCCTAAGAAAAGATATAGAAACTCCTAGAAAAGCCATATGGGCCTGGAGCACTATTTGCATTCATGCTAAAAACCACCTTTTTTATTTCCTCTTGAGAAGGCACATCATCAAGGAAAAAGTTGTCTTCTTCAGATAAAACTTTTGGAATGACTTCAAATAAATATTCATCAAAGGAAACCTGCTTCTCTTCAAACTTCTGATGATAATGAGATATTAAGATATTTGAAATTTGATACTGGTCAGTTACAATATCACCTGTAGAGTTTTCTAATTCATAAATATTATTATGAGCTTTTCTTATTCTCATAGTAGAATGAAAAAATGCAGTGTTAGCTCCACCTTCCTTAACTCATAGTGTTCTTGATTTTGCTCTCATTAGTTCATTATATTGATGAGCAGCTAGTTCATATTATCCCCTAGCAGTTACCAATTTATCCAGCAATTTAATATTCTCTGGATCTGCATATGAATCCAAAGCAGCTAACATAACTTTATCTTCCGTGGTTTTTACCTTAATCCTCAGATCCCCAAAAACTTCCTAATTCCATTTCCTTAAGACATTTTTCAACCTTTTAAGTTTAAAAATAAATCTAAAAGCTGGATTTTCATAATATTCTTCACTCCAAGAATCACAAATAACCTTCATAAAACCTGGATGAGTTGCCCAAACAGGTTGATATTTGAATGGAATATTTTTTTTGTTTATCAATATTAACTGATCCTCCTAACAAAGCACCATGATCATATGTTCCCCTTACAGTTACTTTATAACTCCTCCCTTCATACTTCTCCAACCATTGCATATTAAAGAAAGCTTTATCTAGATCACACATGATTCTTTTTTTGCCCACCCTATTATTACACCAAGAAAATTGGATGCCAGATTTGGGGGCTTGTACTAAGCTACAAGATTCTAAACATTATCTAAATTCTTGCATAGAAATTCTTAAAGGTATTCTACCACCTTTTTTCTCATCAGCACTCAGAACCACATTAAAATCACCTATTATCAACCAGGGTAACTGTAATTCCTTTATTGAATGTAATTCTTCCCATAGATCTCTTCTATCAATAGTCAGGCAAGCAGCATGAATGCCTGTAACTAAAACTTCTCCAACTTGTACTATAATTGCTTGTTTTGTATTAGATATTATTGAAGGAGTTGATAATGATGAATGCCAAAAAATCCATCTATTCCCTTTCGAAGTATCACTTGAATTATGTATTACTATTTGATTCATGCCAGGTAGCCCCAGTTGTCTCAAAAAGCTGTTAGAGACTCTTAATTTAGGTTCAGCAACCTAGAATAATGAAGGACTGAAATTATTTACTAAACTTCTTAGTTTGTCCTTGGCTTGCATTCTCCTCAGGCCTCTAACATTCCAATATGCAACTCTCATCGAGAATGAGTAATTTGGGAATTACTAGAACCCCCTTTGTCAAAAATGTTTTTAACTGAACCACTGGCTTGCTTTCTAGTAACAACATTTGGAACCCCTTTGTTTGATTTACCCTTCAAAGGCTTTTCAATCACTCTAGAAAACTGGGTTTGTTTCTCTACCATTTCAATAAGAGTATTGAATTTATTTGGAGAGGCCAAAAACTTATCACCATCATTCTGAATACTCAATTTTCTTGTTTTTCCTGCTTTTCCTGACACCTCTTTCCATTCCTGTTGCTTTTCACTTTCAATCTGAATAGATGACAAAACCTGTGCAGTATCTGTCACTTCCAAATCCACCATTTGTGTAAACAATAATGGAGGTATACTTTGACCCACTTCTATAATTCTTTCTACTGGTAATTCTGGGAAATCTTTAGGTGACTCTAAAACACTAGTAAAACCATTGTCTTCCTGAGATTTTGAAGTTGATGCATCATTACTTTCCACTGTATTTTCTCCATTTCTTGGTGTCCCAAAATGTTATTGAGGAGGACAAATATCAAAACCTACTGAATTATGTTGTTGAGTCTTCTTAGGAGTGTACCTCCATCTCTGCTGATGAGTATTACCTCCTTTAGGATTATCCTCTCTTCTCTTGATACGACATTCTGCTACATAATGACCAATAACTCTGCAGTGATTACAGAACTTAGGAAGGTTATTCACTCTGATCTCTTGTTCGAATTTGCTATACTTGGATTCCACCCAAATTTTTTTAGGTATCACTGTAGTTAATCTACTTCAACCAGTATACTAGCATAAAATCCATATTCCTTCTTCAAAGTAGTTTCATCAACACGAATAGCTCTTCCAATTTTATTTCCCATTGCCATAAGAATGTTTTCTTTCCATTATTCAATACACAAACCAGGGAAAACCACCCAAACAAAATCACTAGTTACCTTTTGATGTTCAGGTCTAAAATCTCTCTCCCAATATCTAAGTTTCAAAACCTGTGATTCAACTTCCCAATATCCTTCATAAATCATCTTCATATCCTCACCATTATCCAGCTTAATAATGAAGAAACCCTTACCAATTGGAATGAATTTACAGTTACCACTTAATTTCCATTGCTTCCTCAAATTTGACTCAGCAATTGAAAATTTGAGTTTTACTAAATCTAATCTACCAATAAGGCTAAAACGCCATTCATCTAAACTTTTATCAATTTCTTCATCAGGAATAAAAACCGAAGTGCTAGCATTTGAATTACTAGAAAAAAAATTTAATCTGAGATTTTTAATAATTTCAAGATCATACTGAAATTCTGAGTTTTCCGACATGATAATCAATCCGAAAAACTAAATAACATCATTGATAAAAACAAAATCACCTGAAGTAAATTCTTCAGTAGCAAAAAAAACTTCACCTGAATTCAATGCTACTGATGAACACCAAACCTTATTCTCGAGAAACATTTTCTGACCGAGTGGATCGCAGATGTGTATAATCGAAGTCTATATAGCAATACGACTTTAGTCTCAAGATAGGAGATAGAGTAAATAGACTTTTGAGTGACAGATAAGTTCAAGTCTCCACATACCTTTTTGTCGATGAAGATCCACCAGTTCATTGAGTAGTTCTTCGTATTTCCATGATGAACGCCGTGGAGTCTAGAGCTCAGCTACACTTTATATCCTAGTCCGAGACTTAGCTATAAGTAGACTATAAATCAAGACTTATAATTTTGGCAACTAAACTTGATAACAAGCTTGAGATAGCAACGCTTGCGAGTTTGACCGAGCAATGCTCTGACAATATCCCCCTTTGTCAATTTTAGTGACAAAACTATGAATACATATAGAATACAAAATAATAAACTTTGCAACTTCTCTTCCAAATGCATGATCTCCTTGGTTCTTCAACATTACTCGAAATCTTTGTCACTTACAAGTACTCCAATGATTCCAAAGATATTCAAATCGGCATCACCGTTATTGAAGATCCGTAGCCATAACAATGAGAAAACAAAAGATCTCAATCATTGTTATACAGTGTCATAGTATTATTACACAGCATCAAAGTGCAATTGTATCACAACTTTGACAACAATACTATGGTGATATGTATCACTCCCCCTTAGTCAATACTTCATCTCACATGAAAACCACTCCCCCTTACATAATGATCCGAAAACCATATGTATTTGTAGTGTGAACTACACATTAATTCTCCCCCTTTTGGTCAATAAAATTGGCAAAGGTACGAAAACTAGTGGGATCCTAATGAAATTTCCATAGAGACACTTCATGACCAAAAGAAAGCACATATCAATTTTTTAGATGCAACCATATAGACGAAACTAAATGCATTCATCAAGGAGTTTATAAAGATACAATATAAACCTTATAATATTCCACATCCGCACTCCCCACAAAGATTTGGCAATTAGGCACAAGTTCAATTAAGAACTCTCCCCCATAAAATGTCATTCCCGAAAGAACAACAAGAGCGATCTTACTTTCACAAGAAAAGAAGGATTTCTTTGGACATTAACAAATCTCATAAAAATATGAATTTGTATCCAAAATACTCAATTGAATTAACCACAAGTTAACCCATGATTAATTCAACCGAAATACTCAACTAAATTAACCACAAGAGAACCCATGATTAATCTAATTGGAAAAATCTCAACATAAGAAAACTTACGGAGATGCACAGTATACACATAAAAAAAAAATGGATCAGGGAAGATCAATACTGTGGAATAAACAAAAATTCATTATATCTTTCATCACTATTTGCACAATGACATATAATAGACTTAATCTTTATAAACAAAAGCTCATCCTTTCTTCATCAATATTTGCATAATGACATAAAAGGCTTATCTTTTGTTTGTCAAAAGTTCATTCATTGTTTTATCAATACATGCATATCGATATATGAAAGACTTAAATTTTGACCATGTATGGGACAATCATAGTTCACGGATGCAAACACACATATCCCATAACAAATTGCAATATATAAAACCATAAACATTAATACTGCAAAATCATCTTCCGAAGAAACTTTATAATTTAAATAAATAAATCTAAAAATATTGAAGATGAAAACGTTGGACATAGCTATGTGTAATCACAATAATGGCTATTCCAAACTCTAGTTATTCTTATTAAAACACAAGAATAAAATTCTCATAAGAAGCTTTCCAAGAAAAAAATATCAAAACAGACTATAAAAAGAAAACTTGATAAGGCTCGAAAAATTAATCATCATCTTCATCATCGGAGACCATAAGAGTGGCTTGAATCTTATCCATGTCATCCTTGATTTCTGGGAACTTAGTAGCAATCAAAATTAATTGTTCTTGAGCACACCTTACCTTGGAACTAATCTTACCAACGCCTTTAAGAATTTGGTGAAGAAGATTCATGGAAGAAGTATCACATGGGCCATCAAGGTTGTCATATCTTTGTCTCTTGCAAGCATTCTCCTTCATACGTTTGAAAGTACATGGTCGAACAAGCTTGGGAGTTCCAATGGAGTTGCCAATCGGAGCAATGGAGAAGGTGCGACAAATTTGCTCAATCAAGCATGGATAGCCTAACTTCTAGTAGGGAGATGTCATTGACAGCATTTTTAAATGATAAACCCACAAGTGTCAAGACTTTGAGTTCCCATCTCAAGGAAATAAACCAACTCCGTGAACTCACGACCCCGACGAGAATTTTAAATCGTGGAGGGAAAAAGATTAGAGATACCAAGTTTCCCAAAAGACATCAAAGCAATACTAAGATGAGTGGTAGGGAATTTCCCATCATTCCAAACAACACTCTTACCACAAAGACTGTTAGAGATGGTTTCATAAGATAGTCTTTCATGACTAGGTCTTGGTAGGCGAAAACACCCAAGGGGAATTTTAGTGATTTTTGAAATCAACTCTCTATTAACAAGAATCCTTTGTCTACTTACCATGGTCTTGAATTCCATGTCATCACAATTAATATCATAGATGTTTGCATAAAAAATTCTAGTAAGAGTGTCAAAACCTTCACCAACACCATCAAAAATGTTTCCAAGATTGAATTTTTCAAAACAAATCAAATCCTCTTTATGCCCACTGGTGAAATCCAACTTCTTTTCTAGAATAAACCCATTAGAAGAAATATTTTCAAAAACCTTTTCACAAGAATTATTGACAAATCTAATTCTAATGGAACCTTGATTTATTGGTAAGTTCATGCTAGAAGAAGATGAAGAACACAATCTCTTAGTGTTGATGGTGGAATTCTATTCAGGGCTAAAATTTTAAAAGCCAAATTCTAAGCTGACGTCCTGCAAGGGATAAAGCCTTCATGCGGTGAATATTCTCACCATATTAATTCATTGGAGCATGTGCAACCATCCATGAGAATTATAACCTACCCAGAGCGGAGCATGTAGCAACCATCCCAATTTTCTGTAGGTTTACATCATTACAATTAATGCCCTGCTCAAAGCCTTGTGTTCTACATGCAAACACCCGTAGGCTACCTGACGGCGGGTTATATTAGCCCCGTTGAACGCATGCAAGACTACCCATGTTAGTCTCACCTGCTGAAAACAAACTCAAAAATAGATCTCATCCGTCCAACTTCGCAGGCATGGTTGGACGGCCTAGATCACGCGGGACCGAGTAGCGCGCACGCACATGCTCACCGTCGTCCCAACATTCCCCTCGCACCATCGACCTCACCAAAAGAGGTCGGCAAATGCCGGATTCGGTCGGATGTAGGTAACCGGTCGGAAACCCTAAATTAGGGTTTGCATCAAGTGGTCGCATGCATCCACTTTGAGACAAACGAACGGAAGCCAAAGGAAGGCGGGATTAGCTGGCCGACCATACCAGCATGTCCACTGTGGGCCCAGATACACGGCCAACCAATCGTCCGCGAACTGTTGCAGCTAGCCATCTCGATTTGCGCTCCCAAAGGTAGCATGCACGGCCCCCTTCTAATCTCGGTTGTCCATCATCGCAGGCTGAAACGAGCGACTTAGATTGCTCTGGTTGACTTCTAACAAGCATGGGCATGTAGAGTGGCGTCCCGCCTACCTTCTGGACCGATCGGCCACTCCATGCACGCCTCCCAAGGCTGAAAACCGTTAGGGTGAAAAGGGAGGCTTGCAAGCCTTCCAAACCCTAATCCAACGGTTATTCCTCCATCAATCTCATCCGTCCAAGTTCACATGCTTGGGTGAATAGCCTAGGAAGGGAGTTAGGTGGAAAACAAGGTATCACCGTGATCACCATCCTCCACACTTCCCCATGGCATAACCGTCCAAGGTGGGTCCCGCTCATGCGACCTCCGAACAACGCCTGAACATAGCTAGTTGAGTCACTTCAACTTGCAATCTTTTCATCAAGGTTGTGTAGGCTTCAAGCATGTTAAGCATATTTAATGCACCGCATGCATACAATATGCGCCTAAAAACAACTTGATTATTTTACCTTGCACCGTTTGCTACCTTATGTGGGTCTCACGACTCACTCGAGACGTTAATCACGTCACAACTGGGGGATATAAACTGGGGTATTGGTCTGGCGGTTTACAGCGTGCAACACGCCATCACAAGATCGTGTCAGGGAAACATGGGCGGTTAGCGATGATAGGAGAAGTGGGCAAGCAACCGTGTGACACTAACACACAACTCCACTTCCTCCATCACTCCACTTCCTCCACTTTCCCACGAGAGACGTGATGAAGGCTTATCGACTTGTATAAATAGGTTCTCCTCCCTATTTCCAACAACACAGAAAAACCGAGTGTTAATACCATCATATTCAACACCCAGAGCATGCTTGCAACATTTGCTAGCCTGCTCAACCTTCTGTTAACAAGTCATCAAATAGCTTTCACCTTCATACTCTCAACACCTTCTTCGCTTCCCTCCCTAAGATCAACCTCACATCCTTCACCTGTGACCGAAACAAATCTGGAACGGCCGTGTCTTCGGTTTAGGCCAGAATTGTACAAATTATCTCTCGAATCAAAAGTGCTCATCGTGCAACACATTTGTTGAAGGTTTAAATTCACTTCTCATCCACACACACCCAAAATTACCTAAACCTGCAGAAGTAGTTTTCTCCCACAAACAATTGGCGACCACAGTGGGAGGTTAATCTATCGGTTGTAAAGTCGATCTCTTCAATACCATTTCAATTTTCAAGAATGGTGGATCTTAGATCTGGATCAACAACCAATCCCGAGGGAGGTAGCGCCGATAGCACTTCTAGCGCTGATATCCCAATTACTGGTGTCACTATACAACCCGCCAGTACAACCAACGTGTACCGTGGAGTTGCGTCTTCTACCATCAGTACCACCAGTACCAGCGGAGCAGGAGCGGACATTCTAGTAGGTGTGGCACCTCCCATTACAAGAGCTAGAGCGGCTGCAAATCCAGGCATTTCCTCAAGCATGACACCTCCTGTAGTAGCAGGATTTCCCACACTACACCCCTATTAAGATCCTATAAAAATCTAAGTGAAATTAGTTGAAGATTAAAGAATTAAACGACACTTTTATTATTTAGATCTCAGAAATGTTTACAGAAAATATTCAAACTCAGAATTACAACTTTCTTTTCTGGAGTTTCTCTCTCCTCAAGATTTTCTCAACTCTAAAAAAATACATCATCCTCCTCTGGACTTACTTGAACCCTTTATATAGGAAAGTACATAGTGGGTGACATCTAAGTTTTCCCCTTCTTTCGGATATATTCTGCGATCTCATCGTGGTATTAATCTTCGCCAACTTTTGTAATCCTCGTGAAACAACACTCTCATAACATGTCTCTTCAATCGTCAGCTATTATGAAGCTTACTTGTGACGCTCGCCAAATGTTGCTGAAGAATCCTTACGACACTCTCGTGAACAATGTCATTTATACTTATAGGAATATTTGACCTTCTCGTGAAAGCGTTTTTCTTACTACAAGAATATCGTTGTGGCGATATTATGGTACTACATCTTGCCTCTTCTCATGTCTTTTCTGCGAAGAAGAGAAGATCGTGAGAATAAATTTCTATAATCTCCTATCTTTTCACCTCCACCTTTATTCTGACACGTCTCTAAACCTTTCACCAGCTGTCTTCATATAATTTTATCACCCATATATTTTTCGAAACGTCATCTTAAACCGCTGCTATTTGACCATTCACGTCCTTTCATTGTACTAACTATTTTATTTTCTCGAGAAACTTCTCCTGCTATAAATACCTTCTCTCATTCTTCTCTTTTTCTTTCTTCTCATTCTATTTCCTTCTTCTTCTCTGCAAATTTCATTGTTTTCCCGCAAATCGCGCATCTAATATCTTTCGCCATTTTTTCAATCTCCTTTCATTCCCATTCTCTCAAAATGGTTGTTGCTGGTGCTAAAAATCTTATTGCTTTCAATTTGATGCAAGAAAAACTTAAAAATCAAGGATTTGACTTATCTTTAATCCCAGATCAAAGTCCCAAATCTGTTCTTTCTCTTGAATTATTTTCTAACTTCCAGTGTTCTCGTGAAAAAATTATAGTTTCATTAGGTCAACTTGAAGCTGGTCTTCCACTTCCTCTCTACAACCCTGAACTTCCACTCTTTTACCAAATAATTTATGATAAGAGATTTTCACGAGCGGTGTATCAACTTGGCGGGGATTGTATTAGATTATTATTGGAATATGCCTCTCGTGGTGCTGGCAAAGGATCCCAATATTCCGAAGAACATAAAAGTCTTAAATATAAACATATTCCGATTATCCCTGCAAAGTATATTGTAGATAATTTCTTCCGAAATTACCAATTACTCCCCATGGTAAGGGATAGTACCTGTTGGGGTGTTCGTTTGCATAAAAGCAAAGGATCCCAATATTCCGAAGAACATAAAAGTCTTAAATATAAAATAGGAAGGAAATTACCAATTACTCCCCATGGTAAGGGAGAAAATGCTCTTATGCAAGACATTGATTTTCATACCAATTCAAATGATGGCCCTCGTCATTCTAATGACGATAAGTGGTTTATATTTCCCTTATGCCTTAAAGGTCCTTATATATCCGGTTCTCTCCAACTTCCTGCGAATCTCTCTCACTATGAACCATGGACTTTCAATTGGCCTGATAGGTCTTCCGATGTATATTCTCTCATCTTCTTATGCTATT
Source organism: Papaver bracteatum (assembly GCA_023529315.1). Classification (NCBI taxonomy): domain Eukaryota; kingdom Viridiplantae; phylum Streptophyta; class Magnoliopsida; order Ranunculales; family Papaveraceae; genus Papaver; species Papaver bracteatum. Next base: position 93,428 of record JAJJWX010004572.1, read on the forward strand.
ATTATTTATTCCTTCACACTCTCGCTAACTTTTCCATTATCTTGCAGGTTGCCAAAATGAAGCTTAATTACCAGAAATATAGGAAACCCATCACTCTTCTAGCTCTTAGATCTTTCACAGATGAAGTAAGAAATATTCCTTTATTAATTAATAATATATTGTTGCCCCTATTTCTTATCTTTATCTATGTTTGTAGGTAATTGAAGAATTACCACCTTTAGAGCCAAAACTTAATGAGAAACCTTCAACTAATCGTAAAAGGAAATCTACTGCTTCAAGTGAAGGAAGACGCTCTGCCCCTCGTGATAAAGAACCCAGCGAGCCTCCTTTGAAGAAAAATAAAACTCAGCATTCTTCTTCTCAACATACCCAATTGGATTCAATCGTTAGTAATAAATCTAATGATGAATTTATCGAAGAATTTGACGATATTAGAGAAGTTCCTTCTGTGAAAAATTATTCTTCCTCTGATTCTTCCATGACCCAACTGTCCATGCTTTTTGGCGATTCTTCTCGTGTAACTGCGAATGATTGTGGCGATAAGACTCTTAATGGGCTAGCTCAAGCGCTCGTCAAAGTGTGCGATGCTCAAATCTTATCTGATAATAATTCTCTTCGTGGAATTTCTGGAACTCTAACTCCAAGCTTCTTAAATGCACTTGGTATTCTGGTATGTTTTCTTAGTTGTTTCTTAAATCGCCAGATTTCTCTCATCAAATTTTTTGTACTTATAAAACTCTGTTGCAGGTTGGGAGAGCTTCTTTTGCTGATGCTGTTGATTTAGATAATAAATGTGCTTCATTTAAGAAAAAGGTTGTTAACCTTCGCCAAGATAAAGAGAAACTAGAGGCTGAAATTGTTGTGCTTCGTGAGAAAAATAAACTGTTGGAAACTGAAGCTTCAGTTGATAAACAGAAGATTTTGGATCTTAACAATGCCAACAAACAACTTTATGGTATGATTTACTTTTTCTTTCTTTTAGATTTTTTATTTTTCTTTTATATAGCTTATCCAAGCAATCATTTTTGCAGATGTTTATGGTCTAATGACGAAGCTAGGTTCCTTCAAACCTTTCCCGAACCTGTAGATGATAATACTCTTCTTTCTCGCCTTAATAATTCCTTAAGTAATTTTACTGATGAACAAATTAAATCCCTCTCTATAGAGGAAATTAAATTTAAGTTTAATCTCCTGACCATTGAACACAGACACAATTTAGGATTATCTAATAAATTTAGGCGTCTTTATCATGAATCAAAAGAAGTGATCAATGGATTAAGAAGTAGAATTAGTGATCTTGTTGACGAGAAAGATCAAGCAATTAAAAACGGCAGCGAAACTCTAGCAGATTTCCATAAAATTCTTCTCGAAGTTCAAAAGGAAAGAGATAAACTCTTCTGCGAAAATAAAGATCTTCTTGCAAGAGAAACTCAAGTTCGTTCTCGCCTTCTTATTACTAGCGATGATGAGTATTCTTGGGCAGCACAGGTTCTTGATAATGCTAGGAATAATTTAGGTATAAATGCTATTCTTCATGCTGATCAATCAGCCTTAATTAGGGACTTGATTTCTGAAAAAGAAGGTTGTTAACCACTCTACTCTATTAACCTTTTTTTATATTATTATTCTTTCTTATAACTTCTATCTTATCGATGCCTTATTCTCACAGATTCTGAAGACAGATGCCGTGTAAGGATGAGAGAACTAGAAGATATTAATCATCAACTCGCGAACGATCTTACTGCTCGCAACAATAAATACTCACGATTAAAATCTCAATTTGGGATTACTTCTGCAAATTTTAACAGATCCCTCCTCATTACTCGTAATAATACTACTAGGCAGGTTTGTGATGATCATGGAATTCCTCATTCTGTATCCGATCTTGCAAATGCAATACCATCAATGGTTCAAGATCTTGATATCTCTCGATATCTTGATGAAGATTTTGACGAAGGTGAAGAAGAGAATAATGACGAAGAAACAAATTCTGGCGATGATGAAGAACCCAACAAAAATAATAAAGAAGAGAAATCTGGTGAAGAAGAAGAATCTGATAAAGATAACAATGTTGATAAGTGAAACAATGTATATGTCTAACTTCTTTCTTTGATGTAATTAATCGCGAGTTTCTTCAATTTGCTGCAACTTTCTTCAATTTAATGTGAAAATTTCTTTGCCCCCTTATCTGTATGAATGAAAGAACAACCTCTTTTTTGCAATATAACTTGGTCAATATAGTTTGCATCCGCTAATTATATGTGCCTTAATATCCATATAAATTTCTCATATGGTGATGAATAATAATCTTTATCATTCTATTCATTCCCATACTTGCCTCTATTATTCATCTGCAATATGAGAAAGTTAATAAACGAATATTTTGACGAATTTCATAATTTCCGCAATATTGTCGCAAACCCTGATATTTTTGCGATTTTATGGTCTTATCATGCCTTCCTACTTAAAGGTCTTACTTTGCCATAGTATTCTATCTGCGACAAGATCGCAGGATGTCTTTACATTTTCATGTATTGACCCATTGATCTTGTCTTATCTGCATTTATTTATTGTATTGCGACAATATGACGAGCCTAAGTTTTCTCGCGAAAACAAAGCCTCGTGACATTGCCGTCTTGCGATAAAATCGCAGGACGTCTTTACATTTTCATGTAAAAACCCCTTGACCTCATCTTAACTTTTTTCTCTTATGGCTTTTTGCCTATGTATAATTTACGCGACAATATGACAGGCCTAAATGATCTTGCGATCTTAGAGCCCCATGACATTGCCGTCTTAAGACACTTATCAGCTCCCTAATGGAGGGTGCCGCCCTTATCTTCCACCTGGTTTCCCCTTCAAGGAGGGCACATCGGCCATACAAGACTATCTTCTCCCATCCAGATTTACCAACAACCAGTTGTTTTCGCAGCCCCTTGTCCTTTATGCCTATATGGTTTATAGTTACAAGACTGCACCCTAGGTGGGGTTTTCTTCAGGCCAAGTGCATTGTAGCCAAGACTTACCAAATATGTCCAGGGTAGGTTCGTCCGTCCCGGGCACCCTTGGATAAACCGTGTACCTCGGCGCCTTGGTCATACTCTGCACTTCTTGGAAGAGACTCTCAGTCGTCCAACCAGGGTATAACCTTATAAAGTTGGAAATCCAAGATCTCTCTCCCGGATAGGTTTTCTTTAACCCCTACATCTGTATGACTCAGGTTCCAGTAGCGGTATAACCTTATCCCTGAATCATATAAAGAGATACCCCCTTTATGACGTGCTTGTAGGTCTTACATTTGCCTCTTACGAAATTGTACTCGCGAACTAAGTTGCACGCCATAAAGGTTTGTCCCATTCTCTTAATCTCTGCGAAATTTCATTCGCGTTTCTTAAAATTTCTTGCGAGCTTTAAATCTCAATAATTTCTTTTCTTTTTCTTTTTTGAACTTTTCAATTTCATTTTCTTCACTCAAACAGAAAAAACAACTTTACATTTCTACTTCTAGCGATCTGCTCGTCATATTTCATCTTTCTATCACTTTATTCTTCTCATCTTCCTTATCATCTGTTCTTTTACTTAGTGTTTTCCCGCAAGTTGCTTGTCATTTCCTCCTTTTATGCTTTTTATACCTGTACCTTTGCTGCGTTTTATTTTTTGCTTGATTTCTGCGAGGGACTCGTTAGTTATTTCTTCATGCTTTTCTATTGAATCAACCATTAATTTGTCACTTCTCTGTTGTTGCTCAATTCTGTATTTCCAATTGTTGTTCTTCCCTGCTCTTTCCTCACAAGACTTGATATCTATCTCATAACATTTCTTACTTTCTCCCCAATCTCCTTTAATTACTCCAACACCATTTGGATGAGGGAATTTAATGCACTGATGAAAGGTAAATGCAACACCCAATATCATGTGTAGCCAAGGTCGACCAATTAAGGCGTTATATGGTGATTCAATATCGACAACACATAATAAAATCTTGGAAGTCATTCCTCTTAACGGAATTCTCATTGTGATCTCCCCTTTAGGCTTGTTGGCAGTTCCATTAAAACCATAGATTCTGTATGTCGATGGTATCAAATCTTCATCTTTCCCACCCATGGTTCTGTAGGTGTGGTAGAACAGGATATCTACGGAACTGCCAGTATCAATTAGGATTCTATCAATGGCACAAGACTCCTCCATTTCGTTATTGTTTTCTTTACCTCCTTATTCTTCTTCTTATGCTTGTTCTGGTTTTATTTCCAACCTTACCACCAATGGGTTATCATTCACCTCGCCAGGCTCTGGTATTTCTTGTGCTATAAAAGAAAGGATTTGTTTCTTCCACTCTTCTAATGGAGAGATTCTCGCTATATTCATTATTTCTTTTCCATCCATATCTCTGGCAAAGACTCTACTTAAGACATTATCGTGGAAATCTTTGATGGTTCTGAAAGAATGCACAATAGAATTACAAAATAAATTCTTTGCTTTAGTTCCAACCTCTATAACAAAGGTTTCTGCTCCTTTTACATTAGTCATTCTGCGATCGTCTGGTGGTGGTGGCAATTGTTGCGATTGTTGATGCCCTTTTAGAAAATGATTTAGCTTCCCCTGATCGATCATTCTTAATATTATTCTTTTTACATTTCTGCAATTATTTATCGAATGCCCATGAAAATGATGATAAGGACAGAATTCTTGATTACGAGTGTTAGGATGTGGTTACTTCCCCATGTTCCATGGCGAGGGTATATTTTCCATTAAAATGATAGCTTCCCAGATTTTTTCTACACTAGCATTCAAGGGTGGCATCTTAATCTCCTCCCATATGGTTCTCATGTTCCCCTGATTTCTGAAATTATTTTGCTTTTGTCCACCATAAGTTTCTTGAGGTTGGTCAAGCCTTTGGATTTGACTATTTCCTCCACGATTGTAATAATTCTTCTCTCTTTCAAATTCTTCTTGATCACGACTTCCCATAGCCACTAGTTTTTGTTTGTCATTATTCGCCACTTTCTCTGCTTGAACTTGCGAGGTGCTCGCCACGTTATTAATCATTTTGGGAAGCAAACTTCCATTAGCCATTACAGAACTGGTGTTTGCAATTGGGTATGACTCCATTTCGTTTTGTTTTTCTTCCAAAGCAATGTACTCTTCTTGTAGTTCTCTTAGTTCAGTCATTGTGATGGTGTTTTTGATTCTGAAAATTTGTATGTAGAGCAAATTGGTCGCAAACATTGCATTAATAAAGGATAAAATAAGATATCTCTCATCTACTCTTCCCGCCATCTCACTACACATTGTCTTCCATCTTATGGTTAGATGTTTTAGACTCTCGCCAATTCTCTGTTTTAATCCAAACACATCTTCGATACCTGGTCGTGAAGAGTTATTGCTTATGTATGCACCCAAAAATGTAGCTTGTAAGTGATCAAAATAAGTAATAGTATTTTTCGGCAATCCCTCAAACCATTTTAGCGCCTCGCCAGTCAAACTGGATGCAAAGTACTTGCATAAAACATCATCATGATTCTCCCACTGCAGCATACACCTAACATAAGCTTTAACATGTTGAATAGCACAAGTAGTCCCATCGAATCTTGTTTAGTGCTGGCAAATTGCATTTTGGAGGAATTCCTCTTAGTTGTACTTCCTGTGTGAAGGGAGTTCTAGCTGCTTCTTCGATTGCTTCATCAAGTTGCCTTCTTCCTCCTTCTCTTATATTATTTATCATCCCTCTCATTTCTGCTAATTCCCTCAAAATTTGCTCACTTGCAGTTGGGCTTTGTTCTATTGGTCTTTTTAACGCACTTTCTCTTCTCCTGCGATTTTCCTCTTCATTTCTATCCGAAATTCGCAATTGATTTTGTCTCCTAATTTCTTCTCCACCAACTTCTTCATTTCTCGCCAATGCTCTTTGTTGTCTTTCTATCCTTCTCTGTATTCTATCATATTCTTCCCGAATATTGCCATTTTCGCGATTTTGTGTACGTCTTCTTTCTCGATTATCATGATTGTTTTTCCTTATTGCTTCTTGAAACTCCTGTTCTTCCATTTCTGCCCTCAGTCTTTCTCTCTCGCGAGCTAGGCGTGCCTGTTCAGCATAATGTCTCTCTATTTCATTCTCAATAATTCTTTGATTTCTGACGTGCTCTCGGCCATGTAATACTCTTCTACCTTCTTCGTGATTTTATTCACCATCCTGATTACCTTCATTTCTTTGATTTTCAATATTTCTTCTTCCATTTAAAGTTTATCCTTGTGGATCGTTACAATCATTATTTACTCTCTCTTCTCCCTGACGTTGTCCTCTATTTGGATTATCAGTTTCTTCTTGTACATTTTCTCCATTATTTCTTATGGGAGAATTTCTCCTTGGTATTTCTCTAAATGATCTTGAACTTGATCTAGTAGTACTTCTTGATCTTCTTCTTTGTAACCTTAAATTCTCCATTCTCAACTCATGATTTTGTCTTGTTAAATTTGCACGTTCCACCGCCTCTAACCTTCTTTCTTCCTGTATTATTTGCCCTGATTCCTCTGCTGTTTAATCTTCATCTTGATGAATCGACCCTTCTTCTACCTCCTGATTTCTTCCTACTCCATTTTCTTCTCTTAATTGTCGATTTGTTTCTTCTCTCATTGAATATGATCTCCATGTATGCACGCTTACTCTATCATAATCCACTCTTCCATTTTGTACCGATGTTGATTGGTTTGGTTGTTGAATTAAATTTTCCCCTTCATTCCTTGTTCTATTCCTCCTAATTCTCATCCTTAAAGATTCTCCTAATACACTTGTTTCTTCACCTGCAAGTCTTTTACTTCTTCTCACTGTTGTTGGTGGTTCTGATGTATTTCTTCTCCTTCTTCCAGCCATTTCTTCAATTTCTCCAAATCTTCAAATTGTAATTAGAGATTTTGGATCTTGATGTCCCCTTAGTCGGCGCCAAAATGTAGTAGCAGGATTTCCCACACTACACCCCTATTAAGATCCAATAAAAATCTAAGTGAAATTAGTTGAAGATTAAAGAATTAAACGACACTTTTATTATTTAGATCTCAGAAATGTTTACAGAAAATATTCAAACTCAGAATTACAACTTTCTTTTCTGGAGTTTCTCTCTCCTCAAGATTTTCTCAACTCTAAAAAATACATCCTCCTCCTCTGGACTTACTTGAACCCTTTATATAGGAAAGTACATAGTGGGTGACAGCTAAGTTTTCCCCTTCTTTCGGATATATTATGCGATCTCATCGTGGTATTTGTAATATTAATCTTCGCCAACTTTTGTAATCCTCGTGAAACAACACTCTCATAACATGTCTCTTCAATCGTCAGCTATTATGAAGCTTACTTGTGACGCTCGCCAAATGTTGCTGAAGAATCCTTACGACACTCTCGTGAACAATGTCATTTATACTTATAGGAATATTTGAACTTCTCGTGAAAGCGTTGTTCTTACTACAAGAATATCGTTGTGGCGATATTCTGGTACTACACCTCCGTCCGTCACCAGAACGACTGCTACTCCCCCTTCAGGACGATGATCTGGAGGACCCAAAGGAGGACGACCTCCTATCACCATGGTGGACTTGATGGAGAGGCAAGAAACCATCGCTAAAGCTCAGGCAGACATGGCAACCACTTAGAAAGAGGTACTCACCTTCCTTAAAACATTACCGCAAGAGTCTAGACAGCCCCAATGGCCAACAAGAAATACGTTTAGCACACCTGGAGTAGGTGCCTCAGTCACGCAATCCTACCTAAACGAAGAGTCTTATCCTGCTGACCACCCAAGAGAAAGGGACCAGGAGCATCTCAAGGAAAGGATCCGACCATCCAACTTTATTACACGTGAAGATCTGGAGAGACTCCTCCAAAATCGTGGCAAAGAAAATCCAATGGACGTGCATCGACACCAGCCTCCATATCCACAAGACGTGCAGCGGATTCCTCTTCCCAGGGGATACACCTCCCCTATATTCACCCTTTACGATGGTACCGGTAATTCTCGTTAACACGTCTCTCGATTTTTAGAATCCTTAGGAGAACACGAATACAATCACGTTCTCCGCCTGAAGGAATTCTCCAAATCACTTATGGGGAAAGCCTATACGTGGTACAACAACATCGCACCCGACAGCATATCCAATTGGAGTGAGATGGTCAGTGCGTTTTACAAGAAGTACTTTTTGTATCTGAGCAAGTTACTTTCTCAGACCTGGGGAGAATCTCCCAACGGAACAACGAACATCCAAATGATTTTGTCAAAAGGTTCAGAACACAAGCGTTGGACTACCATGAACCAAATGTCACAAAACGACAGCTGGTGGAATTATGCATCAACGGAATGATACCCATATATCATGCCCTGCTGGAAAACTTGGGATTCCAAACATTATCAGAGCTCCATGAAGCAGCCAAACGTTCAGCCACTACCGCCCCAGCATTATTAGAAAGAACCAGGATCGTTCGGAGCGATGATTCACGAGATAATCGGGAAACAGGCGCCTCATCAACAAGCAGTATAATACTGTCCCATTTGTCAGTGTAATAAGCAAAGGCATAAAGAGAAAATCTCCAGCGGCGGCAGAACAACTACCCAAGCGTGCGGCTCAAACGCATAAAGCTTCGCCCCGGAAGAGAACAGGCAAGGATCCTGCGCAGAACACCGAAGACACAGGCTTCCCGTTTTCGATAAATGAAGTAATGGAACTCTTGGAGGCATGGATTCAGGATGATGCTATCAAGCTACCTCCTATTAGACGTCCACCAACTGAGAAAGACATGGCAGACCCTAAGTACTGCCGTTATCATAGGTTTGTCCACCACCCAACTAAGGATTGCAACAAGTTGAAAGAAATCTTCAGGGAAAAGATAGCAGCAGGAGAGCTTCAATTGGGAAATGAAGGAGTTCACAGAGACCCTCTTCCTGTCCGAAGTTGCATGATCTCTGGAGACTCTGTGCGCAAGACTGCACAATCCATGATGGAACACCTGTGTGAAATATTGTACCTTTCCAAGGTACAACATCAAGATATATTCATGGCCCTCAACCGTATTGTGTCAGGAAGGCGTTTGTACCCAGAAAAAGAAGTCGTTCCAGCACCTCAAGCCTCCTTGGAAGATAGCGCCAACAAAGGAAACTGGGGACTTTTGACCGTCGCCCATTTGAAAGATGTCAAGTTCGATAGCACATTAATCGATGCAGCTTTTGAATTCAACATCGTTACTATCAAGACCCTGCAAGCTGCGAAAATCTCAAAGCAGGAGGCTACCCGTGGTCCGACTGTGATCAAGAGACCAGCAGGAGATTTTGTGGATGTCTACGTATACATTGACCTTGATGTCAAGATCGGTAACACTCCAACACAAGCCAGATTCCATATAATTAAGGAACATCCAGATTACGACATGATTCTGGGGCGCCCTTGGGTACACAAGGCGCATTCCTTACCAATCTCAGTACCTGGAAGAATCTCCAACAAGCCAGCTCCGATGATTTTCAACAAACCTTGGAGACTCGAAGACTTCCTGTTGACTCCATACCAACAACTCACAAGCATAACGCAACTCCCTAGTGAAAGCCCTTCGTCCTACGTCAAGAGATTCCGAGCCCAAGTAAGTCTCATTGAACAAACCTCTTTGCAAGTAGTGGATAATTGTCCTACTGGACCACAGGGAACTGTTTCACCTGACAGGCGGGCCACCACCAAGAGATGTGAATGGAGTGATGGCCCCTTTAAGCGCTTCACCAAAAGTTTGGAAGCAGTCAAGAACGACATGTGTCAGAAGCAAGCTGTTATACCAAGTCCAAATCCGTTTCAAATCGAAGATATGGTAGCAAAGGTAACCACGTTCCAAGTTGGAAACATGGCAGTAAAAATAACTTCCCATCCTGATATGCCTGCAAAGGAAGAGGAAGTATTCTTAGTGGCAGATGTTATCTTGGGCGGTTACCGCAAGATCATCAATGCAGACAAACTCGAAGGTGTGGTTGTTCACTCACGATGGCTCAAGCCCTACCTCACTTGAAGACACGACATCACCTCTCTAATACCCCCTGGGGGATTCCTCCAACAATTTTCCTTTTCACAATATTTGTAATTCCTTCAAAATGATGGCACCGCTTGCCTTCATACTTATTAGGGTTTCAATATTTCTTCAAGTAATCAAGATTTCATTCCTTTTATAATTTCTCATAAAATTACACAAAGTTATGAGTCACCTTCAAACCACCATTACCCCTAAAGAAAACCCTAAATCCTCATACCAAATCTTCATACCAGCCTGGTAATATGGGAGGAATAAAATATGTAAAAAGGGGAGGAGGAAGGTATCCTACATGATCTACTTCAATAGAGCCAGACTCACGTCAGGGGGCACAAGCAGAAAAAAAATATGCATGTTTCGAAAGCAACATTGAATAAAAATTTGTTCAAGACAAGCAAGCAAAGAAGAAAACTTAAAACTCAGCCGCCACTGAGTATAAAAAACAAACACTACGAAGAAGAATAACAGGGAAACTCAATTGCTGGTTGCGTCTTCATCACTGTTGGGATCCACATCTTGTGCCGCTTTCTCCAGAGATGCCTCAACTTCTTCTTCGGGCACAGCAGCTACCGCCTCAACATCTTCAGCATGCGTATCTTCTGCACCTTCTACAGAATCCATTGTAACCTTGGAAATCGTGCCAATCACCTTCGGACGTTCAGTCTCATCAGTATCGGGGTCAAGGATTATCACACCACCACGTATTGGGTAATCACACTTCCCATCACCCGCAGGACGTTCGTGTTCAACCCTCCATCTCTTCAACCGAGCCGAAAACCTTTCAGCTCTCGAGCTTACTGGTGCTTGTGATGCCTCGCGTTTCCACTTCGCTCGCAACGCTTCTTCATGTATTTGTTTCTCCTCCATATAGATTGCAACTGAAAGGGCATGGAGCCTCCCTCTGACAATGGTTAAATGCAAGACAGACATTCCATGTACGGCATGGACGACTTCACGAAGTGGCGAATCAATTTTATCCATCACCTCCTCATGCGCGTTAGCTTCTGGTTTATCAAATTCAAAAAAAATTTCTGAAGAAGCTGCAGAGTGATCATCACCAACTCCTTTCATGATGTACTGCAAAAAAGAGAGGAAGATAAGTTACGGCGGCACATAAAAAGTATTCTAATCACAACTATCGCCAATTGATTAAGAAATCAACGTGTGGAACAATACCTGAGATGTTTAAGAAGACGATCGCCTAATGAGAAGAATACAGGAAAACTTCTTTATATGCTTCACGATCCAACAAGATCCCCAGGAGAAAAGAAGTCCACCTTTGCCGCTTTCTAAGGCTGTTGAGTCGGGATTGTGATCAACAATGTTTATCGAATGCACGATGCTTTCTAGGCATATGAGAAGGCACACAGAAATAGGAAGGCCAAGGTGGATCGACCCACCAAGCTGTGCTTCCCCAGCCGAGCTTTACCATTGGAAGGATCAACTCAACCAGCTCCAAGGCATTTAACACACATGACATACCTTCTCCCACGCGGTAAACATGTATTTACTCTGGCTTTAATTATTTTTGTATGCAAATTGTCACCATCTCATGCCTACCCTACAATTGCATGCTAGGCAGGGGACTTAATGTTGATGGTGGAATTCTATTCAGGGCTAAAATTGTAAAAGCCAAATTCTAAGCTGACGTCCTGCAAGGGATAAAGCCTTCATGCGGTGAATAGTCTCACCATATTAATTCATTGGAGCATATGCAACCATCCCTGAGAATTATAACCTACCCAGAGCGGAGCATGTAGCAACCATCCCGATTTTCTGTAAGTTTACAGCATTACAATTAATTCCCTGCTCAAAGACTTGTGTTCGACATGCAAACACCCGTAGGATACCTGACGGCGGGTTATATTAGCCTCGTTGAACGCATGCAAGACTACCCATGTTAGTCTCACCTGCTGAAAACAAACTCAAAAATAGATCTCATCCATCCAACTTCGCAGGCATGGTTGGACGGCCTAGATCACGCGCGGGACCGAGTAGCATGCACGCACATGCTCACCGTCATCCCAACATTCCCCTCGCACCATTTACCTCACCAAAATAGGTTGGCAAATGCCGGATTCGGTCGGATGTAGGTAACCAGTCGGAAACCCTAAATTAGGGTTTGCATCAAGTGGTCGCAGGCAGCCACTTTGAGACAAATGAACGGAAGCCAAAGGAAGGCGGGATTAGCTGGACGACCATACCAGCATGTCCACTGTGGGCCCAGCTACACGGCCAACCAATCGGCCGCGAACGGTTGCAGCTATCCATCTCGATTTGCGCGCCCAAAGGTAGCATGCACGTCCCCCTTCTAATATCGGTTGTCCATCATCGCAGGCTGAAACGAGCGACTTAGATTGCTCTGGTTGACTTCCAACAAGCATGGGCATGTAGAGTGGCGTCCCGCCTACCTGCTGGACCGATCGGCCACTCCATGCATGCCTCCCAAGGCTGAAAACCGTTAGGGTGAAAAGGAGGCTTGCAAGCCTTCCAAACCCTAATCCAACGGTTATTCCTCCATCAATCTCATCCGTCCAAGTTCACATGCTTGGGTGAATAGCCTAGGAAGGGAGTTAGGTGGCAAATAAGGTATCACCGTGATCACCATCCTCCACACTTCCCCATGGCATAACCGGCCAAGGTGGGTCCCGCTAATGCGACCTCCGAACAACGCCTGAACATAGCTAGTTGAGTCACTTCAACTTGCAATCTTTTCATCAAGGTTGTGTAGGCTTCAAGCATGTTAAGCATATTTAATGCACCGCATGCATACAATATGCGCCTACAAACAACTTGATTATTTTACCTAGCACCGTTTGCTACCTTATGTGGGTCTCACGACTCACTCGAGACGTTAATCACGTCACAACTGGGGGATATAAACTGGGGTATTGGTCTGGCGGTTTATAGCGTGCAACACGTCATCACAAGATCGTGTCAGGGAAACATGGGCGGTTAGCGATGATAGGAGAAGTGGGCAAGCAACCGTGTGACACTAACACACAACTTCACTTCCTCCACTTTCCCACGAGAGACGTGATTAAGGCTTATCGACTTGTATAAATAGGTTCTCCTACCTATTTCCAACAACACATAAAAACCAAGTGTTAATACCATCGTATTCAACACCCAGATACTGCCTGCAACATTTGATAGCCTTCTCAACCTTCTGTTAACAAGTCATCAAATAGCCTTCACCTTCATACTCTCAACACCTTCTTCGCTTCCCTTCCTAAGATCAACCTCACATCCTTCACCTGTGACCGAAACAAATCTGGAACGGCCGTGTCTTCGGTTTAGGCCAGAATTGTACAGATTATCTCTCGAATCAAAATTGCTCATCGTGTAGCACATTTGTTGAAGGTTTAAATTCACTTCTTATCCACACACACCCAAAATTACCTAAACCTGCAGAAGTAGTTTTCTCCCACAAACACTTAGGAACCTCTTTTGAAACTCTTGAAATTCTTCATGAGAATTAGAAATTAAGAGATTAAAGGTGGAGATGAATTACTTGATATGAATCTTGAAAACCCCCTTTTTACTTTTGTTCTCTAAGGAAGATTAATGGATAAAGCACATGAACCCTAGAGCGTTCACGTACGCGGACAAGATGGGAGGAGAAAGAAGGTACTCCTACTAAAGGTCTTGGACCCGTTTATGAACCACGACCTACAAAGGGAATGTAGGATTTTCTTTGATGTACATACATCAAGGTTGTGCAACTCATGAAAACACACATTTGTGTGAAAATAAGGTGCAGTAGAAAGCTTATTCAAATATCCTAAGAGGACAGAATAACATACTAACCCTAATATACACAAATCAAACCATTTCTTACCCCATCTCAAGATATATATAAATTGGATAGTGCCAAGCAGGTTACCAAGTGGCAAGATTTGTAGAGATATCCTCATGCACCATTTCTGGTTAATGTTTTTGAGCAGTACCAGTGATATAATCATAGTAATGATGATAATTAGGGTTAATCGATCTTTATATCTTTTTCTTCATATGACCAGAAATGAGATTTTTCCGATATCTTAAACCAGTATCAACCACATGAGAACCCATTTCATTGGATCTACTTGTGTCGATAATATGACTAGTTCATACATCGTGATTACATGATTTGACATGCACTAAACTTTTATCGGAATAATTTTTTTTCTTAACTGAATTAAGCTTTTCTAAGAATCTAAAAACGTTTTCAAATGCTTTGAATAGATCTTTGTCAATTGACCCATCACGATAGTATTCCTCAAAAATATTAAGAGTTAATCTAGTGAGATTTCATATCTTTGAGCGTAAAGAACGTTTTCTCAACTTTCCTTCCTTTTTATTTTTTCCTTTAGACTATTTCACAACATCTAAGTTTTCCAAAGTCTTAGATGTAATGAGATTATCATGAGAAACCATAGGTTTGATCCGTAATAATCTATGAATTATCATTATGGAATTCTGGCATGCGTTACAGATGCTAAGAGCAAGTTTTCCAAAGAAATTTCCCATAAGGGTAAACTTTTAAGGATCATTCAAACACAAACTTTTTAGGTTTATAGTATTCGCCTTCTCTGAAACCAATTGAAAAAACAGGGGTCTAACAACCTCACCCAATATTTCACTTAGCAATCTGTATGGACTAACTCCAATATACTTTTAAGAGAATCAATTAGACAGTCAGACTCAATCTTAATAAAAGTATATCAAAGAGTTATATCTCAATTTCTCGATTCAATCCCAACTTAAACAAATAGAAACCTGCGAGTATGATTGAATACAAGAGAAATAAACTTGAACGGTACCAAATATCAATGTTCAATTTCAATCAACAACCAAAGGTTGGATTTACCAATTGATCGATGCAAACGCACAACCTGTGATATTTCAATTATATAACAAAATATAATGCGTAAAAGAAATACTTTGAACACATGTCAGCATACTTTGAACACTTACAGTAACTCTTATCAAAGATATTCCTTAGTACTCAAGGATATTTTGTGCCGAAATAAATCGAGAATCGTTTGATTAAGGTTTTTGGTTTTATATGCTTTAATTACCAGCAATTAAATGCATATCTCTAGAGAATAAAAATTAGTAATGTGCATTTAATAATTGGATATTTTCTATTGAGAGATTTCATAAATTTTGGACAAGCATTTATTGGAATTAGGAAAACCGATTTTCGAGTCCATTACATATCTTGAGAATATTTTCGGTTTTAGAAATTCCTTGGAGTCCAAACATCCTTGGTTTTGCATTTTGAGAAAACTATCCGAAGATCCAGGAAAACTTCATTCTTGTTGTTTCTGGTGGATCCGTCTAATTGAAGAGAAAAATATCCTAATTAGGTGAAATCTCTTACGACCGCTCGTTTAAATACCTCTGTGGGATCATAATGCTTTACGAGTACCGTTGGTGGGAAACTAGATAATTGCATTTTTATTAGTTTTTAATTGATTTGATTGACTTGATTGCACCTGGTTTATTTATTCTTGGGAATCTTCTCTTTTGATAAGATTAACTCAAACTATATCGAAGTATCGATGGGATCTTAGAAATGTTTGTAGATCTAAATACATCTTGTGATAATCCATTGTTAATAGACTCCATTTAGCGTGTGATTGATCACAAGAGATTCAAGTGGTGTTGTACATGTTTTTATTGAAGATTTAAGAAGATTTTAAGACAAAGAAGATTTCTTATTTAGTTCTCATATCTTTGTGTGTGCACAAACCTTAATAGGCTGGGATCCAACAAGAATCATATTTATTCGATTGATTAGTTGGGTGAGATCGGCATTCTCAATATATCTCTTTGAGATTTATTTTGATTGAGTGTGAATATAAACTTAACTACTTTTGTAGTTATTGGATAGATTGATCTAACCGGGCAAATGAGTTTATTAGATTAAAAGGAAGAGCCTTTGCGTATGACTTGAGATATCTTTGTCTTGAAAGAATCAATAGAGTGTTACCAAATAGATTTATTATTCATTTAATGTTTGGAATATGATCCAAATGAATTGTGCCAGTGTGTGACCTACAAAGTCAGAAGTGCAGGGATACTGAGGAAACTAAGTGAATTAGGGGTAGTTGTTTGGTCTCAACTATACGAAGTTGGTGTAGGTTTTGTATAGCGGCTTAATTCTGAGAGTATTCATTTCTGGACTAGGTCCCGGTTTTTTCTGCACTTGCAGTTTTCCTCGTTAACAAAATCTTGTTGTGTGATTTACTTTTATTTCCGAAATTATATTTGTTTATATAATTTGAAGTAAATTACACAAACGTTAACTCTGATATACTTGATAGTGATCCTAGAGAATTTGGCTAAGTCTGAACTTATTATCAAGTATCCCACTTTGGTAGTCGTATTGTCTCGATCTTGTATCCATGGACAATCACACAAAGTGTGAATACCGATTTGTTGTATTGTCTCGACTCTGTCCATAGAAGATCACTTTCGGTAAGAGGACTTATAGGTTGAAAACAAAATATTGTGGTGTATTTGGGTACCCTTGTCTTTTCAATTGGTATCAGAGCGCGCAAACACGAAAAGATATAAGAATCTTCTAGCCAACATAGGCTCTTAAAAATTTCTCCAAGTTCCAGAAATTTGCTATTAAAAGATGCAAACCATCACAACTGATGGGTTTTTACTGAGACGGTCTTCCTATCACATGTTACTACATCAGTCCATTAGTAAAACTTAATAATTGTAGAAGGAAATACTTATTGTCCCAAGTCCGGAAATGCATTAACAAACCGGTTGTGAAGAAATGAAGTGCGTCATAAATGTCGATTTCCCGTTTCCACCTGATGGGGCTAAATTGATAACTCCAAACAACTCCCCATATTTGAAAGCTTCTCTGCACCTTGAGCCTAATATGGCATAATCCCATAATCGAGAATTTCTTGGTGCGAGTACATATTGAACTAAAACCTAGTAGTATATACCGAAGAATAAACACTTCAATTCAAAAGTGACTTCAGAAAAACATAAATAAGATTGTTATTTTCAATTATTGAGTTAAAAGAAGTAATATTTCAAGATGAAAAGCAAATTGGGGAAATAATCACAACCAACTCATTCACTCTGCATGCAAAACATATCAGTCCGTGAAGTGTCATTTTCAACAGAACAGATGAGACACTAAAATCGATGCATAAATATATGAAAAGGAAACAACATGGCTTCCTCCATACAACAGATTATTTGAATTGATATGCCTGCTTCTATAACAATTACATGTTTCGCCTCATTCGTTGGTCTCATTCCTTTCTATTCATGGACTACAACATTATCCTCCATATATCCCATTTCTGCCCTCCTATATTTCCTTGATACTATGCATCTTTTTCCTTCTACCGTGAAGATTCTAACATCAAATAAATTGATTTACAACTATCCATCCAGATACAGGAAATATAATAATATAGTGTGAAGTGGAATCAAAAGAGATTATCAGCAACCTAGATTGATTACATTCACAATTTTAGATTCATCAACATAAGCATGAGTCTTCTTGATCCTTAAATCGAATCTACAAAACTATCACATAAATGGATATGTTAAAAAATATTGAAAATTTTAACTTTTAGAGATATGAGGAAGTAAGAAACCCTATAATCGCAAATGCAGCTGTTGTTTTCCAATCAAACCATTAGAAAAAAAGATATTGACAAAATAGTTTGATGGAAATTGGGTTTCAAACTAACTGTGAGAAATTAAAAATATATTTATATTAAACCCCTAATTATCAATTTAGGGAAAATTTGATAAATCCAGATCAAATCCATAATCAAGAATTAAGACTACTTAATCAAAAGTAACAGATGAAATCTTACCAACAATAAATTAGCAAGATTGCATCTTCAGATTGTAACTTTGAATGTTCATTTTGTAACCCTAGAAATTGGATTTGTGAATAAGGGGTTTGAGATTTTATAAGTAAAATCTTCATATTCATCATGATTTGCTTGAAACAATCGACTTAAATCTTCATCTCCTTCATTGATTGTTGGATGAACTTTAGTTGTTTGAGGGAGAAAAAGAACTGCAGAAGAGATAATCAAACAAAACCCCTTAACTTTCGAAACCCAAGAATTTCATAACCCAACCTATAAGAACTGAATCCACTTGCTGATTTAGTTAACGTAATAGTAGGATTTAACTACTTCAAAAAATCATGGTGGAAAACACGAATGAATTATATGATACTCTTGTTACAAAATTTGCTAGGAATTGGGATTAAGTCTATGTATGCCTTGAACGACTTACATAATCCCTCAGTTATCGTAAAATTATATCTCATGGTATTGTTTACTAACATGTTTAGTAACAATGATACAAGTCTTTATGTGACATGTTTTATCTTGAAATTGTGTAAGATTCCACATATGATTTTTCTATATATGAACCACGAATATTTTGTTCTTGAAAAATCTGGCATCTTAAATATATTTTGGATTGGTTAGCCTAATATATATGTACACATTTTCAGATCTAAAACTGTCAATGTATTGCTAATTAGGATACGATTTTGGGATCTTTGTAATATTACAAAGAATGGTTTTTCGGTTAATAATTCTATTAAAAATAGATTGCTTCATACACCCCACAACTATTTTGATGAAGCAAGTGATCTTTTAAAGTATTACTGGATTTGTGATTCTAAAGGTATTTTTTATAAATATCTTGTTATGTTCAATGTTGTTTTTGTAAATTCTACTGGAGAATTCTTGAATGATATTCAAAAATTATCTTTTGGTAATTACAGAGTTAGCAAACACTTGGACATAAATATAGAATTGATCCATAATATAGATCATGTCCAATAAAAATCGGGTTTTCAAAAGAAATACCTAGTTGCGAAATCGGATTTGTTTCCCCACACATCCAAGTTTCCGATTTTGGAAGGATTTCCTAAAACTAGTTATTTCCGAAAAGTTGTTCGAAATAGAAACTAGGGTTTATCATATATATCAGTAAATATGAGAAATATAGGAAATAAAAAATAACAAGACTTCTGATGATCGTGTTAGATACGATGAGATTGACAGGATTATATTTCCTTACAAAATAGAAGATAAGCATGAACTCACTTCTTTTGTTGACATCTCATGTTTTGAGAAATACAGAACCCTCAAAAGAATAGAGTTTACTTCTAAAAAGAGATTCAACCCAGAAGTCCAAGATAATGATTATGTGAAATTTGTTCAAGACTGAAATTGGGGAAATTTGTTTGGTTTTGAAAAATATTCACCTGATTTGGTAAGAATTTTCTATGTTAATATTCACAATATTGATCATAAAAAACTTACCTTTGTTACTCTTGTTGGTTGTGGAATTTACTATGTCCATCGTATGACGATTTCAAATATCATCAAGCACAATGTGGAATGTAATCACATGATTACCGGAGTTGAAATTGAACACGATACCATTTCAACACGTCTCATTGGAAAAACGATTGACTGGGAAGATGGTAGATTACCAACCAAAGATATACCATTTTTGTAGTTGCGGATTATCTCACAACTACACACCCATGAGATTCTACTAATTTGATTTGATTATCTAATTTATTTGATATGAAAACTAAGAATTAAAGTACTAAAATTATAAAAAGAGACACAAAGATTTTTTACATGGTTCGATCATTGTGATCTACATCCATGGTTCTTCACTAGTGATTATATGTAATTACATAATTTTACAATTTAGACTCCATTAAAGAATATTTGGAGCTCTAGAATTTTGGGGAAGAAGATGATAAAGAAAATAAATCTCTCCTAAAATTTTCTCTCCCCTCCTAAAATTATCTCTCTCTCTAAAAAAGACCTCTCCCCTCTTCTCATGCCTAAATGGCTATTTATATGATTTTACAAAAGATGACAATTGTGTTGTCCCGCCATTTCGGATTTGAGAATTATCTTGAGAACCTTCGTAACTTCACTTCGCAAACCACTTTTGATAATTATTCGCAAGTGAATATTGTTGCGATATTCCGCTCCTACATTTTGCCTCTTTTTTCTTGAATATTGCTTGAAGAGCGATCTTCAGGAAAAAATCACTTGTTGTGGTTATTGGAGTAGTCTTTGATCTTTGTTGATGAAGGAACGAGCGAAAGAATATCAAACTCAAAAAGTATATACTTGCCTCTATTCTTTCGTGAAGTTCTTGAAAGTTGCGAAGTAAAGAATATCAATCCTTGAAGTATAAGAAGTATGAAGTATCCTTGAAGAAGTATAAGAAGTACTCAATCCTATAAATATATAAGAAGTATGAAGTATCTTTGAGAAGTATAAGAAGTACTTAATCCTCTAAATATAAGAAGTATCCGTCCTTGAATAAGAGTGATAAGTATTGCCTCTATTCATGCGAAATTGTTATTCCATTTTTGGTGAGGATTTTTGTTGAGAAGATAAAGAACATAAAATATTTTCTTAGTACCCATAGTTGCCTCTGTTCTATATCTATGAGGGTAAAATCCTTGAGAAAATGTTGAATGAATGAGTTGTTTCCTTATTCTTATCTTGCCTCAGCCTCAAGTGGTAACCCTGCTATCTTCTGAATATTTCTGCGAATTTCCGAGTTTCTGAATAGTGCTGTGAATAGTGTTGTGAATAGTGTTGCGAATATAGTGTTGCGAATTATGAATAGTCCTGCGAATTATGAATGTTTCTGCGAAGTTTCGCGGTATTATCCTGTAAAATTTTGTAAAATATTTGTGCGAATATAATATTTATGTAATGATTATGTTATAAAATGTATGCAATGCAATGCTTATGCCATGCAATGCTTTTATGATGTGAATATGATGCTTGAATGATGCGAGTATGATGCTTGTATGATGCGAATGGTTATCTATTGCAATGTATATTTCAAGTTTCTGTTACTTAGCTCATTTTTCCACGGTAAAATTGATGTAACTTTAAGTTGCTTCCATTCCTGCACTATTAGTCTCGCATGATAAAAATATTAAAGATGCATAATCTCAATTTTATTTCTGTATATATGTTCGTAAACTTGTTTGATTACATATAATCATCTTCGCAAGTTTATTTGCGTATTTTCTTACATGTATCCGTCTTTGATTGCGAATGAAATCGCCTCTTTTGTTATGACTTCGCGATATATATTCTTGTAAAAATTCTTCAATGATATTGATGAAATTGCCTTCTATTGCCTTCTTTGTTAGGACTTCATAATATATATTCTTGTAAAAATTCTTCAATGATATTGATGGAATTAATTTCATTAATTGTTGTGGTCTTATCATGCCTTCCTAAGTAAAGGTCTTATTTTGCCACCTCTTTTGTGATAATATTTTTGTATAGTATTTTAGCCTCTTCAGGAAGTGTTGCGACAATATGATAGGCCTAAATATTCTTGCGAACGTAAAGCCCCATGACATTGCCGTCTTGCGATGAAATCGCAGGACGTCTCTACACTTTCATGTAGTGACCCATTGATCTCATCTTAACTTCTTTATTATGTTCTGCGAGTTCTTTTTTCTTTTCTTTATTTCTTTATTTTCTTTTATTTTTTTTTTTTTTTTTTAGAGAAGGCTCGCAAAAGTTCAGTTGTTGCACAAATATGACAAGCCTTTATGTTCTTGCGAACAAAAAGCCTCGTGACATTTGCGTCTTATAGCACGTATCAGCTCCCTAATGGAGGGTGCTGCCCTTTATCTTCCCCTTGGTTGCTCCTTCAAGGAAGCGTACATAGACCATACAAGGTTAGCTCTTCCCATCCGGTTCTGCAAACAACCAGTTTTTGATCGCAACCTCTTATCCTTTTTGCCTATAATGCTTATAGTTACGAGGTTGCACCCTATGGGGTATCTTTGGGCCAAGTGCATCATTTGCCAAGACTTGTCAAAAATGGCAGATGTGCTTCAAGCCCGCCCGGCACTCTTGACTCAACCGTGTACCTCGGCGCCTTGATCTTTTCTGCACTTCTTGAGAAAGACAGTATGCCTTAGTCGCCCAACCTAAATCATGTTACATCGCATAATATCGCGTAATGTCGCAAGATTAGGTGAGAATCCAAGGTGTCTAACCCGGATAGGTACCCCGTTATTGGGTTGTACCCCGTAAAGTTCCATGTACTCAGGTTCCTTGGTGGTGTTCCGGTGTCCCTGATCCATGGTTATAGGTACCCCCTTAAATGACGCACTTTAGGACTTCACCTCTTACGAAATGTTGCTTCGCAAACTAGGGTGTACGCCACAAAGGTTTGCCTGTGTAAAATTTCTACGGCTTTCTTTCTTTTTTGAAAGCGGATCACAGATTGCGGTCTTTTATTCGCAAATAAATTTTTGCGTCTTTCTTCAATGAAAGTTAATCGCAATAAATTTCTGGCGGTATTTTTTCGCCTTTTATAAGTAGAATCCAAATTCTTTTATTCGTAAAAGTTCATCGTAAATTTTTCATGTACATAAAATGTTGAATGTTTTCATAAAAGCTTTAGTATAAGAAGTATGAGGAGTATTCATATCACATCTTTAAATCAAAATTGTTCTATAGAAATATAGGAATTTAATTTTCTCTGTTTTTTGTAATTTTGAAGTCTTTGAAAAATTTTGAGATCTTTAAATTTTTGCGATGAACTCATTTTTGAATCTTGCGATTGTATCGCTTTTAACCAATCTAAAAATCTTTGAAATGTTTTGAAATCTTAGAAATTTTGGGAGTATATCGCTTTTGGTGAATAAAATCAATTTTTTTTTATCTTCTGTAAATAAAATATTCAAGGAAATGGTACTTACCTTTTGCGGTTTGTTGTTGTCTCTTGAGAAGTATATGATTTGCAATTTCTTGCGAAATAATCTCCCACTTTCTTTTTGCGAAATATCCAAAAATCTTGCGAAGTAATAATTTTCACGAAGTAAATGAACATCTGCGAAGTAATGATTTGCACGAAGTAGACGAACATCTGGGAAGTAAACATCTGCGAAGGAAATGTTTACGATATAAGTTCATGCTGCGAACGTTCGCATGGTTAATATTTGCGAAGAAAATGTTTACGATATAATGTTTTTGAAGCGTTCATTTGCGAAGCAAAAATTCTATGCAGATAGGGAGACTTGAACCCGCGTCTTCAAAACCCATTCTCTTTGTTTGTTACCAATCGTGCTAGCCCCTGCTTTGCAAAATTGAGGTGAGATTTGCTAAACTCATTCTAATGTTACTGCCTTTTATGTATTATTTATTCGTCTATTCTTCTTCCTGGGCAATCTGCGCTCAATAATATTTCCTTGGTTCAACAATTTTTCCTTCCTGGGCAACCTTCACTTTCCCTTCGCAGGTCGTATCATTTTAACTTGTTTTCCACATCCAAGATTGGTTTAGCTTCAATCGTTACCTTTTGTCTTTAGCTGCTCCCAGTAAACATTTCCTTTCTCTTCTGCTCATTCTACTTCTTCTCATTCGTGTAGTATTTGGTCTCTGAATTCATCTATTCATTTTACTTCTTCGTAAATAACAAATTCTACTGATTTGTAGAGAAACTCATTCTATCCAGCAACGCCTGGCATTGGACCTTCAGGCATGATACGACCAGGAGGGTATCAGTACATACGACCACCCATTGGGAGCATTTTTTTGCCTGGCATTTTTATGCTCACAACCACCAATTTACTTCGCAAAAACATTTTAGTTCGTAATTCTGACCTTCGCAAATGTTTAACTTACGAATGTTCGCAGCATCAATCAGTTCTGTCCTCGTCTCAGAAACCCGAGCATCAATCAATAGTGATCAGTTGAGTTTAACGGCCTTTGATATTAGTTCTTTTGCTTGAAGTTTTGTCAGTTTTGCACTAAATCCTGTGAGTTGATCAAATAATTTGTTGATCTTTATTGTAATATCTTTTTTATTGGTTGGTGAAGTGAACCGTTGGTTGACCTTCACTGTATTTAGGAACGAACTTCGTATTTCTGGAATAGAGAGGTTGGCCGGGCTGGTGATGGAGTGTCTGGATATCACGAGTTAACCACACTTTGCATTTTGATATTTCTGAAAATTCCTCCCTTTCGTTTGCCTTTCATTTCTATCGCTCTTTGGAAGCTCTTTTCTTTCACGAAATAGTATCTGCCGAAGATTTAGATGGAAAAAATTCTCCTCTCCGTCTTCCAAACTCTGGAGTAAGATAGTTCATTGGTTCTCTTGACTCTTTCCTAAGTTGATTCGCTTTGAGAAGTCTAACTTCATTGGAACTGGAAGTTCATACTTCGCCACTCCATAGTCATTCATTTCTCCAGTTAATGTTCCTTATTTATCATATTGCTCATAACCCATCCATGACAAAATAAATTTGAGTGTTGCGTCCTTTCCTTTATTCTCGTCATAACTTTGCCCGTGTTGATGATGTAATTCTATCCGAAGTAAAATATAACTTCGCTCATTTACACCTTATTTGGGGTTGACTTCGTTCTCTTTAGGCTGGTCTGTGTCTCCTTTGATTTCTTGAGAAGTAATTCGTCTCCTTGTTTAGTTACGAGATAGTTGGGTTGATGAGCTGGGTAATTGCTCTTATACGTCTCCCCTCTTGGATATATATAAGTAGGTTGATTTTTACATTTGATCTTGTTGTTATCTTCGCTGAACTTTGACCTTCGCATGATTGATTCTAAATGTTCGCATGCTGCAAAATAATTCCTCCCTTTATGTTCGCTAATGATACATCTTCACTGAATGGAGAGCTATTTCCCCATGTTTTTCCCACACTGGTTATGCAAGAGCTATGTTCATTTTATGTTCGCAATATTCCGAAATTCGCAGCTATAGTACAGTTGATCAGAGAACGCAATATCTGCTATCCAATATTCGCAACTACGAATATGCCTATAATCATCATTTCTTCAGTATCATTGGATATATTTCATCTGGAATTCAAATGAACGAAGTTTAAATAACATCAAGGAAAATAATGGGCTAATAAGATAGCACATGAAGAATCAATTGTAGAGTACAGTCTATCATGCGAAGGAAAAAGAAAACGTTAATACACGAATGAATAAACATTAGTTAATGCATTGCTATTATTCTTTTCTTCGTGTATAATTTATGCTGGGAAGATTTCCAAACCATGCATTGCTGCGAACAAAAAATCAATCCAGTAACAAATTTAGAGAAGTTTGTGTTAAACCTCGTCTTATGGAGAATGAAATTATGATCTGAAATTCGTCTGGTTTTGTTCATAGAAAAATTCTCAAATCAGTTAAAATTTTTTGATCCCAATTATTGTTGAAATTCAGCGAATAAGTTCGCAAAACATGATTCATTGAAGACAAATTTATAATCAAAATTCGTTTTGAATCAAAATCTTGGACCGAAAATCATATTTTTGCGGAAGAATAATTAAAGTTTTTACAAAGTGTTTTCAAAATTTTGTTTATAAACGACCAGATCTAAAAATTTAAGAAAGTAATAGATAAGTTTTAGGGGAAGGATTTTTCTTCTCAATCTGCTGCTGGTAAAGGTTTCTTTGATTTACTTTTCTTTTCTTTTTTGAACGATCATTATGCATCTTCTTCTTCTTTGTCTTCTTCAGATGGCGAGATTTGTTGTAATTTCATCACCAACAATTTCTAATTTATTTTAATCTTCCTCTTTCCAACCAGTAGTGATAATATTGATGAGATTTGTCGTCCCTGTTTCTAGCGCCAAAAATGTAGTTGCGGATTATCTCACAACTACACCCCCATGAGATTCTACTAAT
The DNA here is from genome assembly GCA_023529315.1 of Papaver bracteatum. Classification (NCBI taxonomy): domain Eukaryota; kingdom Viridiplantae; phylum Streptophyta; class Magnoliopsida; order Ranunculales; family Papaveraceae; genus Papaver; species Papaver bracteatum. Next base: position 119,203 of record JAJJWX010004572.1, read on the forward strand.
TTGATTTGATTATCTAATTTATTTGATATGAAAACTAAGAATTAAAGTACTAAAATTATAAAAAGAGACACAAAGATTTTTTACATGGTTCGATCATTGTGATCTACATCCATGGTTCTTCATTAGTGATTGTATGTAATTACATAATTTTACAATTTAGACTCCATTAAAGAATATTTGGAGCTCTAGAATTTTGGGGAAGAAGATGATAAAGAAAATAAATCTCTCCTAAAATTTTCTCTCCCCTCCTAAAATTATCTCTCTCTCTAAAAAAGACCTCTCCCCTCTTCTCATGCCTAAATGGCTATTTATATGATTTTACAAAAGATGACAATTGTGTTGTCCCGCCATTTCGGATTTGAGAATTATCTTGCGAACCTTCATAACTTCACTTCGCAAACCTCTTTTGATAATTATTCGCAAGTGAATATTGTTGCGATATTCCGCTCCTACAATTTTAAATTTTACTTAAGGATCTTCAGAAAACTTGTTATAACAACTCTATTTATAAGTAAAAGAGATAAGTCAGTTTGGAATAAGGATTTCGCAGAACTTGTCTACTTTCTGCTGAAAGAGGATTTTCAAATCGATCTATGTGGAACCATTATCATTCAAATGATCAAGATATCAAATTCTAATTCATCTTCAAGAATCAAGAGGCATCTCGGTTTTCCATGTATAATTACCAAAATTTGTGAAGTAATCATGGGAGATGTCTTTGATGACATGAAGAGCACCAATGTTGTCTCTAAAATAACCATAAGTCAAATGATTGGAGCTCAAACCAGAAAACAAATCCTTGAAACAAAATCACAGATTTCTAACAACAAGTTCAAAAATCTTCTGGTTCATCTTAAATTCTTGGTAGACAACTAGATTGTATTCAGAAACAATTATCCTTTGCTGCTCGAAAAGACCCAGAAACTCTGAAAGGTATTCTGAACATTAGTGCAGAGTTTTAGAAGAGCGAAGGGAACCAAAAATCGGAAATAGAAAAAGAATGTCAAAGGGGACTTGAAGAAAAAGAGTGTTCTACTTCTTAAAATCTCATCCAGAAAAACATACATCAATGTTTTTGATTTGCTTCAATTATTGTATAAGGTCTATTTTGAATAAAACTATCATTATTTAATGAATATAATTATTTCTTTATAATTTTTCTTCGTGATAGTTACCAATTACATAGCCTGTGAATGAATGTTTATATTTTTTCTATGTTATTCGGTTTATGGGATGTCTGATTTCGGTTTTCATTAACCTTAATATTCTATCTCATATAACGTGACCCTTATGTTTTGTGTGGATTTTTGATTTGGCGGGATTAAGTTCTAGCCCATGTTGGTAAGATTTATCAAAGGATCATAAGGTGTTCCGATTGAAACTCATATGTGAAAAGTCACAATATGTTGAGTCAATTTATGTTTACATGAGTTGTGCTTAGCATAACATACGTGTTTCAAGTTTTCAAATTTTTCTATTGGCATGCATTAGTTAAAACCATTTCAACCTTTCTATGGTAAATGTTATTGTTGTTGTTGTTCTTTTGTTCTTGCGAGAGGATGACAACACACTGGGGGAGAGTTCTTATTCGAACTTGCGCTTAATGGTATATCTTTCTGGGGAAAAGAGGTTGCGGAATCTGAGGTAATGAATTTGTAAGTTAATCATTTTCCGGTTTAACGAAAACCTGTTTATATTGCATATATTTTGTTTTTGCTTAACAAAATTTCGGTACAATTGATATGTTCCATTATTATGTATGGATGTGTGTGTGTATATGATTCAATTGTTTCCGTTTAAGAAAAAATGTGTCAATTTATTTGGCTTATTTTTTGGTATCTTCTTTATTTTTGGGTTTCAAGTGTTTTTGCTTAACGGAATTCGGTGCAATTGCGGTGCTATAATGTCTTTTTTTTGTTTCAATTGCTTCCGGTTAAGAAAATAATTGTGCAAGTCAATTTATTTTAGCTTGTATGTATTTTTTATGTCTTAAGAAAATACGGGATCAATTGTTTAGTATAATTTGATTCCGGATAAGAGAAACTAAGTTAACTCTGATCTTAGTTAGACTTATCAAATTGGAGGATTCAGTTATTCAAGTCTAATCGAATGCCTTGACAAGAAAAACTAGTTAACTAACCCAGTGTGTGTCTTGTATAAAGGAAAAGGTCTAAGTTATTGTCTAAATAATTAGAGCCTGATGAAATAAATAAAATTAATTCAGATCTTTATTATGGTCTTATCGAAATAACCGTTTGCACATACACAATCGGTTTAACAAGGGGATTAAGTTTCTTAGTCGAATTGTTAAACTATTAAGGAAAGTTTCTTCGAGAAATTGTTTCCTTGAAAACATATTAAAACTAAATTACTTGTAGTTTCGGTTTTAATATTGGTTATCTAAAGTGGTATGTGAAACCTTCGTGCTCAACTCTTATAAGTTGTTTACAAGTCCTTTAGATTTGTAAGATTATTTGGGTTTGTCCTTTATTTGCTCGAACCTTTGTCATTGTGTGATAAGAATGGGGAGAAATATATGGAGTAAACAAGTGATTTGAAATCACTAAGGAAATGACAATTGTGCTTAAACGTTATATCTAACGAAAGAGTAAAGCATTGACTAAGGGGAGAAATATATCATATTTTTGTTGTAGTATTCTGACTACAAAAAGGGAAATAACAAAGATGTAAGCTAGGTAATAAGTTCTCTTACCTTTAGGGGGAGAAAAAGCTTTTGTTATTCAAATGTCAATAGTGGCATTTATTGATTGAATATATACATGTTATTGTGTTGTTGAAACTTGGAATCAAGCGTATGTAAAATAAATTCTTATGTAATTTGTTTATCCATATGTAATAAGAGTTTTTGTCATTAAAATTGACAAGGGGGGGGGGGGGGATTGTTAGAGCATAGCTCGGTTGAACTCACCAAGCGTTGGTATGTCAAGTTTGGTTGTCATATTTTAGTGTGTCAAAACTCATCTAAAGTCGCTTGATAAGCGAACTATAATGACGACATCATCCTTCCTCTTGAGGTTAGTAAAATTGACTTGAACTATTTCATTCCTAACGTATCTTTCAAGTCGTGTTATATTGAAAACATTAATGCGAAGATGTATATACTGTACATATTGTATGATACACTAGTGATGTGACATGGTCATATTTGTATGATCATGGTATTAGGGAATTAGACTACGAAGCATAACGCTTACCTTTTGGACTTTGTAGATATGACATCGACATAATCTTGTATATACTGTTATGATTACGTGAATGGGTTATGGTGAAGATTTCATCATAGGAAACAATGTTTTACATTTGTTTAAAGGAAGTACATTCATGAACTTTTTTTATGAATCAAAATGGAAATCGTTAGGCTTATTGGTACTGCTATTTATTGCAAATATTTGGATTACCAATATGTGTGAGATGGTAGAACCGATCATAACTTTGTTATGTATATTGGTGTAACTAATCACAATGCCTGATTTATGATTTGGTATGACTAGTTTTTAGTAATTGGTGTAACCGATCCTAAGTAATCACCATAAGATGGTATGATAGATATTTGTAATTGGTGTGACCGATCCTAGTCATTGGTGTAACCGATCCTAGTAATTTGTGTGACCGATCACAGTGTATTTTTTAATCGATCGTTGTAATTGGTAACCGGTCCTGGTAATTGGTGTAACCGATCCTGGTAACTAGTGTGACCGATCACAAGCAATACCATGGAATATGGTAACCGGTCCTGGTAACTGATGTAACCGTCCTAGTAACTTTTGTGACCGATCACATGTGTTTCCATATTGAAGTATAACCGATCCTAGTGATTTGTAGAACTGATTGAACCCATATATGTGATTTGATACTTGATCAATCACATAGTTATCTTGGAATACATGCCAACCAATTTCAAACTTGTTTGGAAGTGTGGTATAAACGACTTCAAGAATGTGAATCTATGTACATATGAATAAGGATTTACGGTGAAAAGATGTCAACATACTTTGAACATGTACAGTAACTCTTGTCATTTATTGTTCAAAGAAATTTCTTAGTACTTGAAAAAGCGGGGGTCTAACAGCCACACCCAATATTTCGATTAGCAATATGTATGGACAACTCCGAGTTACTTTATAGAGAATCAACTAGATAGTCAGACTCAATCAATAGAAAATATCTCAAGGAGTTATTATCTCAATATCTCAATTTGATTTACTCAAGCAAATGCAATCTGCGAGTCTTAATCAAAGAGAGATAACTTGGATGGTACCAAAGACCAATATCCAAGTTTCAATCAATTTAAATCAACAACCAAGAAGGTCGGATATTCTAATTGATTGAACAACGCACAACCTGTATTATTTCAATTATATAACGAAATATAATGCGGAAAAGAAATAACATAGATACCAGAATTATGTTAACGAGGAAACAGAAAATACAGAAAAATCCGGAGACCTAGTCCAGATTAAACATACATTGTATTAAGCCGTTATAAACACTAGCCTACTCCAAGCTAACTTCAGTCTGGACTGTAGGTGAACCCCAACCAATCTCACACTGATCCAAGGTACAATTATGCTCCTACGCCGCTGATCCCAGCAGGATACTGCGCACTTGATTCCCTTAGTTGATCTCACCCTCAACCAAGAGTTCCTACGACCCAAAGTTGAAGACTTTAATAAACAAATCTGTCTCACACAGAAAAGTCTACAAGGATAGATAAATCTGTCTCCCACGAATAAACCTATGAGTTTTGTTCCGTCTTTTGATAAATCAAGGTGAATAGGAACCAATTGATAAAACTAGACTTATATTCCCGAAGAACAACTCATCTTTATCAATCACACAATAAACTTAATCGACGCAGCGAAGAAGATTATTGAGGAATCACAAATGATGAGACGAAGTGTTTGTGACTAATTTTATATCTTGCCTATCAGAGATAGAAATCTCAACCCAATTATTACAACTGTACTCATACGATAGAAGATGCAAGATCGGATCACACAACTACGATAAAAGTAGTATCGGTCTAGCTTCACAATCCCAATGAAGTCTTTAAGTCGTTAACCAGGTTTTAGAAGAAGAAAACCAAAGGTTAAAGGAGAATCGACTCTAGCTTAGCAAACTAGTATCACACAGAATGTGTGGGGATTAGGTTTCCCAGTTGCTAGAGTTCTCCCTTATATAGTTTTCAAATCAGGGTTTACAATCAATGTTATATTTGTAACAAAGCATTCAATATTCACCGTTAGATGAAAACCTGATTAGATACAAACTTGTAGTTGCATGATTTCCTACACTACACCCTTGTCAAGAATCTATGAAAACTAAGTCATAATTGTGAATAAACAACAACACTTTTATTAATTCACTTTCAGGAAGATTTACAAGAAATATCAAAACTCAGAAGTACAACTTTCTTTCTGGAGTTTCTCTCTCCTCAAAATTTTCACAGCTCTCAAAAATACATCATCCTTTTCTGGATCTATCGTGCCCTTTATATAGGAAAATACATAGTGGAAGACAACTAATATTTCCCCCTAATTTGGATCTACTCTGCGATCTCATCGCCATAACTTCAGTCTTCACCATCGCCAACTTTATAACCATCGTGAAGCAGACTTATTCTTCATATATCTTTAATCATTAACCGTTACATCACTATTTTGTGACACTCGCCAAATGTTGTTGAAGAATCTTGCGACAATCTCGTCAAAGTGTTGTTAATACTTGTAGAAACGTTTGGGATTCTCGCAGAAATGTTGTTAATATCGCGGGAATAACGTTGTAGCGATATTCTGGTACTACATCTTGCCTCTTCTCATGTATTTTCTGCAAAGAAGATAAGATCATGAGAATTAAGAATGCCATAATCGCTTATCTTTTTTGCTTTCCCATTCTGACACGTTTCTATGTACTTCGCCAGCTGTTTTCACGAATTTCTTTCTTCCAATAAATTTTTGACACGTCTTTTGTAACCGCTGCGATCTGACCACCACGTCTTTTCTTTGCATTAATTGCCTTCATCTTCTTCGAGAAATTTCTATTTCTATAAATACTCTTCTCATTCCTCTCTTTTTTCTCTTTTAATTTATTCTTCTTTCTCTCTGCATTCTCTCTGCAATTTTTACTGTTCTTCCGCGAATTGCGCTTCTATAACAACTGTGATTTATTTATTCTTTTCGACTTTCTCTTTCATTCCCATACTAAAAATGGTTGTTGTTGGTGCTAAAAATTTGAAGGACTTCAATAGAATGTGTGAGAAACTCAGACTTAAAGGTTTTAACTTATCTCTGATTCCAGATCAAGATTCCAAATCAGAACTTTCCCTTAAACTATTTCCTGATGACCAATGTTCTCGCGAGAAAATCATAGTATCGCTAGGACAACTTGAAGCTTTCCCTCCTACATGCCTGATCTGGATAGCACAATTCAGCAGCTGATAATGGAAACACCTAATGCTCCTCTGAATAGGGATAAGCAAATTTGGCGAGTAAGTAAAACTGGGAGCATCTCCATGGGTGAAGCCTATGATTTCCATAGACCAACAACTTCAGAGAAGATGGATTTTAGGGATCTATGGAATGTAAAACTTCCTCCGAGACGGGCATGCACTGTTTGGAAGCTACTTCACAACAGAATCGCCACGGACGACAACGTGAAATTTTAGGGCATTCATGCAGCAAACTGTTGTAATCTCTGTGCAGTTCCGAACTGTGAAGAAACTCAAAACCATCTTTTTTTCTCATGTGATTTCGCTAATATTCTGTGGAGATGGATCATACAGGTGTTCAATCACCGGCTTGTCTGCACTGATACTAGAGCAATGTTCAACTCAGTTAGAGATTTTGCAGGCTCTACTCAAACAAAAAAGATGCTATGGGAGCTGTAATCAACTGCATCTGGCTAATTTGGTTCTGCAGAAACAAGCTAAGGTTTGAGCACTGCATCACCAATTCTAATCATGTCGTGTTGCATCTGAAAATGCTGATCTTTGAGTCTAGAAAGAATACGGGGGGCTGCTCGTTCTACACAGCTCCTGACAAGGCGATACTTGACTTCCTGGGTGTAAAGAGAAACCCTCCAAAGTGTCCTAAAGCGATTCCAGTGAAGTGGAATTCGCCTCCTAATGGTTGGATGAAGGCCAATACTGATGGTTTCTCGATGGGCAATCCAGGCCCCTCCGGTTGTGGGGTTGTGTTTCGTGATTCAAATAATTTGACGAGAGGCTGTTTCGCTCAAGGTCTGGGCATCACCAACTCAGTTTTAGCAGAACTTTGGGGTGCTATTTATGCTCTTAGATTGGCGTAGTCAAGAGGCATCACAAAATTATGGCTAGAATGCGACTCGACTTATGTTCTTCTAGCGATTAAAAATCACAACTTAGTACCTTGGTCTCTTTACACTCAATGGTGCAATTGTATGAAGTTCATCTCAACTATTCAAATTTTTTTCTCGCATATGTACCGTGAAGGAAACTCTGTAGCGGATGCCCTGGAAAAGCATGTAGCTACGATGGCCTCTCAATGGTGGAATGATCCTATGAACTTTATTAGGCATGCCCTTAGCATTGATAGCTCGGCGCTCCCGTTATATCGCTTTATCAATATGTAAGAGTGTGGTTTTGTATTGTTTTGTTATTTTCCTTTTCTTCTCTTGTTGGAGGTAAGGCCTAGCCCCCCTAGTTCTGCTATTTTTTGTTTCTAATAAATTGCTCCCAGTGTGCTCTCGCCATGGGTAGTTTTAACAAAAAAAAAAAAAACTTGAAGCTGGTCTTCCTATCCCTCTTTATGATCCTGAGCTTCCGTTGTTTTATCAAATAATTTCTGACGAGAGATTCTCACGAGCAATATACCAATTAGGTGGGGATTGCATCAGATTACTACTTGAATATGCTTCTCGTGGCGCTGGTAAAGGAACTCGCTACCCCTAATGCTCCAAAAAATCCTTTGTTCAAAGATGTACCCATCGTTTCTTGCGATTATACTGTGGACAACTTTTTTGTAAACTATAGAATTGTCCCTATGAAGAGGGATAGTACATGTTGGGGTGTTCGTTTGAAGAAAGAGAAGGTCACTGGTGAAAATGCTCTTATGATGGATATTGACTTTCATACATCTACTAACCAAGGTCCTCGTCATTCTAGCGATGATAAGTGGTTCATCTTCCCATTAAGTCTTGAAGGTCCTTATATATCTGGTTCTTGCGAACTTCCCACGAATCTCGCAGAATATCAACCATGGGTCTTCAGCTGGCCTGAAATATCTAAAGAAGTATATTCTCTCAACTTTTCATGTTATTATTATTTATTGTCTTCTTTATATTCTCGCTAAACTTTTTGATTTTATCAGATTGATAGAATGAAACTCAGCTATCAAACTCTTAGGAAACCCAGCATTCTCTTGTCTCTGAGATCTTTTACAGATGAAGTAAGAAATATTTCTTCATAAATTTTAACAATATATTTTTGCCCCTATTTCTTATCTTCATCTATGCTCGCAGGAAATCGAAGAATTAGAACCACTGCCTCCTCCAAAAATCAAGGAGAAATCTCCAAAGGAACCATCTGGGAAATCTATAAAGGAGAAGCCTACTACTTCTTCTAGGGGAAGATCTTCTGCCCCTCGCAATGATGAATCTAGAGATCCTCCGCTAAAGAAATTAAAAACTCAACCTTCTTCTTATTCAACTCCTCAAATAATTCCAGAGAATCCCAGTGTTGTTCTAGATAAGGATATTAACGAGGAGTTTAATGTTGGCGGTTTTCCTTCAATAAGAAATTCCTCTTCTTCTGATTCTTCAATGACTCATCTATCTAGGATTTTTAGCGATATTTCCCATAGCATGACCTCCAATGGTGAGGATGAAGATATTGAAAAGACATCCCAAGCTCTCGATAAAGTTTGAGATGCCCCTATCTTAGTAGATAATGATTCTCTCCAAGGAATCTCAAGATCACTGACTCCCAGTCTCTTGAATTCTCTTGGTGCCTTGGTATGTTTTCTCTTCTTCAGTTTGTTTATACTTTCTCTATCACTAGAGTTTGATTTATTTCTCTTCTTCGCAGGTTGGTAGAGCTTCTTTTGCTGTTGCTTCTGATTTAGACAAAAGATGCTTCTATGCTGAAGAGAAAGCTGCTAAAGTTCGCCAAGATAAGGAAAAACTAGAGTCTGAAGTTATTGAACTTCGCAAGAAGAATAAGCAGATGGAGACGAAATCTTCTGTTGATAAGAAAAAGATCGCTAATCTCGATAAATCTAACCAACAACTTTATGGTATGACTGATTTCCCTTCTCTCTTGATTCCTTTTATTCTATCGCAGCTTATTCAAGCAATCACTTTTAACTTGCAGATATTTATGGTCTTACTGACGAGGCTATAATCTTTCAAACTTTCCCTGAACCTGTAGATGATCATACTCTTCTTACTAGTCTTAATAATTCCTTGAGTAATTTCTCAGATGATAATATTAACTCCCTCCCCATAGACGAACTTAGATCCAAGTTTAATCTTTTAAAACTTGAACACAGATTCAATTTAGGCTTGACTAACAAATATAGGCGCCTTTATTTTGATTCAAAGAAAGAAATAGATAAATTAAGGCAGAAGAATAGCGATCTTATTGATGAGAAGTATCTTTCCATAAAAAATGGATCTAAAACCTTAGCAGATTTTCATAAAACTCTCCTTGACGTTCAAAGGGTCAGAGATAAACTTATCCGCGAGAATGAAGATCTTCTTGCGAGGGAGACTCAAATTCGATCTCTTCTCCTCATTAATAGCGATGATGAGTTTGCTTGGGCTGCGAAGGTTCTTGACAATGCCAAAAATGATTTAGGTATAAATGTTAGCCTTCAAGTTGAACAGGCGGCTCTAATTAGAGATATGATTTCTAACAGAGAAGGTTATTGGCTACTCTTCTTCTCGCTAATTTTTTGTTTTCATTATTCTCTTTTATAAAATTTCTAACTTGTTGTTATATTCTTGTAGAAGCTGAAAAAGGTTATCTTGAAAGAATCAAGGAGCTTGAACAAGAGAAGGATCAGCTCGCGAATACTCTTGCTGCTCGCAATTTCAAATATTCACAACTGAAGAAGCAGTTTGGCATCACCACCGCGAACTTCAATAGATCTCTCATTGTCGTTCAAAATGATTCTTTTAAATTGGTCTGCGATAACCATGGAATTTATCCTTTTATATACCATGATCTTGCGAAAGAAGTACCCGCAGTGATTTCAAGTCTTGACATCTCTGATAGTGAGGCTGAAAATTCGGATGAGGAAGAAAATGATAGTGATGACGAAGGTGAAAAGTCTGTTGGAGAAGAAAATATTTATGATAATGATAAAGAGGAAGAATCTGGCGATGAGGAGAAGTCTGATGAGGAGGATCACGATGGATCTAAATAGTTCTTCTTTTTCTTTCTTCTTTTTCTGTAATATTGCCGTTAATTTCTCTAAATTTGTAAATTTCTTTTGCCTCTTTTGTTTCTACCTGTAAGAATCAGAAAACAATTCTTCTTCTGCAAGTTAATCAATCAATATAACTATTATTCTTTTAATTATCTATGCAATTTTTATATGATAGATGAATAATAACTTCATTGTTCTCATGCATTCCCATACTTGCCTCTATTATTCATCTGCAATATAAAAATTGATTAAAGATTAAATCAAAATCAAAATTTACCTTAATATTGGCGATCTTACCATCAATAAAAGTTGCGTGAAATTGCAATTCTCATAACCTCTGCAAGTATTACTGCAGTACTATGGTGGTCTTATTGTGCCTTCCTAATTAAAGGTCTTATTTTGCCACGCTTCTTTTTTCTGCGACAAAATCGCTGGACATCTTTACATTTGCATGTATTGACCCATTGATCTTGTCTTATCTTTATATCTTGATTGTATTGCGACAATATGACAAGTCTAAGTTCTCTCGCGAGATCAAAGCCTCATGACATTGTCGTCTTGCGATGAAATCGCAGGACGTCTTTACATTTTCCTGTAAAAACCAATTGATCTCATCTTAACATTTATCTTGTGGCCTATTGACTTTGCATCATTTACGTCACGCGACAATATGACAAGCCTAAATTTTCTTGCGATCATAAATCCCCATGACATTGTCGTCTTAAGACACTTATCAGCTCCCTAATGGAGGGTACCGCCCTTATCTTCCCCCTGGTTGCCCCTTTAAGGAGGGCACATCGGCCATACAAGACTATCTCCTCCCATCCAGATTTACCAACAACCAGCTGTTTTCGCAGCCCCTTGTCATTTATGCCTATATGGCTTATAGTTACAAGACTGCACCCTAAGTGGGGTTTTCTTCAGGCCAAGTGCATTGTAGCCAAAACTTACCAAGGATGGAAAGAGAGTTTCGTACGCTCCGAGCACCCTTGGCTCAACCGTGTACCTCAGCGCCTTGGTCATACTTTGCACTTCTTGGAAGAGACTCTCAGTCGTCCAACCAGGGTATAACCATATATAGTTGGAAATCCAAGATCTCTCTCCCGGATAGGTTTTCTTTAACCCCATCGTCTGTATGACTCAGGTTCCAGAAGCGGTATAACCTTATCGCTGAGTCATGTCAAGAGATACACCCTCATATGACACACTATTAGGTCTTACATTTGCCTCTTACGAAATTTTATTCGCGAACTAGGGTGCACGCCATAAAGGTTCGTCCCATTCTTATGTCTCTGCGAAATTTTATTCCCGCTTCTCACGAGTATTTTAACTCTGATAGAATTTCATAACTTTGATCATTTTGGTAAAGTTTTTGCGATTCTTTCAAGCAGAATATTTTGTTCAATTACATATTTTTTAAACAAATTATTCGTAAAGTTCTCTAAGGTTCATCATTTTACCTCTCTACTTACTATTTTCTGATTCTGCTTTTCTGCTGCGTTTTTCTATTGTATCTTTTTCTGCGAGACGCTCGTCATCATCTTTCACATCCTCTTTCCGTTCTATTGCATCAATCATTAACCTTTCACATTTTTGTCGTTGCTTGATTTTGAACTTCCAATTTATATTCTTTTCAGCTCTTTCCTCGCAAGATTTCATAACATTTCTTGCTTTCTACCCAGTCTCCTTTAATAACTCCAACACCTTTTGGATGAGGAAATTTGATACACTGGTGATAAGTGGAGGCAACACCCAATATCTTGTGTAACCAAGGTCTTCCTATCAAGGCATTGCAAGGTGATTCGATGTCCACAACGCAGAATAAGATTTTTGAAGATATTCCTTTTAACGGTATCTGCATTTCAATTTCCCCCTTTGGTTTGTTAGATGTGCCATTAAAACCATAGATTTTGTATGTTGATGGAATTAGATCTTCGTCTTTTCCTCCCATGGGTTTAAAGGTATGATAAAATAAGATATCAACAGAACTCCCTGTATCTATTAAGACTATGTTGATGGCCCAAGAATCTTCAACTTTACTATCATTCTCTTCATCTTCTTCTTGCATTTGTTTTGGATTAATCTCTAATCGTACGACCAGTGGATTATCGTACTTCTCGCCAACCTCAGGTACATCTTGCGCAGTGAAAGATAGAGTTTGCTTCTGCCACTCCTCTATGGCGAGGATCTCGCGATATTCAATATTTCTCTTCCATCTTTGTCTCTCGCGAAGAACTTGCTTAAAATATTATCATGGAAATCCTCTATAGTTCTGCGTGAATGTACAATAGAATTACAAAACAAATTCTTTGCTTTGGCTCTAACTTCTATTACGAATGTTTCTGCTCCTTTTACAGCATTCACTCTGCGAGTTTCTGGTGCTGGCGGTAATTGCTGAGATTGTGAATGTCCTACTAGAAAATGATTTAACTTTCCCTGATCAATCATCCTCAAGATTATTCTCTTCACATTCCTACAATCATTTACTGTGTGACCATGAAAATGATGATAAGGACAGAATTCTTGACTTCGATTGTTTGGATGGGGTTCTTTTCCCATGTTCCACCGAGAAGGTATATTTTCCATTAAAATGATAGCTTCCTAAATCTTTTCTATGCTAGTATTGAGAGCGGGCATCTTAATTTCTTCCCAGATTATCCTCTGATTACCTTGTCCTTTAAAATTATTCTTCCTTTGTCCACCATAAGTTTCTTGAGGTTGATCGAGTCTTTGAATCTTATTATTACCACCGCGATTATAATAATTCTTCTCCCTTTCATATTCTTCTTGATCTCGACTGCCCATCGCTAATAATTTTTGTTGGTTATCAATGACCACTTTCTCCTGTTGTGGTTGCGAGGTGCTCGCTACATTATTTATCATTTTAGGGAGAAAACTTCCATTTGCCACCAGCGAGCTGGTGTTCACAAGTGGGTATGATTCCATCTCATTTTATTTCTCCTCCAAAGCAATGTATTCTTCCTGTAGTTCTCGCAATTCTGTCATGGTGATTGTATTTTTGATTCTGAAAATCTGAATGTACAGTAAATTAGTCGCGAACATTGCATTAATGAAGGATAAGATCAGATATCTTTCATCCACTCTTCCAGCCATTTCGCCGCACATTTATTTCTATCTTATTGTTAAGTGCTTCAGACTCTCGCCAACTCTTTGTTTTAGCCCAAACAAATTTTCAATGCCCGGCCGCGATGAATTGTTGCTGATGTACGCTCCTAAGAATATAGCTTGTAAATGATCAAAAGAAGTTATAGTATTTTTTGGTAACCCCTCAAACCATTTCAACGCCTCGCAAGTTAAGCTAGATGCAAAATACTTGCATAACACAGCATCATGATTCTCCCATTGTAGCATACATCTAACATAAGCTTTAACGTGTTGAACGGCACAAGTAGTCCCATCAAAAATGCTGGTTAATGCTGGTAAATTGCATTTTGGAGGTATTCCTCTTAACTGTACTTCTTGAGTAAATGGAGTCCTCGCAGCTTCTTTAATAGCTTCATCAAGTTGCCTTCTACCTCCTTCTCTTCTATTGCTTATCATTCCTCGCATTTCTGCTAATTCTCTCAAAATTTGCTCATTCTCAGCTGAGTTTTGTTCCATTGGCATTTTTAATGCAGCTTCCCTTCTTCTGCGTTCTTGTCTTTCTTGTCTTGCGAGATTTTTCGTATCTCCTTCTTCGTCATCATCCTGTATTTCTCTGCGATTTTCTCTTTCACCATCCTCTTGAAATCGCAGTTGCCTATCTTCTTCTCTCCTCATTTCTTCATTTCTCCTCATTTCTCTTCGTTGTCTCTCTATTCTCCTTTGTATCCTATCATACTCCTCTTGAATATTATCATTATAGCGATTTTGTGTACGTCTTCTTTCTCGATTTTCATGGTTATTTTGTCGTACTGCCTCTCGAAATTCTTGCTCTTCTACTTCTGCTCTTAATCTTTCTCTCTCGCAAGCCAGGCGTGCTTGTTCAGTATAGTATCTTTTAATTTCTTCTTCAATTATTCTTTGATTCCTTTGATTCTCTCGCCCATGCAATATCCTCCTACCTTCCTCTGGATTCTCTTCTTCAATTTGGTTGTTTCTTCCCTCTTGATTTCTATTATCAAGCAGATTATAATGATCGCTAATTATCTCTCCTTCTCTATGACGTTGTTCTCCATTTAAATTTTGCACTTCTTCTCTAACATTTTTCATTGGGGAATTTCGCCTTGGTTATTCCCTGAATGATATTGAATTTGATTTTACAGTACTTCTTGACCTCCTTATTTGTAACCTCAAATTCTCCATTCTTAGCTCGTGATTTTGTATTGTTAGATTCGCACGTTCCTCCGCCTCTAATCTCCTTTCTTCCTGTGTTCTTTGCCTTAGATCATCTACTGTCCCATTTTCACGTCCCACATGAACTAATTCTCCAACCATTCTTTGATTTCTTTCTCCGTCTTCTCCATTTCTTAATTGTCGATTTTCTGCTTCTTCCATTGAATCCGATCTCCAAGTGTGTACGCTCACTCTATCATAATCCACATCCCTATTTTGTGATTGTGCTTGTTAATTCGGCTGTTGATTTGAATTTTCTACTTCATTTCTTGTTCTATTTCTTCCTGATCTTATTCTTAAAGATTCTTCTAATTCACCTGTTCCCTCACCTGCAAGTCTTTTACTTCTTCTCACTGTCGTTGGTGGTTCTGATGTATTTATTTTCCTTCTAACCATTTCTTCAATTCTAACAATTTCTTCAAATTTTCACGTTGTAATTATAGATTTCTTAGTTTGATTCTCCCTGTTTTGGGCGCCAAAATGTAGTTGCAGGATTTCCTACACTACACCCTTGTCAAGAATCTATGAAAACTAAGTCATAATTGTGAATAAACAACAACACTTTTATTAATTCACTTTCAGGAAGATTTACAAGAAAGATCAAAACTCAGAAGTACAACTTTCTTTCTGGAGATTCTCTCTCCTCAAAATTCTCTCAGCTCTCAAAAATAATCATCCTTTTCTGGATCTATCGTGCCCTTTATATAGGAAAATTCATAGTGGAAGACAACTAAGATTTCCCCCTAATTCGGATCTACTATGCGATCTCATCGCCATAACTTGAGTCTTCACCATCGCCAACTTTATAACCATCGTGAAGCAGACTTATTCTTCATATATATTTAATCGTTAACTGTGACATCACTCTTTTGTGACACTCACCAAATGTTGTTGAAGAATCTTGCGACAATCTCGTCAAAGTGTTGTTAATACTTGTAGAAACGTTTAGGCTTCTCGCAGAAATGTTGTTAATATCGCGGGAATAACGTAGCGATATTCTGGTACTACAAAACTAATATTTATCAACCGTTAAGTCGAAAACATAGCTTGTTATACACACATGTACTTCACGTTTGTAGGCTTGTGAAAACCATACCCAAACTTGTACATTAGTTGGTTCAACACTAGTTAACCAAATGGTTAGCCGTATGATAACTTTCATATCAACCATATTCTTCTTCACCATAACTAGTCCAAATAACTCAAATGAACTAGTTAGAGAGTTGTTCAATTGCTTAGATCTTTATGTACTACATAAGACACAATTGAAGCAAAAATAATGTGATTCACTCGAATCGATTCGTGAACTATAAAGCCACAGTTTGCAATAGCATTCCTTAGTTTATTAAGATAAGTTCACAAACATCGTTTTTAGACATAACCTACTTAAGTTCGTGGACTTAAGTTCCTGGATGGAGTTCACAAACTCCAGCAAAAATTCTCGGCTTTGAGAAATTCGTCAGTTCGCGGACTGGGATCGCAGACTGAGTTTGTATGATGAGTTCGCAGACTGAGCTCACACACTTCTTCGGTTTCATTTGATCAACAAAGTTCGCAAACTTAGGTTCAAGCAATAAGGACTTATATATATATATATATATATATGTGTTACCACAACAATGCTTATATCCTCCAATGGTTATATTGTATAAACTCGCATTTCAATCATTGAAACATTCTCAGAGGCCGTTATATAGTTGTTATTCACAAACTATTTTTCGTCAGAGCAATTTCCAAAATGATTGAAACATAACATGACTTTCGTCACTAGGTAAAGATGAAATTGGATACATGAAAAGCTTTACCAACACATATTTCGAGAAATAGATATGCGGGATATACTCAACTCGAAATATCATATGTGTATAATCTTAGTCTATATAGTAATACGAATTTTGTCTCAAGATAGGAGATGGAGTAGATATACTTTTGAGTGATAGATAAGTTCAAGTCTCCACATACCATTTAGTCGATGAAGATCCACTGGTTCCTTGAGTAGTCATTCGTCTTGATGATCGCCATGGAGTTCTTGATCTCAACTACACTTTTTATCCTAGTCCGAGTCCTTAGTAGACTAGAAATCAAAGACTTTATAGTTTTGATCACTAATATTGACAAACATGCTTGAGATAGAAATGCATGCGAGTTCGACCGAGCAATGCTCTAACATTACTCAAGGAGATCCTGTGCCGAAATAAATTGAAAATCTTTTAATTAAGATTTTTGGTTTTATATGCTTTAATTACCAGCAATTAAATGCATATCTCTAGAGAATAAAAATTAGTAATGTTCATTTACTAATTGGAGATTTTCTATCGAAAGATTTGGAAATTTTGGACAAGCATTTATTAGAATTAGGAAAACCGATTTTGGCATTCACTGCATATCTTGAGAATATTTTCGGTTTTAGAAATTCCTTGGTATTGAAACATCCTTGGTATATAAATACCTAAGTTTGCATTTCTAGAAATCTATCCTAAGAGCCAGGAAAACTTCATTCTTGTTATTTCTGGTGGAGCCGTCTAATTGGATAGATTGATCTAACCAGGAAAAGGATTTTATTAGATTAAACGGAAGAGCCTTTGCGTATGACTTGAGATATCTCTATCTTGAAAGAATCAATAGAGTTGTTACCAAACAATTTTTTTATTCCTTTACTGTTTGGAATACGATTCAAAGGAATTGTACCAGTGTGTGACCTTCAAAGTCGAAAGCGTAGGGATACTAAGGAAACTAAGTGAACTAGGGGTAGTTGATTGGTCTCAACTATACGAAGTTGGTGTAGATTTTTTATAGCGGCTTAATTCCGAGAGTATTCAATTTTTGACTAGGTCTCTGGGTTTTCCTGCACTTGCAGGTTTCTTCGTTAACAAAATCTTGTTGTGTGATATACTTTTGTTTTTCGCAATTATATTATTTTATATAATTTAAAGTAAATTACACAAATGTTAACTCCGATATACTTGATACTGATCCTATAGAGTTTGGTTAACTCCGAACCTATTATCAAGTATCACACTTTGGTAATTGTATTTCTCGATCTTGTATCCATAGACAATCACACAAAGTGTGAATATAGATCGATTTATTGTATTGTCTCGACTCTGTCCATAGACGATCACTTTCGGTAAGAAGACATATAGATTGAAAACAAAAAGATTGTGGTGTATTTGGGTAACCTCGTCTTTTCAAATTGTCATTTGTCTTGCTATGAAAAAAAAAAGATTGAAAAAAAAAAATACAATTATGTGACTTTTCTTTCTTATAGTCTACAAAAAGTATAACAATCAATTTTTATATGCTAAAGATAATAACCTACTATCATCTTTCCGATATATAAATTACAAATCTACACATTCTTTTCTTTTTAATCGTTAAATTATATGGTGGCACTGTGAAGTAATTTGAGTTTCATATCATATACATCACGATCCGCGATTAAGTTGCGTTTAAGTACAAATAAAAAAGACTTCAAAGCTCGAAATCGTAATACTTATTCTAGTATTAACAATCAGAGACTCGGGGTTCAAGGGCATAGCTCAGTGGTATCCCATTAACTCCAGTAAATAGGAAGTCAGGGATACGATCCCCACCATAAAGGTTTGTATTTAATTAATTAGTTGTATAGACAGGTTTGACGTGGGTCTGGTATTAGTTGTATATAGGGTTTCATAGGTTGGGTCTGGTAGTGGGGCCAGTCAAAATGGATGGATTTGGGTATGGGCCTGGTCCTGGTCCTGGCTTTAGCCTAGCAAAAAAAATATAATTATGAAAACTACAGGGAGACCCATTTTTAAAACTTTTCCCACTGTAATACCCACACGCGTGAAATATCACACGCGCACCCAAACAGGCCATGCAAATTATTCACGCACCCATAGTTTTCGAAATTACCTTTTTTTCTTTTTTCTTTTTTCTCAGTTTAACCTCACCAAACAAAAACTTAGTTCACAGCTTCGTTTCAGTTTTCACAAATTCACTTTCGAGAGAGAGATTTCACGCTGAGCGATTGAGAATGAGAAGGAGATAGAATACCAGCTAGAGCTGAGAGATTAAATTATCGAGATCTGAAGAAGGATATGATCTATAGAGAGATTGAATTTACCCAGCGAAGATAATTGAAGATTTAGCCTCACTTTCACTTTCTGAGATTCAGTTTCGATAGAGATTGATAGCTCAGAGATTCAGTTTCGATAGAGATTGATAGCTTAGAGATTCAGAAGGAGCTAATTGAGGGATTTAATTTACTCTGAAATTCAAGTTTCAGGTTCGAGCTACATTCCAATCTTGATTCTGATTTTTGTTTAATATGGATTCGATTCTAGGTTTTAGTTTGGGTAAGATTAGGATCTATTATTTTAGGTTTCCGAAGATTAATTTAGGTTTTCGAATCGGTTTTTAGATCTTTTAAGCTTGTTTTTGATTTTGATTTTTTATCTTTCTAGGTTCCGAAATTGTTACGATCAATGTAGATCTTTTCGATTCAATCTGTTTGTTTTGATTTCATGTTCGGATGTTGATACTCCAATTTTTTAGGTTTTGCTTCTGTTTTATTTGATTTATCAATTGATTTATTTTCCCACTCATATTTTTGATTTGTTTTATGTTACGTTAATGGAGATGTTATTGATTTTGGTATCTTGTTGATTTCTGATATGATTATGGTTAATGTAGATTTGTATTTGTTGTTGTTGATTATATCCTTTAATTTTGAGTAAGAATTCTTGTGAAGCCATATGCAGGATAGATTTTTGTCTTTTGTGTTTTTGCAGGGTAAAATTCCTGCTGATAGTGCACTAGATGTAATTCACTACTTTAGTGAATTCTTAGCACATCATGTTGATGTCAACACAACTCTGGAGAGTTTGAAGACAGTCGTTTTCCATAAGTGGACTCGTTTACTACCTCATCATGTCAAATTTTCTTTTAATGATGGAAGCAAGTTTGTGCGAGTTGATTCTGATGTTCTGCTTTAGTGTTTTGTATCTCGTTGCCACTGTAAAGGTCAGAAGAGCTTTGATTTACTTGTTGAAGTTGGCTTTAATTCTTTGAACAGTCGTAGTAGAGCTTCATCAAGTAGGCGTGTAATAGAACCTGAACCAGAAGAAGCTATGGTGAATTTCCTTGAAGATGGTTTTGTGCCTATTAACAAGGTTCTTAGGACTGAGGGCTAGGATAAATTACTCGGTGATGTTGATAAAGTATTTTTTGGAGGTGTATCAGAGGTACGTATTGCGGTAAATAAATACGAGTTAAAAGCTGGGCGTGTTCTTGTATATACTAAGAATGAACCTAGCAGGTTCTATGCAAAATGCTCTAAATAAAAATGCCCTTGGGAGTATAAGGCTTGTGATGTTGATGTTGAAAACACGATGCTTAAGGTTAAGAAGTATGTTAGCAGTCATACCTGTGGTGTGGGATGTCAAAGGCTTTCCCACAGGCTCAGTATTAAATTTGTTGCTAGTCTTATCAAGGATGAAATTAGAAGTGATTTGAGTTTCAAAGCATCTGATTTGAAAAAGTTTTTTAAATCTAGTTACAGGATCAATATGAAATATTACCAAGCTTACAATAGAAGAGAGAAATTGTATGAGGATATATTTGGTAATGAGGCCATGTCGTATTCGCATCTGGTATGGTATGTAGATGCCATTCGCAGCACAAATCCTGGGAGTTGGATTAATTTTCAAGTTCAAATGGATGAACCTGAATTGAACAAGGATAGTTCAACTGAATTAGAAGATGAGGCACCTTCAAATAAGTTTGTGCGTCTTTTTATTGCTTTCGAGGCATACATCTACGGTTACTGTTACCTTCGTCCCATGATATATGTCGATGCTACCTTTCTTACAGGGAGATATAGAAGATGCCTCAAGGCTGCAACCGATATCAATGCTGAAAATAGTATTTTTTCTGATAATGCATGCTTCTTATATATGTGCATAATGTCTCATGCATTATTTATTTCGGCTTCATAATGTCTTATGCATTATTGTTTTCACTTTTCTGGTTATGCACGATTTCTGTTTAGATGCATAAGACATTATACATTATTTATTTTAACTGCATAATATCTTATGCATCTTTTAGTTTAGATGCATAAGACATTATGCATTTTTTGTTTTCACTTCTCTGGTTATGCATCATTTCTGTTGTAGTTGCAGGAAATCCTACACTACACCCTTGTTAATATTTCACAATAATCAACTCATACTTGAAGATTAAAAATGACTCTTTATCATTTAATTCTCAGAAATGTTTACAGAAATGGGAGAAATCAAGAATACAACTATTCTCTTGAAGTTTTTCTCTCTCCTCAAGATTTTCTCAACTCTCAAAAACACATCATCCCTCTCTGAATCTATAGGAACCCTTTATATAGGAAATTACATAGTGGATGACAGCTAAGTTTTCCTTTTATTTCAGATCTACTCTGCGATCTCATCGCAACAGTTATAATATGAAATATCGCAAGCATTGTAACCATCGCAGATCAATCATTCTCTTCTCGTGTTTCTTCAATCATCAGCTACTACGTCATTCTTTGAACCATTCTTTAAGTTATTTTGTGACGCTCGCAAAGTGTTGTTGAAGAGCTCGCGGTGATGATCGTAGGAGTATTGTTAATCTCGCAAGAATACTGTCATGGAGATATTCTGGTCCTACATCTTGCCTCTTTTCATGTCTTTTCTGCGAAGGAGGGAAGATCATGAGAATTGAATTTTTTATAATGCCGCAGTTGTTTATCTTTTTGCATTCTTCTGCTTTGACACGTTTCTGTACTCTTCGCAAGATGTTTTCATATTCTTTTTCTTCCATTCAATTTTTGACACATCCTTTTCAACCACTGCGATCTGACCGTTCACGTCCTTCCTTTGAATTTATTACATTCATCTTCTCGAGAAATCTCTTCTTCTATAAATACTTCTTCATTCCTTTTCTTTCTTCTTTTTACTTATTTCTTTCTTCTCTCCATAATTTCTCTGCAAATTCACTGTTCTTCCGTAAATTCCGGATCTGTTACTGTTACAAACTTTGTTTCGATCTTTCACTCTTTTAATCTTCATTCCCATACTAAAAATGGTTGTAGTTTGTCGCAAATATGAGATGGCTTTCGAGAAATTTCAACAAGAATTTCAAGACAAAGGTTTTACTTTATCCACCATTCCCAATGAAAACCCTAAGTCTGAACTTTCTGTACCATTATTTTCTAACTTTCAATGTAATCGCGAGAAAATCATAGTCTCGCTAGGTCAGCTTGAATCTGGTCTTCCCATTCCATTCTATAACCCGGAACTTCTATTATTCTATGAAATACTTTCTCACGAGAAGTTTTGGCGAGCGATATATCAATGGGGTGGGGACTGCATTCGTCTGCTGATGGAGTATGCTACTCGCGGTGCTAATAAAAGATCTCGCTACCCTGAGACTGCGAAGAATCCTAAATTTAAGGATATTCCAATTATTCCTGCAATGTATATTGTAGATAATTTCTTCATAAACTATGACATAATCCCCATGAAGAGGGATAGAACCTGTTGGGGTGTTCGTTTGCAAAAGAAAGATAAGATCGCTGAAGATAAGATTCTTATGTTAGATATCAATTGGCATACGAATAATAATCAAAGCCCTCGCCACTCTAGCGATGAAAAATGGTTTGTTTTTCCATTATGTCTTAAAGGTCCCTACATCTCTGGTCTTCATGCATTACCTGCAAATCTCTCAGAATATCAACATGGGTTTTTAATTGGCCTGGAAGGACTAAAGATGTATGTTCTTTCCAATCTTTTGCACAATTATCACTATTGCCTCTCATATTTTTATATTCTCGCTAACTACTTCAATCATTCCAGATTGATAGGCTGAAGCTCAACTACCAGAATTTTAGGAAACCCAATACTCTTTTAGCTCTTAAATCCTTCACAGATGAAGTAAGAAATATCCCTTCATGAATCTTGACAATATATTGTTGCCCCTATTTCTTATCTTTATATGTGTCCGCAGGTAATTGAAGAATCAGAACCAATAAAACCCGCGAGGACCAAGGTGAAATATTCAGTTGATCGCAAGGGAAAATCTACTGCCCCTCCCAAAGGGAATCCTACTGCTCCTCGCAGTGAGGAATCTGGTGATCCTACCTTAAAGAGAAGAAAAACCCAACTCTCTTCTTCTTCAATTCCTCAACCTATTCCTGAAAATTTAAGTGATGATCTTGATAAGGATAATAATGATGATGATGTTGATGTCTTTTCCATGAAGAATTCTTCCTCTTATGAGTCTTCTATGACTCAACTATCCAAAAATTTTGTCGATGCTACTTATGGTATCGCAAACGATTACGGAGATGAAGCTCTTAATGGGATATCCCAGGCTCTCGCCAAAGTCTGCGATGCTCCCATATTAGTTGATAATGATTCTCTTCATGGGATCTCAAGATCGCTGACTCCCAGCCTCTTAAACTCGCTTGGTATTATGGTATGTTTCCACTTTTTCAACGTGTCTATATATATTTTTTATCACCATATTTTAATTTATATTATTCTCTCGCAGGTTGGAAAAGTCTCTTTTGCTGCTGCTTCTGATTTGTATAGAAGGCGTGCATCTTCTCACAAGAAGAATATTGTGCTTCGCAAAAAGAATGAGAAGCTAGAATCTGAATTCATTAATCTCCGTAGGAATAATGAACAAATGGAATCTGAACTTGCTAGTCTTCGCGAGAAGAATGCAGATCTTGAGAAAAATCTTTCTAAACAATCGCTCAAAGTATCCAATCTTGACAATGCTAACAAACAACTCTTAGGTATGAAAATTTTCTCTTTTTCTTTCATATTTTTACTTTTCATTACTCTTTCTTTCTTGATTTATCATTCTCGCATACATTTATGGTATCACTGATGAGGCTTCAACCATTCGTTCTTTTCCTGAACCAATAGATGATAATGCTCTTCTAGAACTTCTTAATAATTCTTTGAATAACCCTTCCAAAATTAATTCTCTTTCCATAGATGAACTCAGATATAAGTTTTTCCTCTTAGAGATTGACCACAGATCTTGTTTAGATATAACTAACAGATTCAAACAACTTTATCACAACTCCAAAGTAGAGATTAAAACTTTAAAGGCCAAGAACAATGATCTTTCAAAAGACAAAGATCGTATATCTAGACAAGGAGCTAAAACCTTAGCAGATTTCCATAAGACCATTCTTGAAATTGAAATTGAAAGGGATGGACTTATCCGCGAGAAGGAGGGTTTTATTGAAAGAGAAAACCAAATTCGTTCACGTCTTCTTATTAACAATGATGAGGAGTTTGCATGGGCTGCGAAAGTTCTTGACAATGCCAGAACTAACTTAGGTATAGATGTTAGTCTTCATATTGAACAAGAAGCTTTAATTAAAGACTTGATTTCTGGAAGAGAAGGTTGTTAACCATTCTCCCTTGTTAATTCCTTGATTTTGTTATTCTTCCTTGCAAAACTTCCAACTTGTTGTTATATACTCGCAGGAGCTGAAAAGAGGTACTCTGAAAGAATTGGAGAAATTGAAGCTGATAAGAATAAACTCGCAAGTACTCTTGCTGCTCGCAATGAGAAGTATTCAAGATTGAAAAATCAATTAAGAATTAATGCTGCGAATTTTAGTAGTACTCTTGTTGATGTTCGCAACAATTCCATTAAATTGGTCTGCGATGATCATAACATTCCTCATTTTACATATCCTGATCTTGCAAAAGAAACTCCAGCAAAAACTTCAAACCTTGTTATCTCCGATAGTGAATCTGAGGAATCTGATGAGGATGAAGATGATGGTAAAGATAAAGAAGGAGAAAGATCTAGCCAGAATGATGATGGATCTAATTAAATCTGTTTCTTCTTTTATCTTTCTTGTAAATTTTGTACACTTATTTTCTGCTTCTTGTAATATTACTGTGAGTTTCTCCAACTTGATGTATAAATTTCTTTTGCTTCTATCCGTATGAATTAGAAAAAAATTCTTTTCTGCAATATAGTCAATCAACATAATTATTATTCTTCAACAGTCTATGAAAATATGTCATATAATAATGTCTACGTAAATTTATCATATGATGATGAATAACAATTTTATCATCCTATGCATTCTCATACTTGCCTCTGTTATTCATCTGCAATATGAGAAATTTAAGTAAAGCTTAGATATTAGTTGTGAATAAAATCTATTTAAATATCTGTACTTCCAACCTTACGATTGTATCGCGAACAATAGTTGCACAATTTTATGGTCTCTGTGTAAATATCGCAATGTCCATAATCATTGCGTTCATATCGCAATCATTCAACCTTAATTTCTTGTGGTCTTATTATGCCTTCCTAATTAAAGGTCTTATTTTGCCACATTTTTATTTCTGCGACAAAATCGCAGGACGTCCTTAGATTTGCATGTATTGACCCATTGATCTTGTCTTATCTGTATTTTTTCAATTTCTCTGCGACAATATGACAAGTCTAAGTTCTCTTGCGAGAACAAAGTCTTATGACATTGCTGTCTAGCGATGAAATCGCAGGACGTCTTTATACTTTCATATAAAAACCCATTGATCTCATCTTAACTTTTTCTCATGGCTTGTTGCCTCTGTGTAAATTTTGTCATGCGAAAATATGACAGGCCTAGTTGCTCTTGCGAGCATAAAGCCCCATGACATTTCCGTCTTAAGATACATATCATCTCCCTAATGGAGGGTGCCACCCTTATCTTCCTCCTAGTTGCCCCTTCAAGGAGGGAACATCGGCCATACAAGACTAGCTCCTCCCATCCGGATATACCAACAACTAGTTTTTTTCGCAGCCTCTTGTCCTTTATGCCTATATGGATTATATTTACAAGACTGCACCCTAAGTGGGGTTTTCTTCAAGCCGAGTGCATCGTATATAAGACTTACCAAGAATGTCCAGGGTAGGTTCGTCCGTCCCGGGCATCCTTGGCTCAACCATGTACCTCGGCGCCTTAGTCATACTCTGCACTCCTTAGAAGAGATCCTCAGTCGTCCAACCAGGGTATAACCTTATATAGTTGTAAATCCAAGGTACCTCTCCTAGATAGGTTTTCTTTAACCCCAACATCTGCATGACTCAGGTTACAGCAGCGGTATAACCTTATCCATGAGTCATGTAACGAGATACCCCATATATGACGTACTTTAGGTCTTATATTTGCCTCTTGCGAAATTGTATCCGCGAACTATGGTGTACGCCATAAAGGTTCGTCTCGTTCTTTATTTCTTTTGCGAATATCGCAATCTTTTGTTCTTTAAGTAACCTTGAATAATCTTGTGATTTAACTCGCTGTTTCTAATGAAATTTCTTCTTTTCGATCTTATTTCAGCTCTTGCATAATTTTTCGACTTCATCCTTTTCATTCAAATAAAATAAAACAACAAACCATTTACAGACTTCATCATTTTACCTTCCTACTTACTATTTTTTGCTTCTGCCCTTTTGTTGCATTTTGTTGTTTTTTCTCCATCTGCGATACGTTCGCCATCTATTTCCCGTTGCTCATATTGATTTTGCAGCATCTCATCCTCTCGCTGCTCTATTGTATCAACCATTAACCTGTCACATCTTTATCTTTGTTTGATGTTCTGCTTCCAATTGCTATTCTTCGCAACCCTATCTTCACAAGACTTTATATCAATCTCATAACATTTTCTACTCTCACCCCAATCTCATTTGATGACCTCGACACCATGTGGATGTGGAAATTTAATACATTGATGATAGGTTGACGTCACACCTAAAATTTCATGTAACCATGGTCTGCCAATTAAGGCATTATAGGGTGTCTCCACATCTACTACACAAAATAAGACTTTGGATTTGATTCCCTTTAATGGTATCTTCATTGTGATCTCTCATTTTGGTTTATTGGCGCTACCATTGAAACCATATATCTTGTACGTTGAGGGTATTAAATCCTCGTCTCTCCCTCCCATGGTCTTATAAGTGTGATAAAATAAGATATCTACCGAACTACCTGTGTCGATCAATACTCTATTAATTGCCCATGAATCTTCATTTTCATCATCTTCAACTTTATCTTCATCTTCTTTTTGTTTTGGGTTTATCTATAATCTCACAACCAATGGTTGATCATGTATTTCTCCAGGTTCAGGTACTTCTTGTGCGGTGAAAGAAATGGTTTGTTTTTGCCACTCCTCTAATGGCGAGACTCTCGCAATGTTCATAATCTCTCTTCCATCTGTGTCTCTCTCGAAGACTCTGTTAAGAACGTTGTCGTGGAAGTCCTCAATAGTTTTGTATGAATGTACGATGGAATTACAAAACAAATTCTTTGCCTTTTCTCCAACCTCTATCACGAATGTTTCTGCTCCTTTTACAGTATTCACCCTGCGAATATCTGGTGTTGGTGGTAATTGTTGAGATTGTGGATGTCCTATTAAAAAGTGATTTAACTTTCCCTGATCAATCATCCTCAAAATTATCCTTTTTACATTCCTGCAATCATTCACTAAGTGACCATGAAAATGATGGTAAGGACAAAATGCTTGATTTCAATTATTTTGATGTGGATCTTTTCCCATGTTCCAGGGTGATGGTATATTTTCCATCAAAATGATAGCTTCCCAAAAAATTTCTATGCTGGCATTCAGGGGTGGCATCTTAATTTCTTCCCATATTACTATTTGATTTCCTTGACCTCTGAAATCATTTTGTCTCTGACCACCATAATTTTCTTGTGCCTGATCAAGTCTTTGGATTTTGTTATTTCCACCGCGATTGTAATAATTCTTTTCCCTTTCATACTCTTCTTGATCTCGACTGCCCATGGCTACTAATTTCTGCTAGTTATCGATCTCCACTTTCTCTTGTTGTGTCTGCGAGGTACTCGCCACATTGTTAATCATTTTAGGAAGTAAACTCCCGTTTGCCGCTATTGAGCTGGTGTTTGCAACTGGATATGATTCCATCTCATTTTGTTTCTCCTCCAAAGCAATGTATTCTTCTTGTAATTCTCGCAGCTCCGTCATGGTAATTGTATTCTTGATTATGAAAATTTGTATGTACAGAAGATTGGTTGCGAACATTGCATTGATAAAAGATAAAATAAGGTATCTCTCATCCAATCTTCCTGCGATTTCACTGCACATTGTCTTCCATCTTATGGTTAGGTGTTTCAGACTCTCGCTAACCATCTGCTTTAACCCAAATACATCTTCAATACCTGGCCGTGATGAATTATTGCTTATATATGCTCCCAGAAATGTAGCTTGCAAGTGGTCGAAAGAAGTTATAGTATTTTTGGGCAATCCCTCGAACCATTTTGGCGCCTCACCAGTTAAACTAGATGAAAAATATTTGCATAACACAGCGTCATGGTTTTCCCACTGCAGCATACACCTAACATAAGCCTTGACATGTTGAACAACAGAGGTTGTCCCATCGAAGATACTGGTTAATGCTGGTAAATTGCATTTTGGAGGGATTCCTCTTGAGTGAACGGAGTTCTCGCATCTTCTTCAATGGATTCATCAAGTTTTCTCCTGCCTCATTCTCTTCTGTTATTCAATATTCCCCTCATTTCTGCTAATTCTCTTAAAATTTGTTAATTCCCAGCTGAATTTTGCTCTATTGGTCTTTTTAGTGCAGCTTCTCTTCTTTTGCGTTCATGTCTTTCTTGTCTTGCGAGATTCTGTATATCTTCATCTGCATCTTCGCTCCGCCTTCCCCTGCGATTTTCCTCTTCACCTCCTTCTTGAATTCACAACTGATTATGTCTTCCAATTTCTACTCTGCGAGTTTCTTCATTCCTCATCGTTTCTCTTCGTTTTCTTTCTATTCTCCTTTGTATTATGTCATATTCCTCATTGATATCATTGTTATGGCAATTTTGTGTGCATCTTCTTTCTCGATTGTCATGATTATTCTGCCGTATTGCTTCTTGGAATTCTTGTTCTTCCACTTCTGCTCTTAATCTTTCTCTCTCGCAAGCCAGACGTGCTTGTTCAGCGTAATGTCTCTCAATTTCCTCCTCAATAATTCTTTGATTTCTTTGGATTTCTCTCCCATGTAATATTCTTCTACCTTCTTCTCGATTGTCTTCACTATCCTGGTTATTTCCACCCTCTTGATTTATATTATCACGTCTACCATTCACAATTTCACCGTGTGGAATGTAGCGATCATGAATCATCTCTTCTTCTCTATGATGTTGCTCTTCATTTGGATTTTGCATTCCTTCTCAGATATTTTCTATAGCATTTCTCATAGGGGAATTTCTCCTTGGCTCTTCTCTAAATGATCTTGAATTTGACCTAGCAGTACTTCTTGATCTTCTGCTTTGTAATCTCAAATTCTCCATTCTCAACTCGTGATTTTGTCTTGTTAAATTCGCACGTTCTTCCGCCTCTAATCTTCTTTCCTCCTGTATTCTCTGTCTTAAATCATCTGTTGTTTCATTTTCGTTTTCTCTATGAATTAATCCTTCAACCACTCCTTGATCTCTGTCTTCTCTTCTTTCGTTTCTTAGTTGTCGGTCTTATGCTTCTTCCGGTGAATCTGATCGCCAAGTATGCACGCTAACTCTATCATAATCCACAACTCTATCTTGTGTTGGTGTTTGCTTGGTTGGCTATTGAATTTGATTTTCTCCTTCATTCCTTGTTCTATTTCTTCTTGTTCTTATTCTTGAAGATTCTCCCACTTCATTTGTTTATCCACCTGCAAGTCTTTTACTACTCCTTACAGTTATTGGTGGTTCTGAAGTGTTTCTTCTTCTTCTAGCCATTAATCTTAGTAATCTATTGAATGTTGCGTAAGATCTTTCACTAATTATTCCAAATTCCTTCCAATCACAATGTCAATTTTTATCTTTTTCTTCAAATAATCATCAATTCCTCCTTGTTTCGGGCGCCAAAATGTAGTTGCAGGAAATCCTACACTACACCCTTGTTAAGATTTCACAATAATCAACTCATACTTGAAGATTAAAAACGACTCTTTATCATTTAATTCTCAGAAATGTTTACAGAAATGGGAGAAATCAAGAATACAACTATTCTCTTGAAGTTTTTCTCTCTCCTCAAGATTTTCTCAACTCTCAAAAATACATCATCCCTCTCTGAATCTATAGGAACCCTTTATATAGGAAATTACATAGTGGATGACAGCTAAGTTTTCCTTTTATTTCGGATCTACTCTGCGATCTCATCGCAACCGTTATAATATGAAATATCGCAAGCATTGTAACCATCGCAGATCAATCATGCTCTTCTCGTGTTTCTTCAATCGTCATCTACTACGTCATTCTTTGAACCATTCTTTAAGTTATTCTGTGACGCTCGCAAAGTGTTGTTGAAGAGATCGCGGTGATGATCGTAGGAGTATTGTTAATCTCGCAAGAATACTGTTATGGCGATATTCTGGTCCTACATCTGTATAGATGCATAAGACATTATACATTATTTATTTCTACTGCATGACGTCTTATGCATTATTATTTTTCACTTTTCTGATCTTATGCATCCTTTTTTATGCAAGTGCATAATGTATTATGCACTATTTAGTTTAGATGCATAAGACATTATGCATCTGTTTTTAGCGCGCATACTTCATGTTTACGCTGGATTTATTTTATATTTTTTGTTGTGCAGGGTTCTTTCCACTAGCCATGGCCCTGGTACCTGGTGAAGATAATGATAACTGGGAATGGTTCATGAGGAATTTGAGTTATGTTCTTGATCATGATCGAAGGCCAACCACATTTTTATCTGATCGTGCACAAGGATTAAAGAGATCTATTCCAATTTATTTTCCTGGAGCCTTCCATAGTTTCTGCTACTATCATATGAAGATGAACTTACTAATTAATGGCTCTGACGAAATGTATGGTGCTGTTATTAATGCATTTCAAGCTGCTGCGTATGCTCTTAGTCCCGAAGGTTTCCAAACTTTCATCGCTACGATTAGGGGTCTTGGTTGTGGATGGGTTGTAGACTATATTGAAGATATCCCTCCAGAAAAGTGGTCAAATGCCTTTTTTCAGGGTTGTAGGTATGGTAGGACATCTTCTACTCTTGCTGAATCCTTCAATAGTTGGATGAAGGTACACAAGAAGCTCTATGCAAATGCTCTTATAGATCAGATAAGGAAGTATGTGATGGGTATGATATTAGAAAGGCGTAATACTGGTAAAAGTTTCATAAAAATTCTCACACCGAAGAATGAAGCTAAGATGAAGGCTCTTATTGATGAGGGTTTAACCTGGATGGTTATACAGTCTGATACTCATGTTTATGAAGTGGAGGGAGGGGATAGTTCTCATAGTGTTAACCTTGAGGCAAGGACATGTACCTGTCAGAGGTGGCGCGTCTATGGATTTCCATGTGTGCATGCTTTCGCATCGATAACAATGTCTGGTTCTAATCCGTATGATTTTGTTGAACCTTATTTCACTACTGCATACTTCAATAATGTCTACAGCCATGTAATTCATCCAATTCCGAACTACAACAGGCCTGAAGTTTATGAAGGTGTGATATTATCGATGTACCTGATGTTAGGAGGCCTCTAGGGCGACCACAAGCTAATAGATATTTGAGCCGTTACGAGAAGCCACCCAGGAGACCTATGCACTATGGTAATTGTTGTGAGCTTGGTAATCACAACAAGCAAACTTGTACAAGGCCAACCTGTTACAAGAATCCGCCAAAGCAGCCTAAGGGAAATTAAGGGAGAGCAATTATCTTGTTTGTTTCTTCAGACTATTACTTGTATGTTTGAACCTTATTCATTTTTCTTTAATTAGTTTTTATGAACAAGTACTTTTTCTTTACTTAGTTTCTTTTTTGTATTGGTTTTATGAAAAAATACTTGTTTTTTTTTTTCAGTGTGTGTTTTTCTGCTTGTATCAGATTATGTTTTCATTTTTTTTATCTTAAATGCATAATAGATTATGCATTAGTTATGCATTATGTTTTGAAGATGCATAATATGTTATGCATTCTCTTTTGAAGATGCACAATCTGTTATGCATTTATTCTTTTAAAGATGGCTGCATAATGAGTCATTCAACTTTGGTTCTTTCATGCATCTGTATCTGCATAACAAGTAATGCGTCTGCATAACAAGTCATGCACATTTGTTTTATTCTGCATAACATGTTATTCAGTTTGTTTTTGTTGCATAACATGTGCTTTTTTGTTGCATAACATGATATTTAGATGTTTATATATAACATGTTGTTCCTTCATTTTCCTTGTAAGATTTATATCATGTTATGTTTATAATCAGGGGTCGAGGGGGCAACGCCTCCTCATTATCATAGTACAGTTAAATGAAATAAGATTGCAGCAAATATATATATCGACAAGATAACAAGATACAAGTTGTTCAGACAAGATTAATACCAACGCATTACACATAACTGCTGATTGAAGTTAAGCTTCATACTAACTACTTTCCCATTAGTTTTCTCTCCCAAGTTAAATTGCTCATCCTACCAACAACACACAGGTTGTTAAAACAAAGTTACGTTTCAACCTTTCTATTATGCACAACATCAGGAACATTTACGCACAGCTTCATCACATTGACACGCAGCATCATCCCAGATGTCTTCATTGGCATCTATTCCCCCAACTGTTTCCAATAATCGTCGGCAATTTCAATACCAGACTTACTCTTTTCTTTTTGGCATTTTTATA
Organism: Papaver bracteatum; assembly: GCA_023529315.1. Taxonomy (NCBI): domain Eukaryota; kingdom Viridiplantae; phylum Streptophyta; class Magnoliopsida; order Ranunculales; family Papaveraceae; genus Papaver; species Papaver bracteatum. The sequence goes on from JAJJWX010004572.1 coordinate 151,667, forward strand.
CTGCATCTTCCTTTCCAAACTTCTGCCATTTCTGCCTGACTCCAGACTTCATACTCATTTTCATATAGTAGCATACAAATATGAGGCAGTTAGGGTGATGACATTGTTCAGGAATAATCCTGGCAAAAATATCCTTGTATACAAGCGGTTCATTCTTTATATCCACGATTTCTGGTGATAGATTCAGTTTGTCATACCTTTCGATCAAATAAGGCATACAAGACTTTGCCATTATAAGCGCTTGTTTCTTGCAGTTAACTTTATATCCTTCAAGACTGTTATAGAAGTTCCACTCACCCTCTGAAAAGTCATACTCTAACAACGTCTAATGTATACCAGCAGGGTTTTCCTTTGTCATATAGTTCATTGGGATGAACATTTTCTCAACTTCAATAGGGAGATTCAAGATGAATTCTCCAACATATTTGGAAATCCCATCATTCTCCTTTGTTTTAACAAAGAACTGCAAAAGAAATATGTTTTAGGAAAAAAAAGTTAGTGGATGTAATTGAAAGGGTGCACAACAGGTGTAGGAAACAATGATGAATAACTTGTTATGCAGTTCAAAACTAGTTGCATAACATGTTATACAGAAGTAATAATATGGGCATAAGATAATATGCAATAATGACTTGTTATGTAGCAAAATGAAATTCTTTTTTTGACTTACCTAAGCATCTGGCCTCATGAATGCAGACTCCACATACCTCTGTTGAATACTCACATCATTCTCTTCATTTTTCCGCTTCGTGAACAACCTATAACTGTAGTAGCGTAGTACTTGTTCTTCTAGGTATTCATTGTTCATTAGCTGCCTTATTATATCTCCGTGAATCCGAAAATCCCACAAGTACGGGCCTTCTCCTTCTCTGATACTCCAAGCCGAATTTCTGTAGATGAAATAATTAGTGATATGTTTAATTCAAGTGACATGCGGCGGAACCATAAACTAGAGGTTTGTGTTATGCATTGATTGTTTTAGAAGCATAATTTATTATGCATGGTTTTTTTTACCTAGCATAATTAGGGGCGACTCATTTCTAATTAGGGGAGACACAAAATACAAAATAGGTTGAAAATACTTATATGCCCCTTCATAATCGGGAGGTTAATCCATAATCGGTAGTTTGGGGAAATTATATATTCGGTAGTTATATAAAATATTTTGACTACCGATTATGGTAGATTTCGCCAAAGATTATAATGTATAATCGGAAGTCATAATAACTTCATTTACTACCAATTATAGGCTCAACCAAATTAGAAAAATAAAGGATTTTGGCAAAATCTCATTTTGGGGCAACTCTATATTCGGTAGTTATATGTGTTGGATATTTTCAAGATTGTTTGCCGCTATCCGGGGGGGTCCAGGGGGTGTATCCCCTCCCGGATGTGTTCGACCTATTTGGTTTTCCATAAATTTTCACAAAATGTGTCTGTTCCCATAGGGTTTTTTCAAGAGACACCATTGGTTGGATATTTGCAAAAATAGCCAGGATAATCGGAACTCATGATAACTATTCCTATCTTACCGATTATAGGCTCAACCAAAATTCCAGAAAAAAAAAAGGATTTTTGCGAAATCTGAATTTGGGACTACTCTATATTCGGTAGTTATATGAACTATCTTGACTACCGATTATGGTTGTATATATGCATAGTGAGCCAGGATAATCGGAAATCATGATAACTCTTTCTATCTTACCGATTATAGGCTCAACCAAAATTAAAAAAGAAGAAGGATTTTTGCAAAATTTGAATTTGGGACTACTCTATATTCGGTAGTTATATGAACTATCTTGACTACCGATTATGGTAGGATATTTGCAAAGCGAGCCATTGTATAATCGGAAGTCATGATAACTCTTTCTTTCTTACCGATTATAGGCTCAACCAAAATTCCAAAAAAAATAGATTTTTGCAAAATCTGATTTTGGGGCTACTCTATATTCGGTAGTTATATGAACTATCTTGAGTACCGAATATAGTAATATTTCGGCAAAGAGAGCCAATGTATAATCATAAGTCATGATAACTCTTCCTTTCTTACCGATTATAGGCTCAACCAAAATTCGATTTTTTTTTTTTGCAAAATCTCATTTTGGGGCTACTCTATATTCGGTAGTTATATGAACTAGCTTGACTACCGATTATGGATATAGAAATTTATTTTAGGGATACTTTATATTCGGAAGTTAAAGAAACTAAATTATCTCCCGATTGTGGATTAACTTCCGATTGTAAAGTTATCTACTGATTGTAAAGGGTAGCTTGGACATTAAAAAATACGCCTCGGAAATAACCTTCTGATTGTGAAATAACCTACCGATTATTTGCTATTTTGTCGTTTTGTGTCGCCCCTAATTACAAATGAGTCGCCCCTAAATGTGGGAGGTTTTTTTTAACATAACTTCTTATGTATTTATTTCATAAGAAGCATAACCTGTAATGCATTGATTTTTTTAAACAAGCATAAAGGTAGTTTTGATGTACTTACAGGATGTTGGCATTCTCAAAGTATGTATTCAGTACTTCCATCAAGGCTGGTTCTATTATATCCTTGTAATCTTGAAAGGATTCCATTATTTCCAGCGGAGGTAATTTTTTGAACGGCCCGCCAGTAGACGTACGAGGATTTTCTTCTTCAACTTTATTCTCATCAGGCTTGTCTTTTTGCTTCTGCTGCTTCCCTAGATCACAATATTTGAGCAGTACACTGTTTGTCCTATCATTACATGCTGTCCTTTCCTTGATTCTTCTTACCTTGCTTCCTGGTTGGTTCCCATCCTCTTCTGTCTTGTTTGCTTTTCCTTTAGTAGCGTATTTCTTCACAATTTTCTTATTTTCAAAGACTGGTTTTGGAACAAATTCCTCTTCTAGTTCTTCTTCCTACAGATTCATGTAACCAAAATGTGTTAGATATAACCAATTTATTTGAAATTAAGTAAATAGTAGTTGATTAAATAGCAAAACAACAACATAATAAATAGTATATAGTTGATTAAAAATAATAAATAGTATATAGTTGATTGTGACATTAAAAAAAACTTCAAGCAGTTCATGGATATTCAAATACATAATCTGTTTTATAATTTATGTACCAATGTATGTGAAATGTTCTCCATCTCTGCAGCTTCATTGTTTTCAGCATCAGTGGTCGTCTCCTTATCTGCAGCAACGGCCGTCTCAACAGCTGGTTGTTGTGACTTTTCTGCGACTTGCTCTTCTGCCATCTCAACAGTGGGTTGTTGCGGCTTTGTTGCGACTGGCTTTTATGGCATCTCAACAGCTTGATGTTGTTGTCCTCCAGTACCATCTTCTCCTTGTGAAATATGGAGATTAAATGAGGGCCTTTTATATACATTCTGAGTTCTAGAAGATGTTCACATTCTGGAAGATGTTCACCATCTTCTTCTCCAACACCATCTTATCCTTCAGCACCATCATCACCATCTTCTCCTACAGCTCCATCATCACCATCAAGGAATTCTTTTTCCCGTGCTTCAATTCTTTCTTGATTTGTTGCCAGATTTGGTGTTGTCTGCAATTCCTATGGAATGTCTGTTTCCTTGTCGCTGGAGAGATTAACATCTTTTTCCAGGTCCATGAATTTGTAAGGTGAAGACTGGAGTCCCTGACTAGCTGTTTGGTCTTGGCTATCAAGTCTGATAACTTGCGGCAATGATTCTTGTGTAGGTGGCTCAGTTGAGGATACCAGTTCAATAACTGTCTCATTCTTGGGAAAGTTTTGGCTTAGTGGGACGCTTGGATCAGCTGATGATGCATTGATGCTAAGTCCAGCTGATGATTCCACTCGCACCTCCACTTTCATGCCTGAAGCAATGAGCAACTCCTTCACTTTATCGTACAACTTAGAATTAAAGTCTCCTCCAGTATGTCTATATTCCTCCTGAGTCTGCTTGATGTCTTTTAGCATTTCTTGGACATTCTTCAACCTTGCTCCAGGACTATCGGGAAGCTTCTCCTCTTCAATGATCTGTAATGCATCCTGAAATGCATCTTCATACTTGTCCATGTTCACCTCAAGATCCATTGCGATGAGCTCATGCATAGTTTTCCTGTTTCTTTGTTCTCTTGGTTCACAGAGTTCCAACTCCATTGGACTGTACGCATCTCTAAAGTTCTCATGAAACTGCAACATGATTAATAACACTCATCAGGGAATGCATAACAAATATAACAACATTTCTTATATGCATAACATGTGATGCAGATATTTTAAACAATGCATAACTAACCATGCATTAAACATTTGAGCTGCATAACATATTATGCACTAATATTTCACAACCCTGCATAACACTTTGTCATTTTTAAATAATGCTTAACTGGATATGCATTCACAATTGCATATGCATAAGATGTTATGCAACTATTTAGAAAGGTTCATAACATATTATGCACTCATTTTTAAAATAACAACATTTTTTATATGCATAACATAACATGTGATGCAGATATGTTAAACAATGCATTAAACATTGGAGTTGCATAACATATTATGCACTCATATTTCACAACCATGCTTGACACTTTTATCATTTTTAAATAATGCATAACTGGTTATGCATTCACAATTGCATATGCATAAGATGTTATGCAATTATTTATAAAAGTTCATAATATGTTACACACTCATATTTCACAACCCTGCTTAACACTTTTGTCATTTTTAAATAATGCATAACTAGTTATTCATTCACAATTGCATATGCATAAGATGTTATGCAGATAATTTATAAAGGTTCATAAAAAAATACCTGCAAGTCTGTAATATGCTTCTTGATCATTGATTTCTTCATTGCTGCAAAGTCCCACCTCCCATCTCTTGGTGTAGTAACACTGTCACTGACCTTGATGTCGGATTCCAACTCAGCTATGTTAGATTTCTCATCCAACCAAAGCTGCAAAAAACAATAACTAATATATAAGATATTTTATAGATTTGATTTATTGAAATAGAATTAAGTAAACAAAAAAAAAAACCAACTCACAAGAGAATATATAGTGCAACCAGGGCAATTCCTGATCTGAAGATTCTTTTCTTTCAAAGTTTTGATGTCGTTCATCAGGTTATCGTGAATCAAATCAGGAAATGATACAAAGTCCATGGTTTGCAAATTCTTTACCAAACCAACATATTTGACGTCTAAATTGTCTCCCATTGACCCACAAAAGAACAATACGACTAGCATGTAGAGGCAGACGAGGCAGATAACTTCCTCTTCACAACCTTTCTTATCAAGTTTTTCCAACACCAGCCTTTGAATATCCTCTACCCAAACCTTTGTTACCCATGCTTTGGGATCTGTACTCACTTTACCAGCTGCTGTTTTGAGTGGGAATTGCTTGACCAAGGCAAGTGACTGAGTCATCTCTAGATTTTCCTTTGAACTCATAATATTTCTTCCTCTATCTCCTTGGACTCTTGGAATCAGAAAAGTAGCATCAAGTTCATTGGTTGTTGACGGTATACACTTGTTTTCAGACACCTTGAATGAATGCTGACTTAAATCATCATGGTTATATGATAAAAAGACCTCATCCATAAGCTGGCTTATCTTACTATCAAACAATGCCATGTCCGCAGTAGATACCCAGTTATAGAATTTCCCAAATGGACTCACATTCATCATACTAGCCTGCGTTGGAGTAAAACCACCTCTTTCATTTATTTTTGTGAAAACGGTACCTACCCTTAGAAATCCTGCTCTATAAGTACGTTTCTGAGTTGCAGGCTTGGTTTTAGGTTTAACTGCATAAATAAAAGAGCAAAAAAATTGCATTTTACTAAGTTAGAAACGCTATGTGACTGCATAACCTCCTATGCCTCTTATTCATGCATATGCATAAACTGTTATGCACAATTATTACAATGCATAACCTATAATGCACTACTTTTTAGAATGTATTTTTTACAGATTTATTATGTTGCAGAACCTATGATGACTTGTTATGCACACCCAGTTGTCTGCATAACCTATTATGCATTTTTTTTAAAGAAGCATTATGTGTTTTATTTACAAGTTGTTAACTACAAAACTAGCAGGTAAATCATCAACATAATTTTATTTAGTGATGCATAACAGGAATTCAACGCACCTGGTTTATAGATAACACATTGATGATCAGGTTCTTCTTCTTCATCTTCATGTTCATCTTCTTCTACACTTTCAGATCTTTCAATTTGCTTCTCCTTCTTCTTCCTTTTCACGTCTTTTGATTGTTTGGGTTCACATCTTTTTCTTTTCCATTGCTTATCAACAGCTTGCTTGACTGAAACAGACCAAATCAACATTGAAACAAATCAATCACACTAAAGAAACAATATATCACAAAAAAAGGAAATCACAAGCAAATCTTACCAGTTTCCTTTGGTTCAGCTTTCTCAAAATCATCTGAGTCATCATCCGAAATTTCCTTTGGTGCATATTTCTTTGCTCTCTTTGTTTTCTTTTTTGCTTCAAGCTTAGGTGAACTAGGTGATTCCTGATCTTTCAGTCTCTGCGACTTCCTTGGTGGAGTGGTTGCTTCGGGATATTATTGACACACAAATAAATATGTTATTCATATCAGGTTATGGAGTAATTTCGGTAAGCATAACAAGTCATGCAAACATGGATCACAGACACATGAAGGAATGTAAATGCATACCAGAGACTTTCTTCTTCTTTTTGGCAGCGCTGGGCTTTATGTTGGTTCTCGTCTCCTTTTGCTGATGTTCACCATCATTTCCCGCCTTTTCCACTTCTAGATTATCATCATTAGCAGGTAAAAATGATTTTAAAACTTAAATAGATTAAAATGAAAAAATAACACTTAAAAATGGGTGTTATGCAGTGTTTTTTGAAAGCATAATCTGTCATGCATCTGCAAAACATGTTATGCACATTTATTTTGATGCTGCATAACTAGATTTTATGTTGCATAACCTGTCATGCATAATGCAGAACTAGTCATGCATTCACAATTGCAGATGCATAACCTGTTCTGCAATCATTCATAAAGTATGCATAACTTATTATGCACTCAAATAACTTGTTATGCAGTTTTTTTTATGCAAAATCACACATCAGTTAGTGAGGATGCATACCAGAGACTTCCAATCTTTCCACAATATATTTCTTTGCCTTCTTTTGCATCTTTACCAGTGGTTGGTCACTGTCACTTTCTACTTTTTCATCTTCAACATCATCAGGTAAAATTGATGTTAAAATCAAAGAGTGGGTAAGTTATAGAGCAAAAGAAATTAGGGGTAAACATATTTAGGATGAAAATTTCACCAGAAACAATTTTCTTCTTAGATTTATTCTTCTTTTTGGGATTTCCGGCTTCTAGTTCATCATCGACTTCTGGTACAAACAAAACTTAAAATTAAAGATACAAAAATGGAAAAAACAAAATCAAAACACAAACAGATGAAGTAATTGCTGAATCTCACCATTTTTTTTTTCTTTTTGTTCGACTGAATTTCTCCTTCGTCTTCAACATCAAGAACAAAAGTTAAAATCGAAAAAAAATAAAATCGAAAGCAAGAATACATCGATTAAAGCTAGTTTCAATACCTGTTTTCTTTTGTTTCGACTTATGAAGACGCGTTTTACTTGGAGTTTCATCCATTTTTGACGAACTGTGTTTCTAGGTTTTGTAATATGTAAGTAGTTTCTAGGGTTTTCGATTTTGTAATCTGTAATCTGTAAGTAGTCTCTAGGGTTTTCGATTTTGAAATTGATTTCTAGGGTTTGGTTTCTGCGAATAATGATGGAGAAAAAAAAACTGTAGATCGTGAAGGAGAAACCGATGAAGATGAAGAAGAAATAGTAGTAAGTAGTAACGGGTGGAATTGAAATAAATGGGAGTTATTCTAACCGTACGAAACCGCTGAGGGTATTAGTGACTTTTTTCACGTTTTTAATTTTTTTTAAAAACTTTGGGTGTGACCGTAGGGAAAATTAATCATGGGTCTTCTAGTGTGAATTTTTTTTTTTGGGCATGCCCCTAATATTACCAATATAATTAGAGACTACATTAGCCTAAGTAACAAGCAGCAAGTTGCAGTTTACACCCCTAATGCTTTCGCTTAGGCTCGCCGGGCTCAGCGACCAAAGCCCGGTTTAGTTTTCTAGTGAAAATTGACCAAAGCTCAGTTCGGTTTCGAGTAAGTTCCAAATTCAAGTTTTTCATTTCAACCTTATAGGCTTCTACAAGCTTCGAGACTCGATGGGGAAAAAAGATCAACGGAACTATCCTTGTACTAATACAACAACAATGGCTTTCAGAGTACTTGGTTTCAATGATCCAATTTTCTCAGGTCTTCGAGACATATTTGAAGTGTCAGATCATGAGGTTGAAAAATTAGTGAATACGCCATTAATAAAGTATGTAATGGATGCAAAATAAATGGCCAAATTATTATTTTTGAATTCATGTACACTTCAATGGTGTCATTATATCTCCATCACCTGTATAACCTCCACAAATTATTATTTTTGAAAACCTTAGATTTATCTTGATCCATTTTTGTCCTTGTACAATGACCCAATCTTCAATCAAAAGGTAATGTATATATAAACTTGTTAGAAAGAATGCTCGGTTAAATCCACATGCGTCGGTATGTCAAGAATGATGTCAAAGTTAAATATCGAAAATATTTCTTGATTTATAACCTACGAAAGTTTTCTTTGGTATAGATTAGCTTAAGTAGTAGAATCTTAGGAATTTCCGAGTTACTTTCAAAAATTGAAGATTGAAGATGAAATTACGAGGATGCCGGGTACATTATCATCTTTTCGTATCAACCTATTACAGACACACCTTGTATATTCTTACAAAAATAACAATTGTTAAAAGATTATATCAACAAGGCGTAAATTCGTATATATTATCAGAACAAGACTGGCTAGATTCATTTATAGGAAAACTGGAAAATGCAATTGCCATTAATTTCCATGTACAAACTTATGCCCACGGACCATAACTATATTCATTCGAATCTCAAACATGAGAGTCAAACATTGAGTTTCTATTTCTTAAATCAGAAGAACATGGTTCATATGCATATGCATGGAGAATTGATTCATGGTTTTGTGTATATGAAAACGAACTGAGATAAACATTCTTATGGTTTTAACTAGGTCCATAAAGGGACAACCTATGACAAACCCAATTGTAGATAAAATTGCAAGTGGTTTTGTGTTATCCAGGAGTTGTTATTCCTTTTAAGTTTCAAAATCAGCACATCTATTATGTCAATGATACTGGTCAGTTGACAAATGAAACTTTAAATGTGGAAGATCTCTGACAAAGAGGCAAATCTGAACTTGGACTCTAGAATCAATTTATTATCAACAACGAAAGTGCGGGAAATATTTCAAATACACAATAACTTTCAAGTAATAGTTCAAGTAGGTAATGTTTTAGAGGATCTGATATTTTGCCTCAGAAGTTGTGGTGTTGATTCTAAATTTCAAGATGATTTTTCCTTTGAGAATCCCAAATCCGTATTGATTTTGTTGTAGTTTGATATTTCTTTTCCTGTTGATTTCAGATATTGATATTCAAGATGCAAATCAAGGTAGCGGTTACATCAAGTTGAGGAGTGTAGAGAAATTCTGTTATTCTTAGATTGAAAAGCAATTTGATTTTGATTGAAAGTGAAGATGACATCACGGTAGTGATTATAACAAATTGAGGATTAAAGAGAGGATTATGTGATTCTCATAAGATGATCAAGATAATATGATTCTCGCAAGAAAATGAAGATAATATGATTATCAGAAGATGGACATTTTGTACCTGTTTTTATTGAATTTTTTTTTGTTTTGAAAGTGAACTTGATTTTGATTAGAGTGATCAAAATCTAATTTGATGGATATTTAAACTTTACATGTATATTTGATTGATCAAAACCTGTGAATGGAGAAAGTGTCTAAAATTTTATAGTTTCTCTAAGCTTTTAAATTTGAATGTGGTTTGAAATAAGATTTGGTCGAAGAAGAAAAAAGTCCGAGGCAAAAATGGAAGAAGGCAATTATGGTAATTAAATATTTTGTTGAGGATAATTTTGGAAATAAATTATAATTAAATTAGAAAAGATACTCTCACATGGTTGCCTTAATAGTTGTGCAAATACAAAATATCTCTTTTTTAAGAACGGGCAGAATATCATCTTCACGGTATATAAATTACAAATCTACACATTTTTTTTTCTTTTCCATCGTTAAATTATATGATGCCACTGTGAAGGAATTTGAATTTCAAATCATGGACATCACGATCCAAGTGACAAAATACTCCAAACCTCGAAATCGTTTATTCTAGTATTAGAGCAAGTCTTATGGTGGAATCTAAGCTATTACAAGTATAGAAAAACTATGGAATGTCAAATCTAATGGATTCCAAAAAAGAGTTATCCATGGTTTTTCCAAGACATGTTCCACAATATCATGGAAGAGCGCTTAGATTCCAGGAAAAACGCCAATCTAATTGGCGCTCAACGCCATTAAAAATTGCACGCAAAAAAACAAAAACGCAACATAGAATGGCGCTGAGCGCTAATCACAACAGCGTTTTTCCAAAATTAAGAACCCACTCAATTTAATCTAACGGCAGTGAGTGAATTAAATATATTAACTTATTGAATGGACGGTTTGAAATAATTTCTCAAAGACACCGCAACTTTGAAAGTTTCAGACATTTTTTGTTTAACCTTTTGCATGTTATACACGTGGACTAGCTAACAAATTGTTGACAGTTGGACCAAACAAACGCAAAAAAGATTGACGTTTTTTTTGGATTCCACCATTAGAGATGAACTTACAGGATCTACTCCAAATGATGAGGTGGCATATAGTTTGGAAGATGAAATTCCTCCACCATAAGACTTGCTCTTAACAATGTAGCACCAAGTCACCAACGTATTTGAGCTTGAGCCATAGCTAATTAGAGACTCCATTGGCCCTAAGTAGCAAGTTGCAGTTTACACCCCATCCAAATTCTTTAGCTTAGGCTCGCCAGGCTCAGCAACCAAAGCCCAGTAAAGTTTTTGCAGAAAAAATTGATCCATATATCCAGGACCAGGAAGTCCAGCATTATTTTCTAGTAAGTTCGAAATTCCAAGTGTTCCATTTCAACCTTCTACAAGAACCCTATTTTAGGGCAGACCCAAAAAATTTGGGGCATTCATATAGGACAAAAAATGGGTGCCAATAGTATTTCAATGGTGGCCCTTATCCAACATTTTTCAAAAATCCTAAAATACCCCTCATTAGATTACTTGTTAATTAGTGATAATAAAACTTTATTAATTGTTAATGACTAAAATTAGTTTAGTGTGAATCAATGATAATAAGTTTTTGTTTAAATTAGTGAGTGAGTTTAGAAAAAGAAGGAGGAAAGAAGAAGGAGAGGAGGGAAAAAAAAGAGGGAATTTTTTTTTCTTTGTTTGTGATCTTTGTGAATATTGAGAGATGTGTGATACAAATTCGAGTGAGGAAGGTGAATCTTCATCACGTAAATCTAAGAAAATACATATCAATTACGATGGAGATCCTGAAATGGCTGATTTGTTGGATTATGAAAATGATTTTACACAAATTCAACTTTTTTCTCAAGCTCAAGATGATTCATTTATGGAGCCAAATCCAAAAGATGAGTACATAGATGAGGAACCCAATGCTAATAATACACATGTATGGTTGTATAAGTTGTTTAATGTCCGATTTGTAGCTTGATTTCACCAAAAGTTATGATTTTTGCAACTGGTTCGGCGACACAGAACAATGTTCGGCAGATAACATCTGTGCCGAACCATGGAAAATAAGAACAGTTCGGCTTATTCGATTGAGAAAAAAATGCGCCGATATGTCCTTCAATTTTTTTAGCGCCAAAAAACAGTTCATGGTTCGGCTCAAATTTGAGGTAACATTTATAGTCGAACCATATGTTTGAAAACATACGAGTTACAGTGTAATGTTCGGCTTACTCGTTCTACAGCCGAACATAAATTTTTGTTTTCAGAATATTTATGAAACTCAAGTGTTATGGTTCGGCTTATAAGATTAGTCTGAAATCGGCCGAATTCATGTTACAAACGTAGTTCGGCTTTATAAGTCAAACACGAATTAGCCGAACATTGGGTTCGGCTTTCTTATTGTTGTTCGTGTGAGCCGAACCTGACCCAAAACCTGTGCGATATTGTTGTAGATTGTTGCTAAAATGGAAACTATGGAGGATAAACCACCGCATGTTGATGTAATTCATGAAGATACTAGAGATCACTTCCAAACTGACTTGGTAGGTAAAAAACGTAGTTTATTTTTTTTATAAATTTTCAACTATGTTGTATGCAAAATCATTAATATAACTAAAGTTTTGTACTTGTGGATATGTAGACGTGGAAAACCAAAGAAGAAGCTGTTAAATGGGTTGAGGAACATGCTTGGAAAATCAATTGCGTCCTAGTTAAAGGTAGACAAAGCCGAAAGAAGCGGGTTGAGATGGTTTGTGAGAGGGGCGTGAAGAAAGTAAGCAAGAAGAAAAAAGATAAGCCATATGTTGGGAAGACCGGGAAAAAATATATGACTAAAACAAGGAAGATAAATTGTCCTTTCAAGATCATCTTAAATTGGAATCAAGATGAAGACATTTTCACAATGAATAAAGATATGGATTGCCGTCATAACCACCCACGTCCAAAGGATCTTCATGGACATTATAGACCCGGAAGACTCAAAGCTCATGAATATGCGGAGGTAGATAAAATGACACGAGCACGTATGGCACCCTCTAAAATTCTTAGCAAGTTGAAGGCGGATGATAAGAATAACAAGACTACGTTGCAACAAATCTACAACGCGAGAAGTACTTTGAGAAGAAAGGATTTGCAAGGTAGGTTGGTGATGCAACAATTATTGTGGTTGGCGCAAAAGAAGAACTATGCTTGCCAAAAGAAATTGGATGAATTTGGCCATGTGACACACCTTTTTATTGCGCATCCGGAATGCGTAAAGTTGGCGTTATGCTTCCCACAAGTTATTATATTGGATTGCACTTACAAGACCAATAAGTATGAGATGCCCTTGATGAACGTTGTTGGTCATACGTCAACCAAGTCACCTTTCACCGTTGCTTTTTTTTTTTTGCATGATGAGTTGAAAGAAATCTATGCGTGGGCATTGGAACAAGTGAAGTTAATCTTCCGGGAGGATGCTCTTCCAAAGGTCATGGTAACCGACCAAGAGGCGGCATTGATGTTTGCTATAAGGAAGGTTTTTCCGAACGCGCAAAACTTTCTCTGTACCTTTCATGTATGGAATAATGTTAAGAAGAAATGCTAAGGGATAATCCAACCGCTGAAGTTGAAAGAGCTAGAGAAGATTGCTAAATTACCGGATGGAGAACGAGAAGTGAAAAAGAAAGAATTCAAGGAAGCATATGAGTCTAATGAAAGGATGTGGGCATGTTTCCACAATGATTGGGAAGCTTTGACTTGGTTCATCACCGAAGAAGTGTTTGAATAAAATGTTGCAAAGCTCATTGCGAATTGGGGCGTCAAATACTCGGAAATCATTATATATTTACGGAAGCAATTCTTGGATAGGAACGCACATAGATTTGTTATTGCATTTAAAAACCAACACAAGCACTTCAACAACCAAGCTACAAGTATGGTAGAGTTGGCTCACTATCGTTTGAAGAAAAATCTATTTGGGTGCGTGGACACGTTCGTCGCGGTTTTTGACGCAATGGAAGACTATTTCATGAGTGATGTTATAAGAATTAGAGCGTTATTCGAAAAAAATATAATGATGAAGCATGATGAATTCCCGGATGATAAGTGGCTCCGGGGACTAACCCATATGGTCTCTCATTTGTGCCTTGAACTTATAATGAAGGAAGTGGATTTGATGGACAAAATGGACGCCAACTCCCAAGAAGAGTGTGTTTTTAAAATGAGGGAAAGCATGGGACTTCCATGTCGGCATGAAATACTTCGGTACAAGGATTGTAGGATACCTTTTGAGGCTATTGATTCTCATTGGAAACAATTGAGTAGTGATCCAATGCCCGACGAGGACGATGATGTAGAGATTTGGGACACACCTTACGGCAAAAGGTTGGCTGAAATATATCGTGGGATGTTGCGACCTCATAAAAGAATCTTTTGGGAAAACATGATGCCAATCCTTTATCCTCACACCCAACAAGGTATATTAGAACCGGAAAAGGGACGACAAAAAAGGTAGGCCACCCACGAAAGAGAACCTACAAGAGCATATGTTATTACCAAAAAACCAACACCTACCAAAAGGGATCCATGCGGGGTGGAGTACCATGATGCAAAGTACGAAGAAGATAAGAACATGTTTCATTGGTGAATGCTTCATGAATTCTGACCAAGTAGTACATACTCATTCAACCCTTTACTCGTCGCTCAGAACCCTTCTCCGTATAGTAAGTTACGTAATGTTTGCAAAGAGATAAATCTTCTTCTAGAGTATAATTAGGTCTAGACATTTCCATTTTGTGCTTTGATAATGAGATATCGTATATGGATATATATATGAGTGACGTATTGTACTATTTGTAACGACTATATTTTAAAAAGTTCATTAAACCTATCTAGTTCGGCAAGTACGGTATTTATATTACAAGCCGAACCATCCATAACGTACCATTCCCAACGGCTACTTTTCAAATTTTAAAAAACACTATTATTTCGGCAGCAATGTATTTTGATTTAAATGCCGAACCTGATGTAATTTTGTCAATCTAGTGCATCTCAGCGCAAAGGTCTCTAATAAATCTAGGAATTCTTCTCTTCATCCATGTGTAACATATTCCGAGCTGGTATCTTCTTCCTCCATGGCGTATAGCCCAAAGCCTTTGAATTCTAGCTTCCTAAAAAAAATTATTGGAAGGTTAGTTTTATAAAAAAAACAAATCTCTAATGGATCAGTTATCTTTTGGATTACTCACTTTTTCCTCATTAGTTTCGCTGGGATGATATTGATTAACCCATCCTAATATTGTAATGTAATCTTTCATCGTATAACGGATTTGTCGGAATCTTTCGGCTAATTCCGAACGCGTACGGTGTTAAAGATTTCCATCTACCCGAAAATGGTATTCTTTAACTTTTTTCCAAAACATCGAATAATGCTCACCATAAATACGATAAGTCTGAATGAAAGCTCTAACAAGCAACTTATCATCTTCTACGGTGAATGGTTCCATGAATTAGTATAGACGTAAACAATGAGTTAAGCAGACCCAATGCTATGAATAGAAACACTATATATAGTAAATGCCACAACGGATCTATTTTTTTGAGAAGACAGTGTAATGTTCGACGCATGTGAACGATATCTTTATTAGACGAACATGTTGATTTTAAGGTTCGGCTTATTCGAATTTGGTCGAGTTCGCCGAACCAAGACATTATCAAAATTAGGTTGAAACTCCTAGGTTCGGCAAATACGCAAAATGTAATTTAAGCCGAACCATTCCCTTTCGTGTTTTTTGAAACACCACCTAACATTCGAACAAAGAAGGTACCTAACAAGTGTACTTCACAACTCGTAACAAACAAAGTGTGTTTAACAACTCCTAACAAAATATAACAAACTAAGTGTACTTCAGGACACATCCATCCAAACTTATAGTTCACTCACCACGACCTCTTTTCCCTTTATGACGTACATTCTCGTCCTCTTCAGCATTTGGCATTCCCCTACCAAGTTGACTTGAGCCTTCACCTTCTTGCCGTGGCCTCTTGCTCGTCGGCCTTTTTTCTTGTTTATTGGGTCCTTTCCCTTTGTTTATGACTGCATCCCACTGGTTGTACCAATCCTTTTGCTCCTCCACCGTCATCTTAGTTTTGCAAGAAATTATTTTCTTCAAATTTCTCAACAACTCCTTACCTGCCGAAACCTAGTTCAAGGTAAAGGTTAGTTAAACAAGAACTTTAATATTTAAGTAGTAACACTTAAACAAGTGTAAATTGATGACATCGCTTACCATTGTTTTATATGCCTTTTGAATGTCAAGGGCCTTGGACTTATTTTTGGAAACCTTTGCCTTGTCCCTGTCAGCTACAACTTGACTTGCTCTATTGATAATAAGCGGATGTGAAATTTCATTATACCAATCCATATAGCCTGGCTCTACTCGTGGAGGACCGTCAGCAAAAATATACAAGTGGTTCATATTTAACTTGTTGGCATCCAACGTTCTCCAGTGATGTAAGCTTGGTTCTGGATCATATTTGGGGCACCACGAAGAGGTGCTTCTTTTAGTCCCATGGCTACCCAATGGCAACAAGCTGAACTTATTGTTAACTACCGGGAGCATTTGGACAGCTCCTAACTGACGTAGAACGCGACGAGGATCATATATTACATAACCACCCGGATAAAATAAAGGTCCATAGTACATACCTATCGGCACAAAATGATCTTGAACAACATAATCTTCTCGAGCATCTCTCAAATATGGGTCAAATACGACATCACTCTCATCCAAAGAGTCTAATTTCTCCCTGAGATTAATAAACACATCTTTCGTATTTCTTTCTTTCTTGGCTTCCATATCATATCGATTCGATGTTGGAGTTATTTTATCCCAATTAGCATGTACTTTGGCCAATTTCAATTCCGGGTAATGGTCATATACCCACACCTACATAAACAATTCAAGATTTCTCAAAATATCCTATGACTAATCAATGTTCGGCAGCGCACGAAAAATACAAGTGCTGCCGAACCCATTATTCAGAAAGATCGGCTACAACATATGCTAAAGTTTAAGCCGAACTTGTCCCTGAGGAACCAAAGTTATGTTTTGAATAAGTATAATTTGAACAACAAAATCAAATTTAATAAAGATTATTACCTGAAGCATAGTAAAATTTCCTCCAATGTTTGTAATTGCCAACCTAGATGCTTGTGCGAGTTGATTGAGTAGGTAGGCAAGTGACGTTGTCCCCCAAGCATAAGTATTAACCGAGTGAACATTCTTGAAAAATTGGAGATATTGAGCACTCACCTTGTTCCCAGAAGTGTCTGCAAAGATATCTCTTCCAAGAGTGTACAACATATATGTTGTTGCAGTTTGTTTCACTAACTCCTCAGTCATCACCAACTTTCCATCTTTAACCCTGTCCGCTGTTTTCTCAAAATAGGTTTTCAACCTCACCAACTTGAACTTCTTGTTTTTATTGTTAGGCGCACCTTTATCATCATGGGTAGAAGTGACATCTCTCACAGAACAGCAAAACTCTAGTTCGGTTTTCGATTTTGGCCAACCTAGAGTTTCCTCGGCCAACTTATACAACTCATCCCAACTCATATTATAAAACGCGGCATCCACGCTTTCGCTGGTGACACTAAGGCCCGTAATCTTAAAAGCGTCGTCAGGAGTGATTGTCATCTCGCCAAAAGGGAGATGAAATGTGTAAGTCTCAGGAGAAAATCTCTCGGCAAAGGCGGAGTCTGTCACTCTATCACATTCTTGATGACCATATTTAATGGCAGGCCATAAACCAGAGGCTTGCACTATAGCAACCACCTCAGGCACCTCTTTAAACAAATCCCAATGTGCAGCCCTTTGATGTCTCAAAACTATTACCGCACGACAATGGTCAGGAGTATCATATATCCTCTTAGCCCAAGACTCTCGGTAACCAATCAACAACTTTCCTCCGTCAGCTGGAAGACAGTGTGGTAAACCATCAGCTCTCGGATCTATTACATCATCATCATCAGGAATGTGAAACCCAACAACACGAGGTGTAGCTTCTTGCTTCTCTGGTGGTTGTTGTTGCACTTCAGGTTGATCTTCCACATCAGGTTGATCTTCCACATCAGGTTGATCTTCCCGGCTTTTCATTTTACCCTTTAGGTTCCTATACATAGAGAAAAAACATAAATAAGCATAATACTACCACAAAGTTCGGCTTATACGAACCCCAGTATAAAGAGCCGAACCAGTGAAACTCAAAGATCGGCTATTATCTAAACCGGACGAACTGTTCTTCAGTTAAAGGTTCGACATATCAAACATTAAACCATATTAGCCGAACCTGTCCCTGTGTTTCGGAAAAATATTATTAAAACCTAGGTTTTTTTCAATTAAACCTAGTCTAACAATACAATAAAATGCATTAATCAACAAATTAAAGGGTTGGATTTGTATAACATACCTTCTAATCCTCATTTCCGGGGTTTCTTCTTCACTTGATTGAACTTTTTTTCCAATTTCAGTTTCAACTCCTTCTAACGGTTCTTGCTCTTCAATCGACGGATTAAAAGAAGATTTGGACCGCCTACCAGTTGCTTTTTGTTTCTTACGAGCCATTTTGTAGTTGTGTTTAATCGACGATCAAATTTTTATGAATCGACGATCAATTTCGGCGATGAAATATGGTTTTAACCGATTTTCTCCAAATTGGTTTGAATAGAGAAGAGGAGAAGAACCGAATTGATGACCCCAAAGAGAATTTTTTGTTTTCATATAAACTTAGGGGGTAGTATAGTAATTTACAAGTTTCTATACAATTCTAATACATTTCTATTAGGTTCGGCGATTTAGTAACATGGAAATTACTGCCGAACTTACTCTTGAGACAATTATGGAGTGTAACAGTATTAGGTTCGGCGGATACGCGTAAATTACCAATAAGCCGAGATTTTAACTAACCAAACTGTTGAAGGTCAGTATCAGGTTCGGCTAATACTATAACATATTAATAAGCCGAACTTGGACCTGTAACTTGCATATCGCAGTGCACTCAAAGCTTAGTATTTCACTTAAACATAAAAGCATAACATTGTAGTTAAACATCAAAACATTGTATCTAAAACCAAACACATAACATTGTTTTCTTCAAGTAAATAAAATTGTGCTAAAATCAAACATTACTTAAAAACTAAACCATTAAAACCTAGTGTACTTCAATTTAACATAATACTCTATTGAGGACGACCGCCTCTTCCACCACCACGCCCTTTTTTAGCACCCCTTCCACTCGCACCTTCACCTTTGTTGATTACTCCATCCCAACGACTGTACATATATTCTTGCTCTTCCACCACCATATCCACATTGCAATCAATTTTTTTCTTCATAGCCTTCAACACGTCGTTACCCCCAGCCATTTGATAAAATGTAGTTAAAACATATAAGCAACATTAGACCAAAATAGTGAAAACAAGTTTAAAAGTATGCAGTCAATATACCATAGTTCAGTAACACTTTGAAACATCTTCAACCATGCCCTTTGTGTTCTTCTTCATCTTTGGCTCGACTTCCTTTTGTGTTTGCTTTCCCCTCTTACCGTCTACCAAAGCTTGACTTTCCATATTAATGATTAAAGGATGTGATATTTGGTTATACCAATCTATATAAGCCGAGTCGACTTCACAAGGATCCTCACGCAACTCTTCTAAGTCAACCCAACTTAATTTGTTATCTTCCAATTTATTCCAACAATCAATGGAAGGATCGGGATCATATTCGGCATTCCATGAACTTTCCGTACTCTTTGTTCCCTTAGAACACTTGGGCAACAACTTGAACTTTGATTCCTCTAGCACCAGAATCGTTTGGATAAATCCATATTAACGGAGTACTCGACGGGGATCAAACAATATAAAGCCTTCGGGATAAAACAATGGCCCATAGTACATCCCCAACGGCATATCTTCATCCTCAACAACTTCATCATCTTCTTCATCCTTTTTGTATGGTTGAAATACAACTTGTTCAACATTCAAAGAGTCTAACTTTTCTCTCAACGCTATCAAGATTTGCTTTTTATTCCTCTTCTTATTTTCCTTGAAAATCCATTTGCCCGAGGAAGGGAATGTGTCCACCCATTTAGCATCTTCCTCGGCTAAATTCAAATCCGGGAAATGGTCATATATCCATACCTGCACCAACAATATAAAAAACAAAACACAAAACTTATTTATTAGGATCCCTAGAGTTGGATCATGGAGGTTGTTAACTCTAGGAAACAGGAGAAAGTTCGTCTTAATGTAAAAACCTATTTAAAGCCGAACCACCAAATTTCGGCTATGTAAACTATATTCGACACATCCGAACCTTTGAAATGTAGGTTCGGCATACATAAGAATCAAAATTGAAAGCCGAGTTTTTCTTTAAAATGGAACTAAAATGTGTAAACTTACCTGAAGCATTGTGAAATAACCTCCAATATTTCTACTTGTTAACCTAGACGCAGTCCCAAGTTGCTCAAATAGGAAAGAAAGGGCTTCGGTTCCCCAAGAGTACTTGTGGCAGCTTTTCAAATCCCTTAACAATTGGAGGTATTGAGCATTAACCTTGTTCCCACTGTTATCGGGAAATATAACACTTCCTAAAGTATACAATAAATATGCGGTAGCAGTGCGATTAGCTGTGACCTCGTCCATAACCAACTCCCCCTTTGAAATTTTCTCTTTTGTGTCTCCAAAACACTTTTTCAAAGCGGTCAACTTGATTTTCTTTAACTTCTTTGTGCTAGAATCCACAAACTTCACCTCTTTAGAAGCGCAGGCAAACTCCAATTCTGTTTTGTCTTTTGGCCAACCAAGAGTTTCCTCAGCAAGTACATACAACTCGTCCCAAGTCATTTCATAAACCGCTGAGTACACATTTTTACCATGTGTTCTAAGACCACTAATATTCTGTGCATCATCTGGAGTAATTGACATCTCGCCAAAGGGGAGATGAAATGTGTAAGTCTCCGGACTAAATCTCTCACAAAAGGCTGAGTTTGTAACTGCATCAAAATCATCTTGTGCATAGAAAATAGCAGGCCATAAACCAGAGCCTTGTACTAAAGCCACCACCTCAGGAGCCTCGTTGAAAATATCCCAGTGTGCAGCGGTTTGGTGTCTAAGTACGCGGACTGCATCCCTGTGATCCGGAGTCTCGTAAATTCTCTTGGCCCATGACTCCTTGTAGCCAATCAACACTCTTCCACCATCTTCAGGGAGACCATGGGGCAAACCATCACTGCGAGGACGTATAACATTATTCGGATGAGGAATGTGCTTACATGTGTCCCTTGATTTAACAACTTTCTCTTGTCCTTGTTTTTGTTCTAGTTCTTCTTCTTCTTGACCTTCCTCACCTTCTTCTTCATCATTGTGATCCTCTTATTCTACGGGCAAAGAGGAAGTCGTGTCAATTCCCCTTTTGCCTGCATGTAAGTTCTTTGTGCCACCACCTCGAGGTTTGGGAGTTTTTGAGTTAGAAGGAGTCACTTCCATTGTTCTCCTTTTAAGCTTGTCCTTGAATTTTCCGGGATGGGTTCTAAAACAAATGACAAACCTTAATTAGTTTTTCAAATTAAATAAATATCATTATACCACACATTTTCATAACTCACCTATAACTGGATAACTTTAGAGGAATCTATTGGCCATAAACAGATTAAAGTTCGGCACATACGAGTTTTATCAATATGAGCCGAATAAAATGTACTACAGTTTTATCCTTTGTCAGAGAAAGGTTCGGCACATTAGAAATTTATCGCAATAAGCCGAACAATGTACCCAGAAGTAAGTCTAGCAAGGTTCGGCTAATAAGATTTCCATGATTAGAGCCGAACTGTTCTTCATCTGGGTAAAAAAAAACAAAGTTCGGCAGCGACTGTTCTGCCGAACATGAACCTGATACTAAAAAAAACTTGGCCGAATCATCGATTTCAGGTCATAAATCAAGGAAATACGCAAAAATAAACAATGGGTTTGTGGAAAATACCTTTCTATGTGCAATTTTAAAGAATCATCCTCTATCTCTCCCTCTCCAACATCAATCGATCCGGTATCCACTTCATCTCCATCTTTCTCAAAAGCCCTAGATTGAGATGCTACGGAAGATAAACCAGGATTCGGCACCGTATTTCTAGGGCATCGCTTAACACGAGGTGCCATTTACAACTGCAATCAACAACGAAATCAAAGAAATTTTTTTCTGAAATTTTGGAGAAGAAGATGAGAAGAAGAGGGAAAGAGAGGGGTTTTTGTTTTTAAAACTTAAAAAAATAATATAAGTAACGGATTAATAAGTATGTTAATTAGTGGGTGGTTGGTTAATTAGTGGGATGGGTTAATTAGGGGATTGTTTTAGGATTATAATTTAATTAAGTGGAAGGGTAGTAATGTAATTTAAATTGGGAAGGGGTATTATAGTAACTTAACAACCATTAGGATAAGGGCCACCTTGAAATACTATAGGCACCCACTTTTTTGTCCTACATGTATGCCCCAAAATAGGGTTCTTCTACAAGCTTTCAAGACTCGATGGGGAAATGAGATCAACAGAACTATCTAGAAACACCTGCATGGGATTACGGATCAATCGAACTGAAAAAGTTTCAAATTACAGTCGCTACAAATTACATTCTTAAGACACAATCCTCGTACTACCAATACAACAACAATGGCTTTCAGAGTACTTGGTTTCAATGATCCAATTTTCTCAGGTCTTCAAGACATGTTGGATATATCAGATCATGAGGTTGAAAAATCAGTGAATACGCCACCAATCAAGTATGTAAGGGACGCAAAAGCAATGGCAGCAACACCACCAATCTGTGCGTCCTTTTTTCATTTAAATTAAGATTTGTTAAAAGGTGCAAGTACACAGGATAGAAACCTACGGCTAATAAGCCCTCCGTATTCAACTTGTGATTTGAGCTGTTTGCAAAATCCAAAAAACAAAGAGGTAACTAACCACATCTCCCTCGGCAACTCCAATTTTACAATGGCCATGCAAGTGACCTACATGTAACAGCATCGAGTACTGTTGCACTCACAGCCCCTTGATCAGTGTAATTGAAAGTAATAGTCTCACGAGTCAGGATCATAACCCCATGAGGTTCGAAAATTGATACAGAGGTTTGAGAAATTGCTCAGGGTTCGACGCCAATCTGTAAACATACTCCATCATTTGTTCTCACACTCCCTATTGCTTACACCCAAAAGTTTCTTGGGTGTAACTTCTGCTACGTGAGGTTCTGCAATTCAAATAAGACTTGTTTCGTCAAAGAGAGAAGACTTATCAAACTGCATACCGTTCAGCAATTATTTCAAACTAATCAGTACATAAAACAATAACGAAACGAGCACCATCCTGCGTTTCTACGTAAACAGTCTGAATTACAAAACAAGGATGCTAAAAGAAAGAAATTCATGACATTGTACTTAATAACTTGAAACCTTTCCAGAATTACGCATATCAGAATCCAGAGTCATGAAAAGGAGATGAACAAGTTGCTCTTCAAAGTTGAAAATCAAAAGAATACCTTTGAAGTGCTAGTTCAACTTGCTCATTACCATGAAATTTGCTAAGGCTCAATCATAGGTCATTGATACTTTGACTACCAAGCTGTGTAGCAAAACTCGTTAGGCGGGTGTGAGGCGGCAAGGTGGGGACTGGGGCCTGGAGAGACTAGGCGGGGACTAGTCGGGGACTAGGCGGGTAAAAATATATGAACACAGGTAGCATTAGCTAGAGATAGAGGAGAAATGAACCCTGTATTAAAACTAATTAGCATTCAATAAAACTTGCATCGATAAAGTCGTTGTCATACCTCTCGGTATTTGAATGCCTAAAACAACACTCCTAAAACAACAGAAGAGTAATAAATCCTAAAAAGTTTAAGTAAAACATCAAGAACTAAAAACTTGAACTTAAAAACAGTCTAATAGAACTCCTAGGGAATTTCAACTTCAAGTTCAACATCTTCTTCCTCTTCACGGTATAGTCCACTACCCCTTCAAAATCACCAAGCCGGCATCATCCCGTCTAATTCAAGTAGCTCCCTCTCCTAAATGTAATGCAGCTCTAGTTCTTGAACTTGGTCCAACAGAAATTTGATCAACTCCTTGCGCCTCTCTAACTGCTCGCCAAGAAAGACCAGGATGTTCATTAACGTATTCATCTAGCTCATCTTTATTTGGTGTAAGCCATTCGTCATTCTCATCGACCCCTTTCAGATGGAGTACATCAATGCTATCATTTTTTGTTAAATGTATTGTTATTCCTAATGCATCGCATTTCCAACTTCCAATTGTACTGAATATAAACTAGATTATTCAACTTTGACTGTAGAAGCCGGTTCCGCTTCTTTGAGTGCAACTATGATTCCAAATAATAGACATCAGTAATTGAACTACCACTTTGTATAGCAGTATTTATCCTTTGTTTCTCTGCCTTATTATTATTGAAAGTCATCCTTTGTTCTGAAATCTTTTTTTGAATCTCTGATGTAACATTAGGACATCCTTTACAATTCCCAGCAATATGTGAAAGATGTAGTTTCAATCTAAAAATTCCTCCACACAACTTCTTGTCACAGAGAACACACCAGACATTGTCGGCTTTGTTGGATCTTTACGCACCCCCATTGCCATGCTATATCTTTTTTACTCTCGGTTAAAGGTACAGGTATGGGTACGGGTGATGAGCTCGATCCACCCTCCATTAATGAAGTTTGAGAAGAGAAGAAGAAGAGAGAGAGAGCGGAAGTTGAGAGAGAAAGAGAAGGAGAAATGAGGTGCGGTAGGAGAAGAAGGAAGAGAACTCCAAAACTGTTATAAACCCTTAGGGTTGTAATAACAATTGGACCAAAAATTAACCAGTTTTGTTACTAAGCCCAAGCAAAAACTTACCTGTTTTTCTAATAAAGCCCAGGCGCCGCCCTAGCCCAGTCCGATTTTTCAAAAATCGGCCCAGAATCGGCGCCTAGGCCCCAAAACGCCTTATCCCAAAAAAGCCCGAAATTTTAGGCGGCCTAGGCTCCGCCTAGGCCTGTCTAGGCGCCGCTTTTTGCTACACAGCTACCAAGTAAGGAAGCAACCATTTCAATGCAAGGCGCAAATATTAAGAACAACGAAATCAAAAGTTAAAAGCCTCAAAATTGCAGAATATGTCACCAAGGCGTTAAAGCCATTCAGTCCCGAAAGATGGTGTTCTTTATATTCGATATCCTCATAGGCATCTAAACTACTACTATTTGTTAAAAAGAACATGACAAAATGTATGTCTCCTGGCCAGTCCCAAGAGGAAACGGCCACAATGCAGCTCCCAGCATCTCAAGTTATTCTACGACGTTTACAAATGGATTTTACGAACATAACAGCTTTGCTCCAATCTATGAAAGAGAGAATTTTTGCCAAAATCTCCCCCGCCGATATCATACAAGTTCCTAAACAGATGACTAAAAATCAGATAAACCAGAAATATACCCCGTATGATGGGAGGAATATCATCACGCACGGTGAATACAAACATCAATTCACACTAACTTCAATCCTGATCTGTGCTGCTGCTGATTTTGTTCATACTCACAGAGCATGATGATATTTTCCTCTCACCTAAATTGGTACTCTTCTCCAGAGATATCATCACTAATAATCAACAGTGAAACTCCTAAACAGGACCAAAGCGTGAATTTACAGAATAAATACAATTCCCTTTCCAACTCACCCACACAGCAAAAGAAACTAGGAAAGACGCCTACAAAAATTAGAGAAAATCACAAGAAATAGAGAGATAAATACCCTCAGATTTCCTTTCCAAATCATACACACAGCAGAAAGAAACGGAACAACCACCACTACCAATACTAATCTAAGGATTGAACTAGTTCATAATCAAACAGACCGAAACGAATCCAAATTACAATAAAAGTTTCTTGGTTTAATAGGAAGATACAGAATCAAACTGCTGTGTTTAAGAGTGTCATACAGCACTTCCTATCTTCTGGGTTTGCTTCCTCATTGGGAGCACAGAAGATCATTAAACAGAATGAAAATCAAACGGACATCAATTGCAATGAAAATCAAATGGGAAATCTTAAGAATGAAGAAGAAACTAGGTTTTCCAAGGAAATAAAAGGAAAGTCTTTGCAACCGTCACTTGTAAGCCCAACAAGATGCTACAGAACACAATAAGACAAGCATACATGCTACAGAACACAAACACAACAAGATGCAGATGGGAGCATACCTAGGGATCATAGCTTATGAGCAGAACAATGAAGTGATATCCTTGTCTTTTATGAACAAGCTCAAGAAGTGTGGGGTGTCATATAAACAGTGGAAGAAAACATAGATGCATTCTTCAGCAGGTAAGTTCATTCAAGAATAGCTAAGAATCAAAGTATGCATTCATGTTTTTCTTCCGCTGAACAACCCACTCCAAAAGGCAGTATTCAGGAAACGTTTCTCCTTGTACATCTATATCATAATATGGTTTAATAAAGCGCAAACGCATTACCAAAATTTGAAGGAACTCTAAAATAAAACAACGGAATAAATAGACCAAGTAAATGCACTAAAAGCCCTAACAAAAATCAGAAATGAAGAGTTTACCTTGGTACTGGTTACTTTGCGCTGGATGGGAGGTACATCATCCACACACAACTCCATGTACCACAACAGGAAGCGACTAATGGAACTGCGAAGCGACTCATAGAAACACTGCACACACACAAAAACAATTATGAGCCTACAGATCAAACAACAAAAAATTTGAGATCTGAGTAAGAAAGTTTGTTTGATAGAAGTTCCGAAAGCTGAATATATTTATAGGAGGCCATTATGTTTTTAGGGTATAAGAGAAAGATAGATAGATCATCTACCTAACTTTCTCTTATATACCCTAAAAACATAAGGTACCCTATAAACATATTCAGCTGAAATAAGGTACATTAAAATACAGACCTTTATATAGAGGCCCATGAGGTCAATGTGAGCAGAACATAGTTCTTATTCTAAATACCATGTCTTGTTGTGACAATCTGAGGAAAACATTTTGTTGGAAGTTTCTCATATCACAGTTTCTACAACTGAGATAAGGGCAGCCAACAGACTAAGTCCTTGCTGTATTATAGATATGAGAACATCGTGTACAAGTTCAGTTTCTGTGTCTGCAAATGCTGTTACTCTTTGAGATACAAGTGCAAGTGCATGAAACTGTGGATCTTTAACCTGCACAGTATAAACAGAAGAAAGGTCAAAAATCCGATTTAATAATTTAAAAGCAAACAAATGGGTGAAGTGGAGAGGCATGTGGCAATACATTGGTACTAGATTATCAAGTATCTAAACTTATATTGGTTAAAGGCTGGTAGATGGCCATATGCAATTCCTTAGATCAGCTCTCGAGTTTTGAATTTATGACTGATTCGAGGTTCAAGGTTTCTTACTTGGAGTGTTACTCCAGGTTTGACAAGGAACCTCAATACACAGGTTAAATAACAGTTTTAACACATCAATCTATAATTGTTCTAAAGATCAGGTTAATGACACATAATGATCAATAATAAAGTGTTTCAAAACTCACAGACATGTTCAAAGTCGTCGTGTATCAAGAGGATAAGTAACCCTCCACAAAATACAAGTGCACAGAAAAACAGGATTCAAATATACTAAAAATTGAATAAGACTAGAGATTGGATGAGAGTAAGAATTAAAATATTAAGTACAGAAGCGACTTCACAAAAACTTAACTGAACCTATTGAAAAGAATGATTACAAAGGTCTAGATAGATATAAACAGCATACCTTTTATTCCGGTTACATGCTAATACAAGAAACAGGTTCTTGAAGTTGAACAGAAATTAGGAAAGAGCATATCACAATAAGCAAGATCACAAATTGTAACTGCAGAGAAAACGGCAGCCGGCAGCGTAGAGAATGACTGCAGACATGGAGGAAATAATATTGCATTGACAAACTACTGTTGGATAACTGCAAAAGATTATGAGAACAAAATACAGAATTGTAAAAGTTAAACTTAAATCCTATACAGGATATTGCATTGATATATACCAGATACAGAACACAATTCTCACTATAACAAAAAGGTTAGCAAGTAGTACAAAGATGGATGAAGAGGTGTTCAATTCTATTAAGAAAATGCTTTAAATTTCTAATTGGATTTCTGATTGTGTCCAAACATTCAATAGATGGGAAATTCACATGTATTAGCTCCTACCAAACAGTTGGAGCTCACAATGACATTGTAATTGCCAATACAACAAAAAACCCTAATCAGTTGAATTTTTTGCAATCCCTTCTAATTTCTCCCTCATTCCCAGTCTTAATACCAACTCTTCCCAATTTCACCATGGCTTTTGCAAATTCCTGGAAGAACAATTCTTGGTCCTCGGAGTACCTATTAACTAATTTACGAGAGACATCATTTTCACCAAAAGCCAATACATGGTCCGTCAACAGCAAACCTTTCCGTTCTCGCAAGCTCTTGAAAAACTTATTATCAAATACAAACTCAGAATTTTGGTCAAGTGCTTCGGCAACATTTCTGTCTATCTTCGGAAATGGACAGCTATGAATT
Organism: Papaver bracteatum; assembly: GCA_023529315.1. NCBI lineage: Eukaryota > Viridiplantae > Streptophyta > Magnoliopsida > Ranunculales > Papaveraceae > Papaver > Papaver bracteatum. The sequence continues at coordinate 180,065 of JAJJWX010004572.1, forward strand.
ACCTTTTCCCTTATTGTAGAGTTCAATGTGGTGTCGTTGTAGAAGATGCGACTAGCAAATTCTATACAATGTGTGAAACCTATTGTGTGTGCCCCAGATAATGTGACAAGATCGGCAGTTGTTAGTCCAATCGATTCGAATCCACGGATGAGAGTTGTTATGTTTTCGTCAGACTTTGGCATGAGTAGTTGAGCTTCTGTAGCATTGGAGATGAGTCCATCTCTTCTTCCTTTCTCAACCTGCCAGTGCGGACCCTCCCACTGTTCACAACAAAGAAGTCACACGTCAAATCCTTTAACATCTTTGCCACGCCAATTTTGCCTTCAACTAATGTTGGGCAAGTTGCAACATAAAACTGAATCAACGTTTTTTATTAGCATTAAGAGATGCAGATAACTTACCCAGTGTACGACATCACGTGCTAAGATAGCAAGGATATCCGAGCACGAGACTACCCCAGGACATTCTTTTTCTAATGCTGCCTTAGCCTTGTCAACAATTTCAAATGCATCTCCAGCTAAAGAAAGGTTGATAGATGCGTTTCTCTCAGAATTATTGTCATCTGTTGGTAAGATCAAAACAGAACCATCGCAACCCTACAAAAAAAAGTACTGATTTGTAAGTTTCACTTCTACAAGTTAGATAGAATAAGTTGAAAAGAAGCCATTGTTCATTCAATTCAGTTCACATCACGGATCGATATCAACATCTATAACATCATTCGGTTCAACTTAGATATTTAGACCTGTAAGTTCCGCTACTGCCACGGTGTATATGGTTTTAATAATGTTAGATCTTGATATAATATAATATCTCTTTCGTTCAAAAAATTTCTTTGTGAACTTCAATTACAATCTCGGGGATTTCAGTGGATCTCTTATACATGCAAGTAGACTTTCTATGGACACTGTACTAGAAGGAACCTAATTGGAACAATAATATTGAAAACAAAGTACATTATAACTTCTGTTGGCATATAATGTGACTGAAAATATAATGTGCCCAAATCAGAAATTGGTCTACGAATCTCAGAAAACAAGAGCTTATATTTCTTTGAAGGAAGAATGAAAAGACAACCAGAAACAATGCAACATCCAGGTAAAATAATGACAAAATCGGCAGAAAGACATTCAAAATTGCAAATCACAACAACGAACAAAACGACATGACGCATGCCAAATTTTCAATTGTCATCCCACATGAATTAGGACGACCATGCATCACATTAACTGAAGAAAAATAACCACTAGTAAGAGTAAGGAGAGACATCCACTACAACGAAGACTGAGAAAACATTGAGAACTGGAACAGTTGTAAATGAAGTAACAAGAAGAACCAGACTACAACAAAAACGCATTGAGTGTAACCACAACAACAACAAGTGCAAGATGAAGAGCAAAAGCAACAAGAAGGATAATAACGTCAACAATGCAGGAAACTCGCCAAATGATGTGAAAAAGACTACAGAGGAGTTCTATAATAAACAATGCCAAAAGCTCAAAAGAACCTTCAGAAAAAATGAACGCAACTACAATCACATTTACCAACAGATTAACCAAGGAAACAGAAAAACAAAATTAAGCTGGGTGACAGAAATAAGAAATAAAAACAAACAATTTATTCATAAGTTGATCAAAAACAAAAACATCTCAAGAAATTCATAATTTGACCATAGTTGATCATAAAAATAAAGTTTTGGAAACAAAGTTCATAAACATGAAGCTGAAATGTTGTGAAGAGAAATATACATATGTATATGTACCTGAACATAACAATCATGGAAAAACAGCCTAAGAGTCCCCGGTATGGTGATGTTGCGAGGAATCGGAGACATCTTTTTCACTAGTTCTTCATGTATAATATCTTCAACTCGAGGACACGATTCATCATAAAAGCCCACTGAAAGAGATGATGAAGAAGCAGAATAATTGAAGTAAACAACCATTACTGCTATGATGACAAGCACTAGAACCATGTTTTCTCTCTGTGTGTTGTATATTTGTTAAGTGGTTGTATATTTCTTCACAAGGTGATCATCCAATTTATAGGATTTGGGAATAAGAAGCCAATGGAAGACAGAACAAAAGAGAGTTTCTCAAAATGAAAAAAAGTAAGTTGAAAAAGAAAAGAAAAAAGAATGCCAGAGAATATGCACATAAATGGATAGAAAAGTTAATGATTTTTGAACCATTTCACCATCAATCTATTTTTTGGTTTAGGCTTCCACTGAATGCAACAGTTGGCACTTGGCCTTGTAATTAACGCGTGGGTGTGTTGCATTTGTGGTAACTAACTAGATGAAGCTTTTGAATTTGTTGACAAAATTCACAAATTTAGTACTCAATAAGTAATTCAATTAAGACAGCTTTGAATGAATTAAACCAAACCCAAAGCCCTAAAATCATTTTTTTTCAGAAACCCTAAATTCAATGTTCCAATTAAACCAAAAATAGGTGTGAAATTAATACGATGGAAAAATGATGCGTGGGTTAGAAGAAGTTACCCGTTTTGACGATGATCCATTGATCACTATTGAAGCCTTTTCATCTCAAACTTTGATGGGAAAAAAACCCAACTAACGCTGAGCTGTCTTCTTCTTCTTTTTCCATTAATGGTACCAAATAATATTATCACTCGATTTCTCCCTTTTCTCTCGTTTTTTCTTCTCCCCTTTCTCTCGAAATTTCCTCTATCATGTCTTTCTCTGTTTCTTTGGTTATTCTCGATGGAAACAAGGCAAAGTATCCTAGCGTTTTTTTTTTTTTTTTTTTACCAGGGACTAACCCTAGAAGTTACAAGTAACATACAGGACGTGACACACAATGATTTTCATAAGTAACCAGAATCTTCTTGTAACCAGAATCCGCCGTAACCAGAATCCAAAATCAGTGACCAGGTCATCCGACAGTAACGTAACAGTAACATCCCGCGTACATACGGGTGAGTTTGGATCGTTGAAGCATGATCCACAACTCGGGTAGAAATTTTTTCTAATCGATCTGACAAAACCCTCCTCAAAAAAGAGAGATGCTGAAGGCCACAGTTCGTCCACATCTTCCACGGCGTGCAGACCACAAGCTCACCGGATATCCGGTCAGGGCTCTTCCACCGGCCGGAAAAATGCGTATCAAAAATGGGGTAATCGATCTCCTGAAGAGACACATCGCCGTACTCACAGCACACCATCATCAGATCACCAACAACCCAAATCAAAAATAAAGGAAAGATCACAAGAAACAAAGATTCAATATCGCTAATCGGAAGACCACGATTTCCCTTTTCAAGGAGATAAAGCACCCGACGAAGATAGCAAACACCAATCACAACATAGCCAGTTTCCCTAGTTGATAAACCAAGAACATGAATATCCTCCCTGTCTTGTACCCGCCGGAGTAACTTTCCGTGAAGGAACTGGTCACCGAAAATCATACTTATTTCAACGCCACTAACACACCAAATATACATGAAAGAACTAGTGAGATCCCCATCAGAGTAGCCGTAAGAGCAAACCCCCAACTGGGAAACTAGATCCAGACTTAAAATTAAACTAAAGAAACAACAAATAAAACAAACATAGATAAGATTACAAACTAGTACTGAAATAAATCCGAAAGAAGCCGGGATAGTTGCCGGAGAAGATGTTGTTGCAACGGTTTGACAGTAGATCCAAACTGGAAAAGATAATATGCCTTGTTCTTTTCTTTTCATTAGAACACAAATCACAAACTAGTCAGCCAAAAATCTAAACAAACAAACCAAAAAATGCCGGAACAGGACTTAAAAGATCTCCAAAAACTATAACGAAATCTAGAAATACAAACAACGTAGGGAAAGGGATGCTTTTTTGTGAAGGGGGCTGCTCAGATCAGCTCCAAGGGAGCGATCTGAGCAGAACGGCGCTCAACCGGAAGAAGTTTTCGTTGCTGGTCTTTAGGTTTCTTATGTTTTAAATCTTTCATGTGACCGATAGTTGCTTACCAGCCCAAAATGAGTCAACTGGGGAATCGGCCTAAAATTCATGATGTCAATCGGGGTCTAAGAATGTCATCTGACACTACGCGGGCCTCACTTGTCTAGAAGACGACCACAAAAAATGCCTTGAGAAATGAAAATACGGTTGGTGGTCAAATTAATCATGGGTGCCCAAACCTACTTGACAATTGTGAATCGGTTAATCATGTTACACGAGGAGGACCAGGATTCGGCACTTCCCCAACAAATGGTACCGACAAATGATCAACACTTAAATTTGGTATCCAAAATTTCAAATATATATATATATATATATTTAATTTTTTTTGTTTCGAAAAAGAGGATAACCTTGACAAATATATTGATAAAACCGATTTAGGAAATCGGAAACCTTACACGAATTTTTCAAGATTACAAAAAAAAATCATTCAAGCTGTAGTATCTCTACAAATTCTTGTCTATTAATTCTATCCTTTCAAACCTAGAAACAGTTTCAGAGGACCTTCTTCTCTCTCGCAAAGGAGAGGAACAGACAACTAGGGCCAAACCGATTTTGAAATCAAAACCAGTATGTATCAAAGCACAATGCAATGACTGGATCAAATCCAACCCAATGTTCATAAAAACATGTAAATAACATGAACTGATGGTCGATTGATAAATATTGATGGATGATATTTGGACTAATCGTCGATTGATAAAGTCTTTTTTAACCGAAATTACCATGGTTGCGAAAGGGGTTATCGTAATTAGCAGGGATATCATTTTATACGAGGCAAAAAAGTTAAAGCCGATAATAACCATCAGATCACTTAAACATTATCCCATGCTAATCCCAGAAAACCTTTTAGAAATGAGGAATATTTCTTTTACTTATAATTTTCATTAAATAATTACTTGAATTACAAACCTACTCCTAGCGCAAAAGACTATTTTGCCCTTCATACTCATCTGATAATATCTTCTTCGTCCGGTATCCGATTGACACGTTCGAGTAGCCCAATTCGCATATTTTTTCGAGATCCATCCAATTATACTAGTTTCGTATCTAGATAGTTGTTATATTAATTTATATTAATAAAATCTACATTAACTAATCGATTCCTTAACAACTAAATCGTCTCTTGATCAACTCTTGACCGGTCTAAAAGCGTTGACGGGCTTGCGGGTCTTTACACTATGACACCGAATAAAAATGATTGAAAACTTTCATTTTCGCGTTTTTATTGCTACGAATCTTCAACAACAATGATGCTGAGTTGAACACATTCAGAATCGATGGAGAACTTGAAGTAACGGAGAATTCAAGGAAGTTGAAGAGCCAAGAAACCAAGCATGATGGATCAGAAGCTACAAAGTTTATTTATTTTGTAATTCATATGTATTGGTAGTTTTGTTACTAAAATTGACAAAGGGGGAGATTGTTAAAGCACTGATCGGTCGAACTCGCAAGCGTTGCTATCTCAAGCTTGTTTGTCAAGTTAAGTTGATCAAAACTATATACTTGATTTCTTGTCTACTTATAGCTATGTCTCGTATTAGGATAGAAGTGTGTAGTTGAGCTTTAGGCTTCACATCATTCACCAATTGAAGAAGAAGATCTATTGAAGAGCTTGGAGGAACTTCATCAACAAAAGGTATGTGGAGACTAAAACTTATCTATCAGTCAGAATTATATTCTATTATATCTTCTAAAGAGACTAATTCATATAGCTATATAGACTTTTACACTATACACATTTGATATTTCGAGTCGATTTATGTCGTTTATATATTTCTCTAAATACGTGTTGGAAGCTTTTAGCTTTAACTACATTCATCGTATACTTGACAAGTTTAGTTGGAGAAAATTTATTTGTTGAAAAATAAATATTAAGTCAAAGATGATCATGTGAAAATTATCTTGAACATCTTACATGATTTGTGTGAGACAATCATTTGATGCCAACTTAGAAAGTTTCGTATTGATCGATTAATCACTTGAAAATTACTTGAAGCTACTGGTATGTGTAAGATTACCATTGTTGTCTTTCAAGGATGTGTCAATGATTAAATGAGAGTTTTGGAACTACGACCATGTCTGGATATAATAAAGGTTGTATACTTTGTATGCTAACTGTGCGAGTCTAGTTTAGGTCCAGAACTATTGTTTGCGAACTAAGTTTGCAAACTGGTTTACTTGTGAAAAGGTCTGGAGCTGTTTTCGCGTACCTTGTTTGCGAACGGCTAGACAAGGCAAGTCCAGAATTATTGTTCACCAACCATGTTTGCGAACGGCTGGACAAAGCCAAAGTCCAGAACTGTTGTTCATGTACTCAGTTTGCAAATACAGTGGTTAGGTTCTAAAATCGGTAAGTATGAATTTCATACTCATGAACTCAGGTTCGATTGTGAACTAAAGTCCCTGGAATTTCAATGAAATAAGGAATGCGAACTGGTTTTGCAAACCTTGGCATTATGTTCGTGAATTGGTTCTTGTATAAGTATTTTGTACAATTACAAACCAAATCGATTTTGTCTCAAATGATTCTTATATATTTCTATGAGATGATGAACATTTGAAAAACTCTCTTGAAACATATTTAGATTCATTTGATTATTTATCATGATTGATTAATCATCATATTTGATCTAGAAGTGTTAGATGAATATGGCTAAACTATAAGTGTTCATGTGGATAACTTCGGTTAACTATTATTGAGCCAACAAGTTATACATGTTTGGGTATGGTTCATCCATATCTAAATATAGGTATATTTTATTTATTTATATCAAGCTAATACCATATAACGGTGGAGATTGATTTCTAATTTCTAAGCAGACTTAGCTTGAATCTTAAATCAGGAGTTAATCTAACGGTGAATATCAATTGTTACTAAGCTATCTTAGATTTGATTGTAATCAAACCTGATTTGAAAGACTATATTAGGGAGAACTCTAGCATCTAGGAAACCTAATCCCGATACTTCTGTGTGTCCTAGTTGTAAACTAGAGTCGATTCTCCATTAACCTAGGGTTTTACAAAACCATTATTAGATTAACGACTTGAAGACTTTATTTGGGATTCGTGAAGCCAGATCCAACTATTTTCTCTGTAGTTGCATATTTTGATCTTACTTTTTTAATCGTATTGAATTTTATCTTCTCTAAGATTCACTTGAGATTTATCTCCGATATGTAAGATATAAAAAGTGATCACAACAGGTATTCGTCTCAGACTCCTGTGATTCCGCAATAACTTTTTCTGTTAATTAGTTGGGTTATTGTGAGGTGACTAATATTTCTAGGTTGCTCTTTGGGAGTATAAGCCCGGGGTATTATTAGTTGAGTTTCATGTTCACTTTGATTTATTGTAAGATGGAAACAAAACCAAGAATAAACTTATTTGTGGGAGACATATTTGTTTATAAGTCTTTGATTTTGGGTCGTAGCAACTCTTAATTGTGGGTGATATCAGCTAAGGGAATAACGTGCGCAGAGAGTCCCGTTGGGATTCAAAAGGCGTAAGGAACGCGACTTTACCTTAATCGGTGTAAGACTTAGTTAGGGTTCAACTACATTCCAGTTCGAAGTTAACTTGTAGTATGCTAGAGTATGTAGCGGCTTAATACAGTGTGGTGTTAGAATCTGGACTAGGTCCCGGGGTTTTTTTGCATTTTCGGTTTCCTCGTTAACAAAATTTCTGGTGTTTGTGTTATTTCTTTTTCATATTATATTTGTTTATATAATTGAAATATCACAGGTTGTGTGTAGTTCGTTCACAGTAGATAAATCTGACCTTGTTTGTTGGATAAAACTTGATTGACTCTCGGGCATTGGTCTTTGGTATTGTCCGAGTTATTCTCATATCAATCAGTTTAACATATTTCTATCTAGTTGATTTATTGATTATAGTGAGAAAGAGATAAAGCTCTTTGATATATTTCTTGATTGAGTCTCACTTTTAAATTGGAGCTCTCGGAATTATATTGGAGTTTATTCCATATAGATTTCCAAAAGAAATATTGGGTGTGGTTGTTATACCCCCGCATTTTCACTATGAATTAACTTCAAACTGAAATGTAGTTGATCCTAAAAGGTATCCCACTGATTAAGGTACAATCGAGCTCCTTAAGCCTCTTGAATCCAAGAAGGACTCCGCGCAATTGATTCCCTTAGCTGACGTCACACCAACTAAGAGTTGCTTCAACTCAATTGAAGACTTTGAACCAATCTCCCCCCCACAGATTAATCCTATATAAATGATTTCTTTTACGATCAAAAATATTTCGATCAAGGTGATATGAAAATCAATAGCAATAGACAAACTCTAGCTAACCACAAAATTCAGCCTTATGCAGCCAGAAGTGGTGCCTGGATTATTATTCACCTCACAAGTATAAAACTTGTGGAATCAACAAAGTTTGAGACGAAGAGAACTTTAATGATATATATCTTTCTTGATCGAGTGAGCATCTCAACAATCGATCAAGACCAGGATACTCGATTTATCAAGGAAAGATAACTGGACCTGGCTTTACGTATCCCTATAAAAATTTTGTAGTCGCTAAACCCTAAAAGGGTTGGGAAGATGACGACTCTAGTTACAACTATGACACACCAAAAAGTAGTATCGGGATTCAAAGATCCCAGTTGCTTGAAGTTCCTCTTTTTATAGACATTCAAAGCATATGTTGCTTTAGGTTTAAGCTAAGATAACTTTGGACCCAAGCAAATAATATTCACCGTTAAATGAAGCTTTGAATTTTATTTACATAAACAAGATATACACTCTGGTTAAGTAAAACCGTAGAACCGTGTATAAAGACTATGTTCAAGGTGGTTAGCCGAAACTAGCCGATTTGAACTTAAAAGCTTAATATTCATTTTCATGAACACTTAAGACATTAACCTTGAGTCACAATCATGTGATCAAATAGCTCTAGTGTTTTTAGAGAATTTATCAAATGTTAATTATCTCGTAGAAATAATTTAAACATACTTAAAAATAATTGACTTGGTTAGTAGGTGTACAAAGTATAAATACCATTACAGTTCGTCAGTCGGTTTAGTCATAGTACGTGTACCGATTTGTAATCTAATGAGCCAAACCAAGTTCCGGAGTTAACAAAACTATTTAGGTATGTATACCGGTATGGATAACTTAAGACTATCACCGGTTCTGGAGTCCACATAACTATTTTGGTTTGAATACCGGTTTGGATACACAAATGAGTTCGGAAACATATAACTATTTTGGTACGTTTACAGGTTTGGCTACTAACCCGGTTCTATGACCACAATTTTAAATGGTTTGTATATGAGTATGCGTACCGATCCGGTTCACGGGTTAAACATATTTTCACATGATGTGCATAAGAATATGCATACCACAAATCTGTAAGTCAGTATTAGGGGTGCACAACGGTCGGTTCAGATCGGTTTTCATCCCTACCGACAATAGAACCGTATAGGTCGGGTTTTTTTTCAGATGCCCCAATTAGTACTGAACTTTTAGATCGGGTCGGTTATGAACCATCTGATTTAGTGTTGGATCAGTTAGGTTCGGTAGCGGTTTACCGATTACATGTTAACCAGCATGAGTTGATTCGGGTAAACAGAAAATCCATACCGATCCGATCCAGATTTCAAATACTCCAGCTCCTGTTTAACATTATAAGTTCCAGTTTTACACTGAAATGCTTATTCCCCTAACCTGTTTAAGCAGAACTGCAGTGTCCAGTAAAAGAAAGTATGCAAACAATAATAATAAATTCAATAAGCTAACTATTAATAATCTTTATTCTTTAAGAAAATCCAAAAATCTCTAATAAAAGTGATAATAATCTCTAGCAAATAAAAAGCAAAACTAAAAGAAGACTAGATTCTTCAACTGTTCTGATACTTCTTTAGGAAAAAATGAATAAATAAAGAATGAATGAATGAATGATAGGAGACTAAGGTATTATTCTTCAACTTATGCACAAGTGCAAAGTCCATTCTTCAGCTAACATGTAAGTGAAAACTCCAATCAGATAGCTTATTTTAGAGGTTCTTCCAAGCAACACCTGCAACAAAGAACGAGAAGTGAAAAACATAAGAATGCAGTCGAATGAAATGAAGTCTCTATACTTTAAGCAAATACATGTGCAGTTAGTGGCTCAAAATTCAAGCACCTGCACCCATACCTATTATTGTATTACATACGCAGATGTTTTCAAACATAACCACTCAAATTCAATCACAAATAAGATTCATAAACATAATAAACATACCATTCAACGAACACCATTAGCTGCAATTAACTCCCTTTATCAATCTTCTCCATATGAAGTCATAGAACTAGGACATCTACAAGAAAAAGTGTAATTTAATTAGATTAAAAATAAAAACAAAAAGTTAAAAATTAACACCAACACAAAAAGAGTAACATACATCGATCTCAATAGGCGTGCGCAACCAGTTATGGGTTAAAATCAAGGCATCAACTGTCCTAGAAGATAAGGAGCTTCGAAATGGATCAAGGATACACTTCTCAGTGCTGAAAGCTGATTCCGAAGCAACCGGAGGACAAGAATAGCAAGTACATCCCTTGAGATGTATGACAGGACAGTATACTTAGACGAATTGTTCTTCCACGAGGGATAGGGTTCTCACATACATCATCCAAGTACCTCTCCACTTCAGATCTTCCTTCAATAGTAACATTCTCATGTTTGCGCTTCTCTAATCTTCCTTTCAAAAGAGCCTCCATGTTGTCCAAATAACCCGTACTTGGAAAACATACACAAGTATATGCAGGGGACAAGGAATTTGGAAGATTATATAGTGCAGTCATTTACTTAAGTTTATATAGTGCAGTCATTTAAGTTGAGGCATGGAACTATCAACAACAAAATACTCAACTCTCTACACAACTAAAACTGTAGAAACAAGTGTACACACAACAAAGAATACAAAGACCACAAGTTGTATAAAATTTCCAGACTCTAACAAACTTGTAAACATCGTTAACCACAACCCCACCAGATGATCCATAAGAAATACTACGCCTGGTGAAAGATAAAATTAACACATACCCAAAGTCAAGAATGATATGTAAAACACCATTTACCTATTCACGGTGACATGCAAGTAAATTATGTTCTCTATTTTCATGAACATATATTTTTTATTACCATACAGAGTAAAATCAACATATATTCATTGATTTTGCTCTTCTTCAAAAGCATTTAAACAAAACAGTGTGAAAGAAATCTACCAATAAGAGATAATAACCAATCAACACACGAGATCAAATATCAAAATCGAAATCAATCCAAATATCAATAATAAGAGTACCTCAATTATTGAAAATCGATCAAAATAATCCAAAACAAACTAAACCTATCAATAACAATATCTCAATTAATAAAAAAACAATCTAATAATCGAAATCAAACTAAAACCCATTAATAGTAGTACCTTAATTAATAAAAATCAATCAAGAAATCAGAATCAAACAAAACCCTATAAATAGCAGGATCTCAAATAATGAAGATCAATCGAAAAACATTTTCCCTTACCTGTAGAATCCTGATATCAACCAAATCAGCAACATATAGAGATGATGGTGGTGATGTAAGAGTGGGATTTTACTCTGTAAATAAGGTGGTGGAAAAATGTTAAAGGTGAGACAATAATGGAGTTTCCTCCTCTGCTGGAGAAAAGAAAACTGAGAATATTTTAATATTTTAGATTCTTATCTTAGATTATAAGAAGGTAGGGCTCGAGTATCTAGGTAAAGTATTTATAGGTGGGGTCTTAGGGTTTTATTAGCCTTTTATCTATATGATCGGTCGGTTCTTGGTGAGGTCGGTCGGTATATATCTACAACCGAGAAGCACTGGAAATTGGTCGGGTTTTGAGAACAGTTACCGTACATGTCTTTTTGATACATCGGTTACGGTTTGGTTCGGTGGGCTTTTGGTCGGGTCAGGTGGTTTTGGCGGTTTTGGCGGGTCTTTGTGCACCCCTAGTCAGTATATAGCCACTCCGCTAGGTGTACGAGTACATGTAATACGGTTTCAGACTTATAACATTTTTCCTAGTTTGTAAGACTGATAACACTATCTTGTATCCGAATCTATAGTAGTTCGTTATTTCTCTCAAAATAGATTCGAAACATTCCCGAATAACATCAATGACACATATCACTATTCTAGGATATTTTCGAATAATAAAACTTGAATCATGATTTTAGTTCCGAACAATAAATTGTCCTTAACCGAAAGTCATGGTTTTGACAACTAAATTTGACAACAAGCTTGAGATAGCAACACTTGTGAGTTCGACCGAGCAATGCTTATCAAACACTCACACACTTATATTTTACTAGTCCCGAGCAAAACAAAATCGAAAATATATCTGCTTTCCAACTGGATATCGAGCATTGTCTCCTAAACAGCAAGACAAACCCACTAAACAGTGGTAAAGAGATGTCTGCTAAACAGCGAGACGGATCCACTAAACAGTGGATAAAGATGACTGCTAAACAGCTGGTCATAGAAAGACCAGCTGGTCATAGACAATACATCTAGACAGAAAGACCCGCTAAACAGCTGGTCATAGAAAATACTCTAATTTTTTTTTATAAGACCTGCTATACAGCTGGTCATACCATTCAAAATTCCTAACGAAAGTGCCACTCCCCCACACTTAAACATTACATTGTCCTCTATGTAATTGAGTCATCCAACGTAGAAATTAAGATGGGAAAATTCATAATATGCAAAAATAAACAAATAAAAATAAAGCAAGAAAATAGATATACCTTCTGGAATATATAAACAAGACTCTCCATATATCAACAACCTAAATATATGGGAATCAACCCATATCACAATATATACAACCAATGATAACCTCAAATCCTCGCTATAGCAACGTAAAGATATAGAGACTATATCATTAGGAAAAAGCTACTCCCAAACCTGGTTTTTGGAAAGGATGTATCATTTTGATCAAAAATAACCGAGTCAAAGGGTTCGCTAGAGATGAGAATTAAAATGATCTGGGAGTCATGTACAGACAAAGAGAAGTCACGAGATGCAAAATAGTCTAGTAATACTGGAAAAGCACGCAGTTTTAATCCAAACTTAGGAATCTTATGAAAAGTTGTGCTAACAATTCTAGGTATATTAACTTCTCCACTGGGTTTGTGACCCTGTACTAAATCATCATCATAATCATCATCAACCAAGGAATCAATAGGAATATCACAATAAAGATGATTAAAAGAAACCTTATAGATAGAGTGTAATGTCTATAAGTCGTTATACTTAACTTCGGTTTCCTCGGAATTAACACATTCATAAGCATCACTGTTATAGCACTGATATGTCACACCGTCTAAAAGAATGGTTTCCTCAATCCTAATCTCATCCTTTTGAATAGGCGATTGTTCATTAACACGATCAGGAGTTGGACAAAGTACAACACCTTCCCTTGGTATGAAAATATCTCTATTCCTATGATCACAACTATCAATTTCATCATCATTCTCCATACACATTGATTCATTAGTTAAAGAACTTTCATCATAAATATCAAGAGTATTAGAAAAATTAGAACTTGTCTCCTAGATAAGACCAAAATATTATACTGACTGCGTTAGTTGAGCAATCAATAAATCATTTTGTTCAGCAAGTTAAGAAATATAAGTATGGGTTTTACTCAGCTCAGCAACAAATAACTTATTAGCTTTGGTATGTTCAACAGTGTCAATATTGAGGCATTCTAGCAAAGATAGTTGTGATGCAGATGGGTCACAAAAAGATTGATCATCTCTCTCATACTGTGACGGAGAAGTGTGTGAATAATAATTGGAATCAATATATTGTGGCTCATAATTAGGGTAAGGTTGGTAATGATCATAACCTTCACAAGGTCCGGAATGATCATACCTATGAAAATAATTCCAATCATTATTTACACACTCGGCAGGTTCATGATAATGAGAAGGTGCATATGCATACTCCTCGGGTAAAATATCAGATGACTCATCTGTCTCAGCTCTTTTGGTAAGATTCCAAAAGGCTATAAAAGAAGTCAACTCACTGTAAACCATAATACAAAATAAAAATTTCCTAATAATTCACCTTGCAAAAGCTTTGCGATAATATCAAATACTTACTTTAGGCATGTTGTTGACTTAAATTGCCGCTCTTCAGACTAAGGTACGTACCTAAAAGAAATCAATAATCTACGTAAAAAAAACTAAAAGAAAATATAAAAATAAAAGCAAAAATAAGTTATGTACAGAAAATTAAAATAATAAATATGTATAAAATACCAATTACAATATTCCATAACCGCTCCCCGGCAGCGGCGCCAAAAATTGATAGGATTTGGGAAAATCCAATAAGTATAATAACCGCAATCACACGGTGTCTAACTAGTAGAGGTAAGCCAAAACTCCCATTTTCTTTAATTTCAAATGAATTATTGGCCATGGATTTAAGTCTGTCTGACAAGGATGTCCATGAGATCCTTTTGATGGTTTTGAAAAACTAAATAGTTAACTTGGCAGCTCAACTTACTCGTGCTCATTTTGGTGTCATGAGCAGGAACATCATCTATTTTAGACGCAAACGCCATTTAGGTTCCTCATATAGCTATTTGTTTCTGGATGACTAGATTTGCTTGTACTTTCTACAAAAGCATTAAAATAATGTTGTTAGCAAAAATATCGAGTCCTAGCTAATATAAATATGGGTATAAAATGTATCACTTACGTTCTTATCAATTTTCGCCTTCAAACGGTAGAATGCAATGATGATTGTCGTGATCCACTATTTCTCAACTACATTTTTATCCTAGTCTGAGACTTAACTAATTGTAAACAAGAAATCATAATATAGTTTTGACATCAAGCTTGAGATAACAACACTTGTGAGTTCGACCGAGCAATGCTCTAACAAAATCTAATTAACATGTGTTAAATAAATCAAAGAAACAACATCTGAAGTGACATAGGCCGTCTAAATCGGTTTGAATTTGTCTGAGTAGGTCTTAATCGGCCTGAATAGGCAACGGAGTCTTAGTAACACTTGTATCCGTTGAAGAAGTTTTTAATGAACTCGATCTTGAACCTGTTGATTTTTCTGTTGTTGTAGTTGAAGTAATACTTATGGTCGCAGTAGGCGTTGTTCTTTTGGAAAGAACAAACACCCTTATCTTAATAATCATCATATTCGAAGTAACATAAACACCAGTAGATCTAAATTTAGCAAACCCTAAAGAATAATTGAAAAAAGTAGAACATAATAACGATAATATCTGAAAAATGTTGCAAAAAGAGGAAATAAGCTAAAACGGTGTAGATGGTGGATTCCTGATCCGGAAATCAGATGAATATTGGGGCTCATGTCTCTCATCGAAAGCATGAAAGCTCATGCCATAAGAATGTATGACTGAGAATACTGTCTCTCAGAGTATACATAGAAATGTAGTCTCTCAGCTGAGACAACGGCATATCTCGCGAATACTGATCAATTTCAGTAATTACTTCTATATAGAATCGAAAGATTAGATGGCTCCTAGACAACTTTCCTGCTAGTATAGAGCGATAATGTCTTCAGGATGTAACAATGTTTTCCCTGACTATATAAAATAAATATGACGCTCCAGAAGTCTCATAACACTCAATTCTGAATAATTAATGCTCCTAGACGATCATACTAGTATAGAACCATCATTTAATTATTCTTAAAATCATTAGATTCATTAACTGAATCCCTGGAAAATATCCAATGTTTTCATAATATTTCGTTACTTCAATTTATGGTTCTTCCCAGCAAAATTCCATGGGTTAGTAATAAATATCAACGCGCGGGCATCTGAGGTACCTTCGAGTAAGCCCCGACCAAAATAGTGCGGATATACGCGACAATGATGCATTAATGAGCACCTGAACGCACGAATGAGTATTTCAAAATATGACGATACGATGAACCTATGCAAAATATGAAGAAAATTATAAGAAATAAAATATTAGTGAGGGCGCTAGGGGACTGGACCCACCGACCGTCCAGTCACGCCGTGGCCAGTCCTGTGCCATTCCTATATTTTATCATATTTTATTTATTTTCTTGGATCTCATCAAAATCCTTTCATCTGAACAAATATCCTTCGTTTTAAGGAAAAACTCCTCAGTTTCATGGTGCTTCCTTCGCATCAAGGAAATAATATAAAATTTGGAAATGTGTCATGGGACAGTGTCTACTAGACGTCTGGCTATGCCCTAGTCATGTCCGGTCCCACACCTCATAAATCCTCAATATTTTATTATTATTTCTCAAATTTCATGAAAACTCCTTAATCTCATGATATTTCCTGGATCCCATGAAAAATAATATAAAATTAGGGAAACCCGTGTGACCGGGCCCTAGTCGGCCGGTCATGCCCTAGATGGACCCCACACGTCCTATTTTACTATTATTATATATTTCATGTTTCCGTAATCCCATGAAATTCTTTAATTTCATGATGTTTCCTTCAAATTATGAAAATTCCTTCAAATCATGAAATAATACATAAAATAAGGGAAAAATCACGGGATCGGGACCTAGCCGGCCAACCATGCCCAAGCCGGTCCCACACGTCCCTTATTTATTATTATTATTTTTTATGTCTTCCTCATCTCACGGAAACTCCTTGATTTCAACAAAACTCCTTGGTTTCAACAAACTCCTTGGTTTTATCATATTTCCCTAAAATCATGAAATATTATAAAAATTAGGAAAAACACCGTGGGACTGGGCTCCTTGGCCATAGCCGGTCCCCACTTCATGATCACTTCATTATTTTATTATTATTTTCTTCATCTCATGAAGTTTTCGCGGTTTCAGCAAAAATCCCTGATTTCTTCATATTTTCTCAAAATGTTGCTCAAACGCACACCAGAAAATACAAAAATTCTCATAACTGAGATACAAACACTTTGGCGATGTGAGAATCTTACCTTGACCGACCAGGGTTGGATCTTTGGCTTGAAAGAGGCCGGTCCCATGTATTTTGACAATTTTGACCTAATTTGCGCAATTGCACATATTAGGTCCAAAACTCTTCCAAACAACTTGGAACTTCATAAGACGATCGATACTCGGTCCCGTGACCACCCAGGGCCGGTTTCATGACCCCTTAGTCGATTCCTCATCTCTTCATAATTAATTAGGCTTTATCACCTTAGGTTCAAACGAGCATTATTTTAATAAATGATTAAACCAGCATTTAATCATCCTTTCATTAAATCAACTGGTCTTCAGGAGACCTTCATATTTTCTCACGTGAGCATCTGGGCACTACATGGTCAACCCATAATCCCATGTAGCCACTCCCTCTTCAGTACATGGTTAATTTTCAATAAACCGTCAGTAAATCATCAATTGATCAAATTAGGGTTTTGAGTCCAAGGTTAATGATTTCAGATTCAAATGCTAATAATTTTACATTGATCCCATGATCAACATTTTATTTATCATACTCGGTTCAATTGCCAGTATTCTGATTTAAAATCTTATTTGGTCATGCTACCCATAATTCATCAAACGAGCAATATTTTCTCAGATGAGCAATACTTGCTCAAACCAAAGAATATTGGTTCAACTATCAACAATTCATCGAATGAGCAATATTTGCTCACGTTAACTTATCCACACATTATATCTCTGTCTCAACAAACATGTTCAATTCATAAGTTTCAGAAAATTTCCAAACCACATTCGACTCAACAATACAAGGATTCATTATCCCATGAAGTCTTGAAGTCAGCAACTGACTAACTAAATATACGTCTGCCTTGCAGACTCCACAATCACACGAGACATCAATCATGTTACATGGGGGGATATTACCTAGGGTTTTGGTCTGGCGGTCTACGGCACGTGTGTTCATACACACGATGAGAATGTGAGCAGGTCATGCAATTAATTGGAGGAGTTAACAAAGTAGTGGATGGAAAATCAACCAAGTCTCCGCACCTTGAGCAACTGGTTTTAACACGATTTCCACTTCCCCATTCTTTGATTTCATCAACTGTCACACTTCATGGGATCATGGTGTTTTCAATTCTAGCAATATAAATAAATCTCTGAATCGTGATTGAAACAAGGACAATCTCACGTCAAACAGACAAGACGATATTAAAAAAAATCTCTGAATCCTGATTGAAACAAGGACAATCTCAAGTCAAACAGACAACACGAGATTAACAATCCAACTCTCAATAGAGGAAATTCAATTTTTTCAGAATTTATCTTATTCTCAGAATATACAACACAACTACAATCTTCGATCACCATTAATCTCGCAAATTTTTTCATCTTCCCTCCTACAGATCGACCCATCCTCTCTTGTGACCGAATTTACTCTGGAACAACCATTGTCTTGGTTTAGGCCGGGGTACTACATATTGATCTCTCGAATTCAAAGCACTCCTTTCTTGCAGTGCATCTGTGTGAGGTTAAACATTTCGCTCAGTTCAAGGAGTCTCCTCCGCACAGTCATCTCCTCAATTCCGTAGAAATCAGCAAATTGTTTTGCCCCATCTACAGATTGGAAACCACAGTGGGAGATCATTCTCTCGGTTGCAATTTCACTTATCACAAAGATGGCCGGTCTTAGGTCTGGTTCAGTTACCAACACGGATTCAACACCAGGTTATAATATTGCAAGCTCTAGTGGTACTGCTAACACCAATCCTCCGGTGCAACCTGCCACTACCACTCCTCCGGTGCAACCTACCACTACCACTCCTCTAGTGCAACCCACTACTACTACTCCCCCGAACGCAGGTATCGGCACTGGGGCCATCAATAATCCACTCCTCGGATGGTCTCCTGAAGAAGTCAGGGAAAATCCACATACCATAGGTGATCTCATGAAGGTGCAAGAAACTCTCGCCAAAAATCAGACTGACATGGCTGCTACTCAGAAGGAACTATTCAACTATCTCAAGACTCTTACAGACAAGATGTCAGAGAAAACTCAGGAGAAATGGAAATTTAAGGAAATGACTTCAGATGCTGATCCCGAGGTTACTCCAATCCATGTAGTAGACGATGAGGAAGTTCCTAAGGCTGCAGATAATCCACCAGTGAAAGAGCCATCCAGTTTCATCACTCGTGAAGACTTGGAACGTCTTTTGGAGGATCATGGAAAAGATAAAACACCTTCTATACATCGTCACCAACCTCCATACCCTGTTGCTACACAAAGAACTCCTTTGCCAAAAGGTTACATTTCTCCAACTTTCACACTTTATGATAGAACAGGCAATGCTCGAGAACATGTTTCTCGGTTTCTAGAAGCACTAGGTGAACATGAGCACAACCATATTGGCCGTCTAAAAGAATTTTCAAAGTCTCTGAAAGGTAGAGCATATACCTGGTACAACAACATCGCACAAGGAAGTATCAAAAGTTGGGGAGAAATGATTAATGATTTCTACAGGAAATACTTCTTCGTTTCAGAGTAAATCACCCTCTCTGACATCGGAAGGATGTTTCATAGGAGCAACGAACATCCTAACGATTATGCGAAAAAGTTCAGGGTTCAAGCCTTGGATTGCCATGATCTGAACGTCACAGAGCAACAACTCGTGGATTTGTGCATCAATAGAATGATTCCAGTATACAAAGCCCTATTAGAAAATCTCAGGATCTAGACCTTCTCAGAACTTCATGAAGAGTCCAAGAGATCAGCAACTACTGCACCTGCTTTATTAGAAATGGCTAAGACTACAAAATCTGAAGAACCACGAGAGACTCGAGGTAACAGACGTTTAATCAACAAACAATACAACCTCCAACCTTCCATAAATCCTATTACGGAAGGGAAAAAACGAAAGTCTGAGCCATCGCGCAAGCATGCTTCCTCAACTCCTGCAAAGACACAAAATAAAGATAATGTGGAAACTCTTGATCAACACACAGAAGCTGATCCAGAGGCACCTGATCTCCCCTGCTCCATTGAGGAAGTTATTGAGCTGCTAGACGACTGGGTTCAAGAAGGCGCAATCAAACTACCTTATGTTAAGAAAGAGCCAACTGAAGAGGCAATGGAAAACCCTCGCTACTGTCGCTTCCATAGGTTCGTCAACCATCCCACAAGTGATTGCAGAACTTTGAAGAGCATATTTAAAGAGAAGGTCGAATCAGGAGAACTCAACCTGGGGACTGAACTAGTGCATAGATACCCTCTCCCAGTCAGAACCTTCACTCTTTCTGAACCACCAGTCAAAGAAGCAGTTTAATCTTTGATCGAACATGTATGCGAATTGTTATACTTATCAAAGGCTCAAAGGGGAGACATGTTCGCCGCACTGAATCACATCGTTTCGGGAAGGTGTTTATTGATTCAAGAAGGATTTCCTAAGCCGCCCTCAACAACAGACAAAGAAATGTACGACTGGAGACTTCTCACCACAGTCCATCTCAAGGGAAACTAGTTCAAACGAGCACTGATTGATGTTGGCACCGCTGTCAATGTTATCCCTCTGAAAACTCTTAGAGCTGCTGGTATCACATGACAAGAGGCCATTCATGCTCCAGTAACAATCACAGATCATGAAGGAACACCCAAAGATGCTTATGGCCACATTACTCTTAAGGTGAACATAAAATCAGTCTGGCGGAAACAAAATTTTACATAATCCGAGAAGATCCACGATATGACATGATCCTTGGACGTACATGGGTTCATGATAGAAAGTTAACACCAACACCTTCAATTACACATTTCTCTATTGAAGAAACCTCTGATTCGGAAGAAGAAAAAGAAGACATTTCACCATTCAAGTATCTGAAGGAGGTCAAAGCCCTGACGGAGCTAACACAAAATCCTGAGGAAAATGCAAACGCTTTCATCAAAAGATTTCATACTCAGGCAAGTCTTATTCCTCTTCATGTGCCCATATCATCAGTTTTCAAGTATGCTTATTTGATCGGAGGGCTTCACTCCACCAACAACTTAGAAATTGCAAAATTCTATGAATGGATGACCTCACCTCAGCCATATTTTACCAAATGGATAAGCTCTGAGTTTCTTCAAATCGAGCATACCATCAAAAAGTTTATTGTTGAAGACGAAGCCAAGCATGACAAAACAGTATCTCAAATACTCTCTCCCGCACGAGTGTCCATACATACCGCAGCCATGGAACTCCACTATACGAGGAATTCCAAATATCATTCGTTTTAAGGAAAAACTCCTCAGTTTCATGGTGCTTCCTCCGCATCAAGGAAATAATATAAAATTGGGAAAGGTGTCATGGGACCGTGTCTACTAGACGGCCGGCTATGCCCTAGTCATGGCCGGTCCCACACCTCATGAATCCTTAATATTTTATTATTATTTCTCTAATTTCATGAAAACTCCTTAATCTCATGATATTTCATTGATCCCATGAAAAATAATATAAAATTAGGGAACCCGTGTCACCGGGCCCTAGCCGGCCGGTCATGCCCTAGATGGGCCCACAAGTCCCATTTTACTATTATTATATTTTTGATGTTTCCATAATCCCATGAAATTCCTTGATTTCATGATGTTTCCTTCAAATTATGAAAATTCCTTCAAATCATGAAATAATACATAAAATTAGGAAAAAATCACGGGACCGGGCCCTAGCCGGACATCCATGCCCAAGTCGGTCCCACACGTCCCTTATTTTTTTATTTTTTTTTTATGTCTTCCTCATTTCACAAAAACTCCTTGATTTCAACAAAACTCCTTGGTTTTATCATATTTCCCTAAAATCATGAAATATTATAAAAATTAGGAAAAACACCGTGGGACCGGGCTCCTTGGCCATAGCCGGTCCCCACTTTATGATTAATTCATTATTTTATTATTATTTTCTTCATCTCATGAAGTTTTCACGGTTTCAGCAAAAATCAATGATTTCTTCATATTTTCTCAAAATGTTGCTCAAACGCACACCAGAAAATATCAAAATTCTCAGAACTGATATACGAACACTTTGGCGACGTGAGCATGTTACCTTGAACGACCAGGGTTGTCTCTTTGGCTTGCAAGAGGCCGGTACCATGTTTTGACAATTTTGACCTAATTTGCGCAATTGCACGTATTAGGTCCAAAACTCTTCCAAACAACTTGGAACTTCATAAGACGACCGGTACTCGGTCCCGTGACCACCTAGGGCCGGTTTCATGACCCATTGGTCGATTCCTCATCTCTTCTTAATTAATTAGGTTTTATCACCTAAGGTTCAAACGAGCATTATTTTAATAAATGATTAAACTAGCATTTAATCATCCTTTCATCAAATCAACTGGTCTTCAGGAGACCTTGATATTTGCTCATGTGAGTATCTGGGCACTACATGGTCGACCCATAATCCCATGTAGCCGGTCCCTCTTCACTCCATGGTTAATTTTCAATAAACCGTTAGTAAATCATCAATTGATCAAATTAGGGTTTTGAGTCCAAGGTTAATGATTCCAGATTCAAACGCTAATAATTTTACGTTGATCCTGTGATCAACATTTTATTTATCATACTCGGTTCAATTGTCATTATTCTGATTTAATATCTTATTTGGTCATGCTACCCATAATTCATCAAACGAGCAATATTTGCTCATATGAGCAATACTTCTATCAACAATTCATCGAATGAGCAGACATGTTCAATTCATAAGTTTCAGAAAATTTCCAAACCACGTTCGACTCAACAATACAAGGATTCATTGTCCCATGAAGTCTTGAAGTCAACAACTGACTAACTAAATACACGTATGCCTTGCAGACTCCACAATTACACGAGACATCAATCGTGTTACATGGGGGATATTAAATAGGGTTCTGGTCTGGCGGCCTACGACACGTGTGTTCATACACACGATAAGAATGTGAGAAAGTCGTGCAATCAGTTGGAGGAGTTAACAAAGTAGTGGGAAGATCAACCAAGTCTCCGCACGTTGAGCAACTGGTTTTAACACTATATCCACTTCCCTATTCTTTGATTCCATAAACTGTCACACTTCATGGGATCATGGTGTTTTCAATTTTAGCAATATAAATAAATTGCTGATTCATGATTGAAACAAGGAAAATCTCACGTCAAACAGACAACACGATATTAACAATCCAACTCTCAACAGAGAAAATTCAATTGTTCACAATTTATCTTATTCTCAGAATATACAACACACCTACAATCTTTGTTTACCATTGATTCCACACATTTTCTCAGCTTCCCACCTACTGATCGACCCATCCTCTCTTGTGACCGAATTTATTCTGGAGCGGCCATTGTCTTGGTTTAGGCCGGAGTACTACAGATTGATCTCTCGAATTCAAAGCACTCCATTCTTACAGTGCATCTGTGTGAGGTTAAACATTTCGCTCGGTTCAATGAGTCTCCTCCGCACGGTCATATCCTTAATTCCGTAGAAACCAGCAAATCGTTTTGCCCCATCTACAAACGGTTAGGTTGATTTGGGTCAACTCAGATCCGCTCCCGAAAATTTACAAGGTTTTAGAGAGAAAGGGAGGAGAGATAGAAGTTTTTCATCAAATATAACGTTGTAAAAGCTAACAACACCGCTCTTTCATTTCCGGTCCTCTCTGGTGGCAACAACCATCACCCATAAATAATCAAGAAACCTAACTCTTTAAAAAAAAAAAAATCATTTGTCATTGATATTTTTAGTCAACTCTACGCACCACAAGTCCATCTATGATATTAGACAGTAGACAAGCTAGACTTGTTGCATTAATACAGAGAGCACTATGGTCACTCTTAGCTTGGGTACAACTAGGATTTCTTAGCCAAGACAATATAAAATATTAAAAGGGGAAAAATATTTTTAGCCCATTTCTATTTTTTTGTTTATCACAAACCCACCATTAAGATTATATCTATAATACAAAACAACATAGGTTGTTGAGCCTTGGACGGTCGGATAACATTTGAAGAGACAAACAGGTGATCCGACCATCCCAGTCTCATCCCATCCGAGGACATCTAGCGGCTGTGGTGTTTGTAACCTCCATTCATTATGGAGTTATTCATAAACCTAAAAATAAATTTAGTGGGATCCTCAAATGAATTTCCATAAAATTGATTTAATGTTTGAATTCATACTATTGAATTAACCCATGTAGAAAAAAACTGAAAAAATAGATGTCATCCCATGTCTTTAAAAACACAAATTACAAGCCATTATTATCTAAAAAATAAAAAAATTTAAAGGGAAGAATCAAAAACTACAAATACATTCAATGTAAAGGGAAAATATCTTTAAATAATTATCCATCATTTACCAACCTTCAAAATAAAAACAAATGTTTTTTTTTTAATCATTCATTATATTCATGTATTTTGGAACAATGAGTAACAAATATGACTTACCAACCTTGGACGGTCGGATAACATTTGGAGAGACAAACAGGTGATCTGACCATCCCAGTCTCATCCAATCCGAGGACATCTAGCGGATGTGGTGTTTGTAACCTCCATTCATTATGGAGTTATTCATTATAGAGATATTAATAAAACTAAAAATAAATTTAGTGGGATCCTCATATGAATTTCCATAAAATTGATTTAATGTTTGAATTCATACTATTGAATTAACCCATGTAGAAAAAAACCGAAAAAATAGATGTCATCCCATGTCTTTAAAAACACAAATTACAAGCCATTATTATCTAAAAATTAAAAAAAATTAAAGGGAAGAATCAAAAACTACAAATACATTCAATGTAAAGGGAAAATATCTTTAAACAATTATCTATCATTTACCAACCTGCAAAATAAAAACAATTATTTTTTAAATTTTTTTTTTAATCATACCTATTGTGAAAAGGGAAGAATAAAAAATAAAAATAATGATTTTCATTATACTCAATGTATTTTGGAACAATGAGTAACAAATATGACTCACCAGAAAAATTTCATCACGGAAAGGTAGCCTATTTTCATCCTCCTGCAAAAAAAAAAAAAAAAAAAAAGAAAGAATAAAGTTACAATGTAAAACCCAAAGCACATAGAACTTTAGAAACATTTAATATCATCCTTACTAAGATCGATTTCCGACTGCTAACATTAAGATCGAACTACCTATAATGATACCATTTGCAGAATGATGCTCAAGCAAAAAAGAAAAAGCTAAACTCAAAGAAAGAAAAATCCAAAAAAAAAAGGGAAAGAATCCTGAACAGCACAAACAAAAGGAGGCAAAACTCCGAAGAAAAAAAGAAGCAATATGTTAGCATATGAAACTTATGAGCTTCCCAAACAACGGTTATTCCCGGAAAAAGAAGGATGAAACTTATGAGCAAGGGTTAGAAACAATTTCTATCATCCTGATTAAGATCGATCTCCGACTCTTAATCATATGCTAACATTAAAATAGAACTACCTGTCATGCTATCTTTCCATCAAATATACTGCACAAACAACAAATAAATAAATAAACTCAAAGAAAAAAAAAGAAAAAAAAAAGAAAGAATATTGAACGGCGCAAACTGTATTGCAATTCTGCAATAAATATTTTTCCGGAATTCTTGATACGTTTTTTTGCGGCAGTTTCCCTTTTTCACACTAAGAAGAATGCAGCGGATATTGCCCTTTTTTAAGTTGCATGAGACTGAAAGTTATGAGCAATTCTGGAATCAATTTTTGAACCATCGGATATTGCCCTTTTTTGGCTCCATCGAGTAATTGCACATGCAAAAAAAAAAAACGCCCCTAATTATGGAGAGCTCTGTAACGGGTGCACCACATTATGATTAAGATGTAATAGCACATGCATTCAATCGGTGACCATTATAAATAGATGAGTATATTTCTTCAACCACACACATTCACTCATTTCCAATTGATTTCCTTATTCCTAACTTATTTTCTCGGTGATTTTTAGCTTAAGAGTATCAACATGTCAAACATACTACAAACTGTAATCATTTATTTATAACCCGTTGGATATTGCCCTTTTTCACATTAGAATCTCTATCAACATAAATAGAAAAAAAATATTTTTCATTCGGGAACCAGTTAAATATGATAAGATACCATCAAGAGAAAATTCGAACAATAATGTGATAAAGAACAACATTAGAAATTTTATCAACATAAATAGAAAAAAAAAAAATTTTATTCGGGAACCAATTAAAATATTATTAATTTCCATAACTTTTACAATAAAGGGATAAAATAAAATAATTTTACCAATTTTTATTTTCTGCTATATTATAAAGAGAGAACAGAAGCCTTGGTGGGTAGCCTGGCAACAAGCTGGGCTCCAACACCTTTTTGAATAGCAACCCCTAGTCTATGAAAAATAAAACTACCAGAACCACTACTAGCATCATTACTAACTAAACAATTTTTCAGACGCTTAAAAAAACACAAAGTATCTTCACCGAGTTCTCCCAAAGTAGAGAAGGCTAAAACACCCAGACCATAACCATGCGAAACACATTTGTCCAAGTATTTAGTGTGTTTACGCGAAACAGCACTCGAAATAGCTTTTCCTGGAACGAAGGAACGAATTCCTTCACCGGTAAACGGCGAAACACCCGTAACATCCATACAAACATCCTTTCCATCTTCCCAGTTTGGAACAAGAATGTCAGCAGGGCGTAAATCCTTACCATTATCAGACAGAAAACCCAGATAAAACTCCTTAAACACATGCACACCAGCCTTGTAACAAATATCAGCGATTATATCACGTTCAAGATCATGTCGAAACTTAATTCCAACATCTTTAGCACAATGAAGCGCATGGTCCCCAAAGATATCCATAGATCTGTTACAACTTGAGCACAAACCATTCTCAACAAACAAAGGGATGCCAAGCCGATAACAAAGAACAGCTCTGAACTATCTTGGCGCAAGGCATTGGTTAAGCCCGCTAATTGGCACAACTAATAAATAGTCTTGTGCATGTTTAACCTGATTACACTGCCACAAAATGGAATCTCTTGCAGACATAGAGAATTGGCTGGGGATTTGCTTCTTGACTGCATCAAAATACGTAACTGCCAGGGAGGGGGCAGTAGCATTGACACAAAAAGTAGAAGGCAATCCACATACCTGGATAAAGTTCTGAAGAGCCAACTGATAAGCAGAACCTTTGATTGTTGAGAATAAGTCACCAAGGATCATCTTTTGTACCGAAGCTGTCTGACTCTGAGAAGCGAGATAACAGTAGGTACGAGTGTCTGCCATGGTATAAATACCAAGGCCACCATCCTTGATAGGCAAAGTAGCTAATCTCTGTTGTAAAGGTCCAAAGCCTGCACCATCACCAGTGACTAAAAGCCTCAAGTACTTGAACAAATGGTCATCAAAAAGATAAGTGGCCTGTTGTAGGGCTGCAGGATTGGTAGTACGCATTGCGAAATATAATCTGGACACACCGGTGCAATTGCGAAGTAATAGCATCTCACTTTGAGGATCCTTGAGCTTTTTAATAGCGGACATAAGTTGAATGGTCTTGTTTACCCTACTCAACATCATATCACCAATAAAGTTCAAATCCAAACTCACAGGCCCCCCCCAAAAGCTTAACACCATTAGTCTACCAATTAAATATGTCGATTTTTATTTGAAATACTCATGTATTCAATGTTTAGTGGAAACTTTTGTGTAACTTTTGGATGTCATAATTATCGTGCAAGCATTTAGAGTAGATGGGTTCTTATTAAACCCAAAGGGTTTTGTTAGTCTAAAATGTTAAACCTTGCCAAGTTCCATATTTTTACCTGTTTTAAAGAATCACAATTGATGAGAGTAAAACTTTGTTTAAATTATATTATTATGTAGTAAATAAAACACAAATTATTTGCTTATCAAAGCTACAACTAGGGTCTTCAAATGGTGGATAATAGTTTTTTTTTTTTTTTTTTTCTGAAATTACACCACCGATAATTTAGGAGACTTGGATAATGTAATAAACACTATACATTTATCATAGATCAATACTTAATTTATAATTATTTGGATGAAAAATATCTAAGATTTTCATTAATACAAGTTCTCATGGGTCAAAATAATTCTTATCATAGTTTATAGTATTTATTTAAATCATTATGACCAAAAATTACATCGTCTCATGCCGTGCCGTTACGACACGGTTATTTCTAGTATATGAACAACCCATAATTGGTTTTAAATAGGAACTAGTTACAAAATTAACCTTATGTATGAATAAAGAAACTAATTCTAATTATTTTGTTAACCAAGCAATGCTGTCCCACGCAGCTGCGTGGGACTGATCCACAAGCAAACTCGTTATCAGTCGTCCGATGAATTCAGAAACCGTTCGACAAAAATCAATTTAGATTTTTAGTTAAGATACAGCTGGCAAACTTGTGTAATTAAATATAGGTCCCTTTAATTTATAAGTATTTAGTATTGTATCCTTTTCTTTCTTAGTAATTAAACGTGTAATTAAATATATCTGGCATATTGTTTTTCTTTCTCGTCAAGAAGTGATGTCTGGACTCCACTGGTTAAGCGCTTATTCGACTGGTCAAGCTTTATGGCTTCTATACCATTTAAATGTTGTAATCGAGCTGGTCTATAACAACTCTTCTCCTCCGACTGAATTCTGGAAAGTGAGCAGGCACTGCATGTCATACCCTGGATACGGAAGCGGCATAATGATGAGGACTGCAAGGTGGTGGTGGAGGATTCAGTCATAGGTTGCAGATTTTTTTTTTGTTAACTGGAATAGTCATAATGACGAGGACTGCAACGTGCTTGTATACAGTTTCGTATTCAATTTTGTTAAAGAAAGACCTGAATTGGGACCAAAGCTCTTCCTTGCATGGTCTACTAGGTAATCTATCTCTTTCTCTTGTTTATGGGCGGTTAACATGGTTGTACAGGCCAGCCGGAAAGGAAAATTTTTCTGGCCCCTTAACTGATATATGTAGGCTTCAGCTCCTTCATAAACCTGATTTAAAAGCACTGAATTAACTAGCAAAATTATCCTGTAGTGATGTTCGTAAACAAAAAAATCGCAAAGTACCCAACATGAAGAGAATTTATAATTTTTTTCTTAAGTTCTCAAAACCAAATATGGTTTTAGATACATTTGTCTTGCGAAACCAACCAAAAAATATGTAACTGCGTAATCCATGACTACTACATTTAAAGAAACAATGAACTGCATAACTTTCTATTTAGTTCTTTTTGATAACAAGCATCTGTCTTCCGTCCTCGGTAACGAACATGGGCTTGGATGGAAGCATATTAAATGATACCAGCATCATCATTATTCAAGAACCTAGGCTTCTTTCTCGGAGGAATCTTACTTCCATTCAAATAGCTAAATCATGTAGCCCATAAGAATATATGGATTAGTGACTATAGGCAGTAGTATAAACCTCAAACTAAATATATGAAAAAAATATTACCCAACTATGACCAGTTAGATCAATATTAAGATCAATTTCGTTTGGTTGGTGTCGGATGTCGGCATTTTTACTTATAGAACTGTATTGGTACAAAATAAATAGTAAAGTTAGTATAATCACCATGCAAACCTTGTTAGCTAGCGTAAATACGAGAAAGACGAGAATACACGACCCCATTACTAAACGATGAAAACTACACATCTTAAATTTTCAGGTTGATGACTGCTTATTTCAGTGAAACTGCCCTTGTTTGATGCTGGAATATATATGTATAGTAAGCAGGTATAATACTAAACAAAAAGAGGTTGATTATAAAAAATGATTGAAGAATATCTATGCACATACATTTTTTTCTTTTGTTTTGTTGCTTGTCTTGAGAGTTGGCATTAACCAATGCAACTGATTTGTTCTTTTTCCTTTTATTCGGTTGTTTATCTTGAGTGTTTGCGATCTCCAATTCAACTGATGTTGATGATGGCAACCTGCATGTATAAAAAAAGAGTTAATTTTTTACATAGTGATTACTAATTCTAATAACTTAATGTATTACAGTACCTTGGCGAACTTCCTGATCATGTTTTCCCCTTTGTTTCCTTGTTCTTTCGATTCCTATTGAGCGCATCAATCCATGACTTCCTTCTACCAGGTTTGCCTTTACGCTTTACAATTGGTGGTTCTTTCAATTGTCTTCGGAAGTTTGGCGGGTTTTCTACAATTTCTTCTTGTCTTGTAATATCTTCATACCGTGTAACCTCGGGTTGTCCATCTGGGTTTACTTGGGAGGATTTTATAGCTTCCTCAATTTCTTTTAAAGCTTTATGTAACGCTTGTATTGCCACGTTGTACACCGGGATTGATGTCGAACCTTTAACTGCAATATTGATCGCATCTTGACAAAGTTTACTGTATCTAACTGTCACCATATCCTGAAAATCAGCTACAATTTCTTCACCTCGGTCAAACACCACCGGTCCAAATTTAGCATCTTTGGTCCACCGTTTTAGAACATGTTGAGTTGGAAGGTTTTGAACATTCTCGACTACGAAAACCTTTAAGATGTGTCTGCACAAATAACCAGCAAACTCGTACAGTAGACAACTTCATTGAGCACTCTTATTAAAAGAGTCAAATATCACTGTCCGGTGTTTATGCGCATATCCAACTCTAGATATTTGATAAGTAGACAATGTTTCACTTTTGTTCACTCTTTCATGAGAATAAGAAAAACATTCGGTTAACTGCTCTTGGAATTTGGTAAAAATTGTCTTTGTGTACACCAAAGCTGCGTCCTCCTCAATACACATTCGAAATCTCAAAACTGGGTTTGTATATATTGTTTCATAATCCATATTGTTCTCTGCTTCTCTTCTTGCAACTACTGCTCTAAGATACTGCCGGATAAATTCACACAAAGGCATATCTCTTCTTAAAAATCCATCAAAATAAGAGTTTATACTCTCACTTCGCTGTGTTGTATACATATCAGCACAAAATACATCACGCGTGTATACTGACGCCCAATGTTCACGTTTGTTGTACAATGTTGATAACCATTTATTTATTTTTCTAAATTGTGATTTTTAAGCATTGTAGCCCAACCTAGCTCAAACTGTTCAATCGTTTCATATCCATATAAGCAATTATTGAACTCCGAAACGAATTCTTTGCTCACATTGGACAAATTTTTCATACCATTTCTACATATATGCCATAAGCAATATCTATGACGCGTACCTGGTAGAACATGTGCAATAGCACCTCCAATAGCTGATTCTTGATCTGTAAGATTAACTTTCGGTGCTTTGCCGTGCATTTCCCTCATCCATGTTTTCATTACCCATTCAAATGAATCCTCACTTTCAGAATAGAGCAAAGCTCCACCAAACAATACAGTTTGATAATGATGATTAACTCCCACAATCGGAACAAATGGCATATCGTACCTGTTTGTACTGTAAGTAGGATCAAAGAAAACTACGTCGCCAAAATAGTAATAATCCATCCTTGATTTAGCATTCGACCAAAAAAATTGGTCATTTGGCCTTCAGAATCAACTTGGATTGAATAAAAAAATGACGGATTCTCCATTTGTTGCCGTTCAAAGTAGTCAAGCACACCTTGAGCATCTCCATGTTTTAGCTCTAATTGTCGTTTCGTACTTAAATAATTTCTTGCATCCTTTGCAAGAAATCCAATATTCCTAATTCCACCCGATTCAACTGCCAAGTAATTCATCATTTGATTTGTTTTGACACCTGCTAGACGCATGTTCACAAGAACTTGTTTCTGGCTGCTCTTTATGTTTCTCAATGACCGCATGTTATGCCTTTTACTTGGAGACACAAGTTTATGACTATGTTCTTCTGTAAGACTAGTTACAACCCATCTACCATTATTCTTCGTTATAACCATATCAGCATTACAATTTTCCCTTGTGTCATCTTGGTTCCTTTTCTTTTCTTCAACCGGCTTAGCCCTACGATCCCGTACCCCTTGGAGACTACAACAAAATATACGCCATATGACTTCGAAAGGCTCAACTCTAGACTTGTTAGTGGTGTGCCGACGGATACTAAATCCAATATTACCTGCATACCGGTTGTAGAAATCATAGGCTTCATCTTGTGATTCAAATTCTTTCCCGATAAATGAGCGAATACTGTTGATCTCTTCTTCAGATAACTCTTTTGTGTTATTTGGTGGAACTATTTCATCATCAAGCTCGTCATTTATTTCTCCATTAACTGGAAAAATGTTCTCATTGTTTCCCATACAGTTGTGTGTGTATTCTTTATAGATATCTCCCTCCTCTTCATCCAAAACTTCATTGATCGCTTGAAAATCTGTACATTATCATTGAGTTAATTATGGAACATTGCTGAGTATAACAAGTACAAATCAAATTAGTAAAAACATTTATTAAATTTATTACTGATTAATTATTATTTAAACACAAACCCTAATTTATATATTACAAAAATAATTAGGGTTTTGGTTCTTACAATCCCGTAGGATTAAAAGCATAATAACCCAATTACTAAAATGATAAAAAGAAGAAAAAAAATTAATCAGATGAAACCACAAGACTAGGAAGTTTCATTGAACTTATACCTTTACATTGACTTGATTCTTCCAAACTATTGTGAGCGTTCCATTCAATAAAACCAAAATCATTCAATAAACTAAGATCAAACTGGTTTGTCAAATTTCGTCGAGGACTCATTGCTACAAACCCATCAACAAAAGATATTAGAAGAAGAATATGAGTTTTTGATCGTAGAAAAGATGAGTATTCTTATATTCTCTTAAGAAACGTTTGGTATTCTTAATCTTAACAATTAAAAGTATTAAGTCTTTTGATGAGGATGATTTTGATTTTATTTAATATGACAAGGGACCTACTTCTAATAACATGATTTTTGCCAGCTGTATTTAAGTTGAAAACTAAACTGATTTTTATCGAACGGTTTCTGAATTCATCGGACGACTGATAACGAGTTTGCTTGTGGAGCAGTCCCACGCAGCTGTGTGGGACAGCATTGCTCAAAACTTAAATTCTTCTTTTAAAAACGGTTATGGATAAAGATTATCTCCACAAAATCTTCCTAAAAAATCTACCAAGAAATCCGTTTTAAATTTTGGTCATCACTCCTTGTATTCTCCTTCTCTAACTAATTTTGAATGTGAAAAACTTTTAACTTTAATAGCTTAGTTTTGCCGCCCATAAAACCGTGAGAATTTTGTTTTTCACAATTTGCATTTAGTGAAAATAGAAATTATCATTAGCTTTTTGAAAATTGATAATTATAATTATTTTTGTTTTCACACTTTACATTTGTGAAAATAGAAATTATCATTAGCTTCCAAAAAGTTGATAATTGCAATTATCAGCGGTTAGTGAAAATTGTAATTTTCATAATTCGTTGATAATTGTGATTTTCACATGATGAAATCAATTATTTTGTGTAAAAATCCAAATTATCACATGCGTTCTCGAAATTCTAGTTTTAACATTAAGTGATAATTACAATTTTTCAACCTATAAGTCATAAACAAAACACTTAAACATAATTATTTTAGACTGTCAAAGCAGACAACTTAGTATCATCTTGACAGTACCGGGTCATACTGTTATACCCTTTTTTATGGTTTCTTATTATGTATCATAACTTCAAATGCTAAGTAGAGAATAGGATCTTATTATGAGTACGTACTAGGAAGATGGTGATCCCACATGTGGAACCACAAACTCTATGAATCCAGTAAGGATTGAAGGCTAGTAAGAGCGTCTGCAGCGGTGCGACTAAAACTAAAGAGTAAAGAGTAAAAAAAAAGACCAAATTTGGGTTTAGTCCGTTGAGTGACACAGTGGGGGGCAACTATATTTAGTCGAGCGGAGATATAATTCACGCTTGTTGTGGGGCGTTGATATATCTTACGCTTATTGCGGGGCGTTGATAAAGATTACGCGCGGTGGGGCGTTCATAAAGTTTACGCTGGGAGATGAGCGTTTGTATAGTTAACGCCTGATGGTGCTGAGGAACTGTGCATGTAATAATAAAAATAATAATTTAAACTCTATGGGGCGGGGGTATAGTTACCGTCCCAAACATATGAAAATAAATGATAAAAAAAAAAAAATGGGGCGTTTGTAAAGTTAACGCCCCATGCGAAACAGAAAAAATAAAAAAAAAAATGGGGCGGGGACTATATAAACGCGCAGTGTGTGGTGTAAACTATATGTACGCCTGTTGTGGGGCGTAAACTTTACGAACGCCTGTGGTGGGGCGTAAACTTTATCAACGCCCGACTATATTTAGATTTAGTCCTGGTCGCTGACCAAATATAGTCTGGGATTTAGTCGATGGTCTTCGTTTAGTCGATAGTACGTCCCACTACGTCTCGTTCGCGGACCAAATTTTTGGTCTTAGTCGCCCGCTGCAGATGCTCTAAGGGACGGTAGTTTTTTTTAGAAAAGGTAAGGGACGGTGGTTTATGATGGTAGTACAAATTGACCAAATCAAAAAAGTTTGGAAAGCACTCGGCCAACAAACCATTATATCATCCCAAACTAGAGCTGTCAATTTTCAACCCGGCTTGCGGGTTGGACCTAGCTTGGCTTGTTTCAACCCGGCTCGGCTTGTCCCGTTGGCTAAACAAGCCGGGCTAGGGTTAGCATATCTAGCCCTAGTAGAAAACAAGCTAAGCTAGGGTCAACCCGCAAGCCACAAGCCAACCCGTCATCTTCATTAAGATTATCTATTTTAAAGATTTTAGCTAATAGAGACGTGTTCATTTGTAGTCTAGTGGTTGTTATGCTAAGTGAACACCTAGCTGAGCTAGGTTCAATCCTCCCTAACAGCGTAATTTTAAACATTTTTTTTTTTGTAACTTTCAACATTTTTTTTGGTTGTTATGATAACTAACAAGCCAACCCGTGACCCGCCAAGCCAACCCGCGGGCAAGCTAGGGTTGGGATTTTGGGCTTGTAGATGAATAGTACTAGGGCTAGGGTTGACCCTAGCTTGCCCCGTTGACAGCTCTATCCCAAACCCACCGAACTGCATGCTAATGGAATTGGGAAAAAAGAAGAAGAATAATTCCCGTGAAAGATAAGAGAAATGAAACGATTTCTTCTTCTTCTTAGATCTAGAGTAAGATTTTTATGGTATGAAATTAATTAGCAGTAAATGTTGGTAAATATTTTATTTTATTTATGAGGAGATATATCCGAAGATAATTATGGCCATCAACATTGACCATAAAAATTGGACTATTTTTTTAAAATAAATTAGTTTAGTTAAGTTGAATAAAAGGCTAATTTTGTCCTACATAAAATAGAAAAATTTAAATTCAATCTAAATCTATTAATCTTAACCGTAGATCTTATATTTTGGGTTACATATATATACAATTCTAATGATGCGTTATTAGAAGAGAGAGGACTCAAACTTGAATTCCTCAGAAATTTCCACAATATTAAAAAGCAAGTACTGTAATATAGTATTTGGCTGTATGGATAACCTATTTCTCGTTCACGCATTAAGAATAAATAATCAAGACTAATACTAGACCCAGAAACCACTGTATGTAAATAGCCCAATACAGATACCCCAGTTTGTTAGCAAGTTTTGTGTACATATATGTACCACCGGGTAGCCACTGTTTAGCTATCTGTCAGAAATAAGAGAAATGAGGAACTATAAATGTTTCTCTTTGGCTACGATATGTGGCAATTGATATGTGGTCGAGGCCAAGGGAAATAGCCTTTGTAGTGTGTGCTTTTACATATTTCTAGAGGAGATGGGATGGGTCAGCTTCAATCAGGCGTTATATTCCGATATTCGTAGATTTGAACAACTTTCAATCGGACAGATATCACAATCTAAGAGTGCACAAGGCATAATGTACAATTTACTCGACCAAATTATCCAGACTCGTGATGACGGGAGGTAAGCATTAAATGCTCCCATACTCTTGCCCCATATGTATGTTAAAAAAAAAAAAAAAAAAAAAAACATTTTCATTAATGGAATTTCGAGAAAAGAGTGACCTTAAGATCAAAAATAAGAGAATACAAAATAACAAAAACATACGATAAAAGTATAATATCGAGAAATTCGACAAGAGAAAGAGAAGTATTACCGGAGTAATACAAATGTAAGTATAAATAAGATCCGATTAAATCGGAGGAAAAATGGTTTCTCCGAATTAAATTTCAACAATTTAGTTTGTTTTTATTCTTTAAAGCTCCCCAAAATAGGAGTGATTTGCTTAAATCTCTTGTAACTAGCGAGGAAACTTCCGTCGTCAAATAAATCACCGATGAAGATTCCGTCAGTAGAGTCAACAAAAATGAAGATTTTGTCGTTGGAGTGCATCACTATTGATCTTAAAACCCAACCCAATAACCAAGAACCTCCATTAAAGTGAATATAAACCTCAAAATAGTAGATAAAACCACCATAAGGGTGTTGATAAGTAGAAAACATAATAACAACTAAGATAAAACTACTAATAACACGTTTGGATACCAGAAGCATAAGTGCTCCTGCTTCTGGACTTCTCGAAAGTAATTCTGAAAAGCGAAAAAGTAGATAAGTTAGTTTGGCATTTACTTGACTTATAAGTAAAAAATGTCAATAAGAAGTTTGGCAACATAAAAACACCAAAAGCTAAAAAAGAGAATATTTAATATATCACACGTTCATTTATAATCTTTTTTTCCTGGCGAGATTGGGGTATACCTAATAAGACAAAATCAGGTCATTATGAAGTAAAGTCAAGCCACCCCTTAACCCAAATTTTTCTAAATGGCTAATATGCCCTTGGTTAATTTTACACTAAAAATTCTGATTAGCTTAACTAATTGAGTTTAGATTAAAATTTTGAAAATAAGAATTCAGTAGATTAAACCCTTAATCATTCTTATGAGTTCGATTTCGATCAAAAAAATTTGTTTTTGAAAATGCACAGAGCCGGCAAGGTATTGATTTGAACAGAGTGCCGGCTGTTATCTGGCCGGCAATGTCTACTTTGAATAACCTGCCGACCTTATGACCGCCAGCATTTTCTCAATTGAAGAACACGCCGACTATCTTGGAGCAGAATTTTACGGTCGACATGAAAAATTTTCCTACAATGCCGGCGGTCACAAGGTCGGCAAGCAATTACTTTTTAACAGTGCCGGCTGACATGTAGCCGACATGTTAATTATTTATAACCTTGCCGACTTGTACTTATACCAAACAGAAAAAAACAAATATGGAAGATGTAATTCACTTTATTCATGCAATTTTGGTTACTACATTGATTGAAACATAAAAAACCAATGCACTTAGCATGTGCATCAAGCCTTTAAATCCCTAGGCGACCCTAGTGGACGAGTTATAGTCTCGTGAGGGATTACATAGAGGTATACCCACAAAACCTACACTAAAACTTCTAAAACCATCAATCTTCCTCCGACGAAGACGATACCAAGTAGTCCGGGTTATCCAACGGGATTCTATCGGCCAAGAAGTGATAGCTTGCATCGAATGCGAATGTTTCCCCCCTTTACTTCCAAGTAGTGCGCTTTCACGGCTTCGTGCTACAAAAACAAGCTTACATTTGTTAGTGGTGTTTCGTTGGAAGATAAAACAACATGGGTTACGTAAAAAAAACCACAAAATGACTTACAAATTCTGCAACGGACAAGGTGAAGGGGCGAGTGTTAAAAATCCGAGGTTGGAGGGATAAAAAAACAAGTATCGCATTTTCGATTACTAGGTACCTAGCGTGGATTTGTTCAATACTTCTTGCATTAGAATTCCCAAACTCTCCGCTAAATTTGTTGTGTACCCTATCCCAAAAGGTTTTGGAATCCTCCCTTTCGGAGGATTGACGTCTAAGTCGATCTTTCGCGTACCAAGATTTGGTGATTGCAAAATCTTCATTTGAATCAAATGATGCCATTGTTTTTTGTAGAGATCTATTGAGTGAGTTAGATGGAGTGGATGATGATATGAGCTTTGGAGAGTATATGAAACTATTTGTATGTTGTTTTGTAGAGAGAAATAGTGTATTTATAGGATGATGGCCAAATTTGGCCATTATAGTTCCCAAGTACAAGTCAATCAATGAAATTGTACTTGCAATTTTTTTGAAATAGTGTATTTATAGGATGGTGGCCAAATTTGGCCAGCCATCATGCCTGTCAACCATCAAGCCAGTCCCTACCCGTGCAGTCAGCTGTTCCGCCAGCAAATGTCCACCAATACTACCAGCCATCATTTATGCAGAATTTATCATGAAAGCATAAATGTGCAGTTTCAGCCATTGAATTCCAGCAGTTTCAGCCATTGAATTCCAGCAGTTACAGTCATTGAATTCCAGCAGTTTCATCCATGCAGAATTTATCATGGAGACATACAGGGGCAGTTTCATGCATATTTGTTATGAAAGCATAAATGGGCAGTATTAGATGCAAAACTGTATAAAAGGGGGAGGAGCAGA
The DNA here is from genome assembly GCA_023529315.1 of Papaver bracteatum. Taxonomy (NCBI): domain Eukaryota; kingdom Viridiplantae; phylum Streptophyta; class Magnoliopsida; order Ranunculales; family Papaveraceae; genus Papaver; species Papaver bracteatum. The sequence goes on from JAJJWX010004572.1 coordinate 218,452, forward strand.
AATCAGAAAGGGGGTAGCCAAGAGGAGAGAAAACAGACAATGTAAAATAAATATAAATAAAACATTTCTCCCCAAGGGGATTATCCCGTGGACGTAGGCAAACCATGCTGAACCACGTAAAACCCGCGTCTATCTTAGTCTTCTATTTATCCTTCAATTTGCCTCCTAACCCTAAAAACACACCAAAATATCCATTCAATTGTGTTTCGTGCCCAAAAGTAATTTTGGGTACAAACATTGGCGCCGACTAAGGGGATACGAGAAAAGATAATCGTGTTCTCCCATTGAGAAAAGTTGTAGAAAATGCTTCAAGTCATGTCTGTCAAAAAGTAGTTTGAACGGCTTGAAAATCACTGATGCAGTCCAGTTGAACGCAACTATTGCAGTACAGTCTGTTCGCAATTGGTGCAGTCCAGCTGATCGCAGCTACTGCTGGCCATGTAATCGCATATACTGTAGTCCAGTTGGTCGTAACTACTGCAATCAAGATTTGCTGTTTCAGATTTGTTGAAGCTATTACTTACGGATACCACTGAAAATCGCATCACTACAAAATCTGATGACAGTATTGCTGGGATGCTCAGTCCACGCCAAAAGATGTAGTGAAACATTATCAAAATTGTTGCTGGATGTTCGATCCGCAACATGGCTGGGTCTAGTTTTAATTTCAACCGCTGCAGTCCAGCTGATTACAGCTGCTGCATACCAGTTAATCATAGTTATTGCAGTCCAGTTGATCGCAACTGCTGTAATCCAGATTTGTGGATCGAGATCTACAAAAACAGTTACCTTCCGAAACCACTGAAATTGCATCACTACGAAGTCTGATGAAGATGTTTCCAAAATGTTCGATCCGCTATAAAAAGTTGGAGTGGAATACCATCAAAGCTGTAGGCAGTATGTTCGAACGGATGCACGTTACATAGCGAAAAATCACTATTAAGTCTGGTGAAAACCCCACAAGAACGTTCGATCCATGGTGTCGTTAAAAAAAATCATCAAAATTGTTGCTGGATGTTCGATCTGCAACATGGCTCGATCCAGTTTTGTTTTCAATCACTGCAGTCCAGCTGATCGCAGCTGCTGTAGACTAGTTAATTGCGATTCTATCGCAAGTCAGATTGATCGAAACTGCTGCAGTCCAGCATCGCAGACAGAAACCACCAAAGCTGACTCACTGCGAAAATAACCAAGATTGTTGTCCGGATGTTCGATCCGCGAAATATTCAAGCCCAAAGTGAAAAAAACTTTTTGCTTCTCAAATAGCGTAGTTTTCGCCTGTTCAAGTTTGTAGTATGTCAAAATCACTACTGTCATGATCACAGAGGTGTCAAGTTGCTTACATATCTAGGTGCTTGGATACCCAAGAGAAAACCTCCGGAAAAGCGTGTCAGAAAAGTCCGCAAAGGTGCGGCAAAACCATGGTGAAAGGTCCATAATAAACAGCAACAGTTTCTGAAACCGTTACAAAAGCCGTTGCAAGGAAGAAAAGACAACAGTTCAGAAAATATGTCACTAAAGGTCAAGAGGCAAAGATCACTATAAAGAAAACTGTTGCGAAATTTTCATTAAAAAAAAAAGGGACGGCGGCCAAGCCGAGCGGCAATCGGCGAGGAAATGGCGAGGAATTTCCGATTAATATAAGATGGAGATTTGGTGTGTCGCGATGCAGTTTAATCCCATGGTCCTTGAATGATTCCGCCCCGCTCCTCTTGCCTTGCGGATATGTACGCCCCACGAGGGTTTGGCAAAAAAAAAATTGGTTCGTTGATATCTTCTTCGTCTCAAGTCCGAATCGAATTATTTTTGGCTCGTTGGAATCGCCTCTCAATATCCTACAAAATGAAGGTAAAATTTCACAATTGGAAAATCATGTTTTTTGGGTACAGTCACGTAATCAACATGTTTGGAGAAAGGCGCTAACCGACCAATTCTTCGATAACTTCTTTTTCGTGCATCCAAACTGAGTGATTTTCGACCCGTTGAGATCGTATGTAAATTCCCAACGTCGTGTAGGTGAAATTTCAATTTTCGGAGAAAATTAAATTTTTAGAAATTTAAAATGACAGCACCAGCAACGGTCACATTCAATCACCACCGAAAATACTGCAATCCAGTTGATCGAACTGCTGCAATCCTTTTCAGCATAACTAGTAAAGTCAGTTGATCGAACTGGTGTAGTCCAGTTTCACAGCAACAACCGCTGGCCAGTTGACCGAACTGCCGCAGTCCTTTGTAATTACTACAATCCAAATTGGTCGAACTGCTGAAGTCCGATTTTCCTCAAAACTGTTTCAATACAGTTTTCCTCACCATTGCTTCAGTCCAGTTTTATGCATAACTATTACAGTGCAGCTGATCGCAGCTGCTGAAATACAGTTCCGTAGCAACAGTCTTCAATCCAGTTTTGATTCAGCTGGTGCATCCCTGTCCCGCAGACAAATCAATTTACTAAGTCAAGACGAGACGCTAAGGCAACTATACTAGTCATGATCGCTGGAAAACTCCAACATAGCCAGTGGGCATCCTAATCACCTCATAAACGAAGTCGCAATAACATCTTCAATATGGTAAGTATACAATTTGCGTATTTTTGCATCTTTTCATATATTCATGCATACGGTGGTTCAATGAGACACCTATAATATGGCAACCATTTTCTCACGAGAAGATACACACATTTCAATTATGCGCGCATCTGGAATAGTGGGATTGGCCCCCCGCGCGAATTCTAGATAGCAGACATTTTCAAAATTTCATGCGCGAGCAAAATGCAGCAAGGAAGAGCACCCTTGTGCGAGCATTGAGCAACATGAAAATCACTATCTTCTGGGGGCGAGTTGCATATCACCTCAATGTGACTGACTATCGATTGGGGGCGAGATATGTAATGGTCGGAAATAACTCTTTTGGGGCAAGCTGTGTAACACCCCATACACTTGGGGGCGAGTTACTCATCACCTAATTGCGATACGTAATTCAGCTTCCAAAAATCGAAATTTCAGGTAACCCGAACTTCTTAATCCTCCAACGAGTTGCAGGATTAAGAGGGGGCGAGCATACACCATAATGTTTTTACACAATTATTACAATCAATAATTTTTAACTGCCATAGTTATGTTATTGTACTCCAGTTCAAAATTAACTGCTGCATTAGGTTGGACGCAACCGATGCGGTCCAGTTGCCTGCGAATTCTGTACTCAGTTGGACGCAACTGATGCAGTCTGGTTGCACTCAGTTGGACGCAACTGATGTTGTCTAGTTTTATTTGTAACTGTTACACCTAGGTTTATTGAACTGTTTAAGTTCAGTTCCTCAACATCTGTTGCAGTGTAGCTGATCGCAGCTAATGCAGTCCAGCTATGCTCGTAGTTCCTGCAGTCCAGCTGATCGCAGCTGCTGCAGTGTAACTTTGTTCATTGCTGCTGCATTCCAGCCATGTTCTCATCTCCTGTAGTCCAGCTGAATGCAGCTGCTGCAGTTAAGATTTGTTCGTTGTTGTTGCATTCCAGCTGATCGCAGATGATGCAGTCCATCTATGCTCGCAGTTCCTGCAGTCCAGCTAATCGCAGCTGCTGTAGTGCAGCTTTGTTCGTTGCTGCTACATTCCAGCTGATCGCAGATGATGCAATTCAGTTATGCTCGTTGTTTCTGCAGTCCAGCTGATCGCAGCTGCTGCAGTCTTGCTCGTCGTGGATGCATTCTAGCTGATCGCAGCTATTGCAGTTCAATTTTGCTCGTCGCTGCTGCATTTCAGCTGATCACAGCTGCTGCAGTCCAGCTATGTTCGCATCTCCTGCAGTCCAGTTAACCGCAACTGCTGCAGTGCAGTTCTGCTCGTCGATGTTGCAGTACAACTGATCGCAGTTGATGCAATGCTCGATGCTCCTGCAGTCCAGCTGATCACAGCTGCTGCAGACCAACTTCACTCAATGCTGTTATCACACACTCACAATACCACTCCAGTCAAGCATCACGCTTCTATTACAGAACAGTTCAGCCTTCCGTCCTGATTTTGCATATAACAGTGGTTCATGCTCAACTGTTTCCCGCCGACCTCTCAGTCACAATAGCCACACTTGGGGGCGTCGTGATTGGATTTCCGCAAACAACAAGGGAAGTTCGCCAATCGCCCCAACATCAGTAATCCACACTTGGGGGCGAGTTTTATCATTGACTAAGGAAAACATAATTTTCTTAACCCCCAAAAAGTTGGAGGTTAAGAGGGGGCGATGTTTGTACCATAAGTAAAAATACCACTTAATGGGCCGAATCGACACTTGAATCATCTTTTGGTCCTCATCCAAGCTCGCTAACCAGTCAACAAAGGCAGTCCACCAGTCTGCACAGACCGGTCAAAGTCGGTCAACTATCAAAGTCAACATTCGATCAAGGTCAATGGTCAAAGTCAACCGTTGGTCTATCGAAGTCAGTCGCCCCCTAGCAAATTTTCAGTATTGTAGCTGGCAATGTTTCTAACCGATTCTCATCCAAAAAGCTCATCCGCACTGCCAGCCAGCTTCTACCTATGTAGCCAAACCAGTCTGCCAACCAGCATCCTTCCACACTTCCAACCAGTCTCCAACCATGCTGCCAACCAGTTTCCGTCCACACTGCCAGCCATCATGCCTGTCAACCATCAATCCAGCCCATACCCGCGCAGTCAGCTGTTCCGCCAGCAAATTTCCACCAATACTACCAGCCATCATTTATGCAGAATTTATCATGAAAGCATAAATATGTTGTTTCAGCCATTGAATTCCAGCAGTTACAGCCATTGAATTCCAGCAGTTTTATCCATGCAAAATTTATCATAGAGACATAAAGGGGCAGTTTCATGCGAATTTATCATGGAGCCATAAAACAACAGTTTCATGAGGATTTATCATGGAGGCATAAAGGGGGCAGTTTCATGCATATTTGTTATGAAAGCATAAATGGGCAGTTTAATGCAATTTATGTTTATAATTAAAATTAGATGGAAAACTGTATAAAAGGGGGAGGAGCAGAAATCAGAAAGGGGGTATCCAAGAGGAGAGAAAACAGATAATGTAATAGAAATATCAATAAAACATTTCTCCCCAAGGGGATTATCCCGTGGACATAGGCAAACCATGCCGAACCAAGTAAAACCCGCGTCTATCTTAGTCTTCTATTTATCCTTCAATTTTCCTCCTAACCCTAAAAACACACCAAACTATACATTCAATTGTGTTTCGTGCCCAAAAGTAATTTTGGGTACAAACAGTAATCTTAAAACAGTAAGACCTACTCCAAAATACTTACAAGGAAGTTAGGAATTTTTGCTGAGTCATTCGATGCCATCTTCCTCTTACGAGACAATTGTTCACCAGTTATTTCCCTAATCACAGTAGGACGAGCCCAACCCAAGTACCACGACATGTATCTCTCCTGAGCTTCATGACCTTCGGTCACCTCGTCCAAAAGACTCGTATCGACTTTACGGTCAAGTCTTCCGTTCCAATGTTTTATAGCTGGGGGTGGAGCATAAGCGACGGCAATAGTTTTTTGGGACGTGCTACAGTCCTCCCTTAACACTTTAAAGAACGTCTCAAGATCGAAATGGGGTTCTTCTTGGACGTAACCCAATTGTCGCATTACCCGATGTGGATCGTACATTGAAAATCCATGGGAGAACAACAAGGGTCCGTAGGATAATGCAACATCATCTCTCCTTTGGATTAAACCTTGATTTCTAGCATCTCGGTAAGGATCAAATATTACCTCTTCCGCAGTCAATTTGTCCAAGGCGATTCGCACGTTAATTAGCAGCTGCGACATATCCTTTTGCCGAGTACCCTTAAAACTGTATCTTTGCGCTCTTGGCTTATCAATCACAAGCTTTCCATTCACTTTGACGTGGGAGTTGGCTTTCACCAAAGTAGGGAAGTGCTCATATATCCAAACCTATGCAAACACAAAGTTTAGTAAGAATCTTATCTTACGAGAATTTGTAAAATATAAATGATTTAGACAATACAATTACCTGGAAGAGACATATGTTTCCATTAACTTGCGAAGTTAGTGCCCTTGAAGCCTTTGTCAACTCATTGTTTAAGAAGGCGACCACCGCAGTACCCCAAGAATACTCATGCATCTTATCTAAGGGATCCAATAGTTGCAAATACTTGGCGTCGACCAAGCTTCCGGAACTGTCGGGGAAGATATATTTGCTCAGGGCGTATAGAAAATAACCTGTCGCGGTAGCATTGATTCGCACCAAGTCCACCCTTCCTTCCTTATCATAGATTTCCTTGGTCCCAGATAATGTATCCCTCAGCTTCTTCAGATTAAACTTCTTGCTTAGATTACCATCCTTCAGCCCAAGCATAGACTCTATCTCAACCTGATTCCAACCGAATAATTTCTTGGTCAATCTGAAGATTTCCTCCCAAGAAATGTTATTATCGAAGCCCTCACTGATTGCTTTTGCCTCAACCTCGAGGCCTAGAATTTGATGAGCATCATCGGGAGTTATCGCCATCTCACCTAATGAGAATAACATTGTATCGGTATCTCCGTAGAACCTCTCACAGAATGCAGATACTGTAACACTATCATACTCAACATTTGAACTCTCCAACACAGGCCACAACCCGGAGTTTTTGACAATCGCTTGCACCTCGTCACATTCCTTGTCAAGTTTCCAGTTTTTCGTCACTGAACACGAACCTTGGCGCCTCATCAGACGGATGGCATGCTTGTGATGCTAAATACCAAAAACACAAAATGAAAAGAAATACAAACAGTTGACGCAAATTTAATATAGTTACACACTTGAATGAAAAACAAAGACGGGATGAGATTACTTACGATAGTATTTTGGATTTCACATGCCCATGAATCTTTGTATCCAAAAAGAACATTCCCACCATCTTCCGGGGTCCCCTTTAGAGGCTCATTTGGTTTCAATTTAACCTTCAATTCAGTGGGAGGAATGTGGGAATTAGCTGGTTTAGTGATAACCATTTTCTTCTTCCCGGTTGCACTAGTACTTGCAGCTTGAGTTTGTTCCCCTTCTTCTTCTTCCTCTTCTTGTTCCTCTTCCTCTTCAACAATTTTATCTTGTCTTTCCTTAACTTTATCTCCATTACCATCATCATCATCATCATCACCTCCTCCAACATTAGACATGTCTTGATCACCATCATCATCATCATTGTTACCTCCTCCAGCACCCGGATTTATTTCATCACCATCCTCATCGTCACCACTTCTACCAGATGGAATTGATTGGTCTTTATTTGGAGTCTCATCTGAATCACTGGGTTCCGATAGTGGTTGATAATCATCATTCGGTATACAGATCTTTGTCGTTCCCTCCACAACGTATGCCCCTCTATGTCTTGAAGTCAAGAGTTTATCACCAACACGAGGAGGTCTTGAAGGAGGACTAACAGCTTTCAGAGCTTTTTTCTTTGCCTTTTGCAACCTGAACAAGAACAATTAAGAGAAAAAAAATATAAGTCGGAAGGCTCAACATATATAACCATTCCGGAGGCCTAAGGTCGGAAGGGTCGGTATCTAAACAGCATGCCGGCTAAACAAGGGTCGAAAGGGTTTTATTCCAATAACCTGCCGGGTTTTAAAAACTATGACTTGGTTTTCAACTTCAAAAGTCGGCAAGGTCTACAATAAAAACAACACCGGCTAACATATAGTCGGCGTAGTTTTATTTACATACTATTCCGACCTTTATAGTCCAAGGCATCAGGAGACGCTAAAAAACTAAAATTACGCCGGCAAGCTTATAACCGATCCGGCTTAAAAAAATAAAACTAACGCTGGCAAGGTTATACGTTGAATTACATCCTGACCCTCTGAAAGAAGTTACAATAACTAAACCGCTGGCAAGATCTTCAACCTAAAAGTCTATCGGCCAAACCCTAACTATGAAAATCCGACACGTTCGATAACATAATACCTTGTCGGCCAGTTAACTGTAAATTCAAAAATTGAATTTTTCTGACCTAATTTGACATGCAAACATGAAATTGAAGTACTTGAGTAAGTTTAAGTAGGCCCTTGCTTTCTTAATCGCACCATTTCTTCGTTTTAAGCGGGATCAATCTCTTCTTCTTCAACCGTTTTTTTCTTCTCTTTCTGTTGAACTAATTTTGCAAATACAGGGTTGTATTCATTGGGTTTTCTATTAGCGTCTTTCATACGAGTTCCCTTCCTCCGTGGTGGTTCCATTGATGAAGATTAATCGGAGTTTTCGAATCGACGATGTTAACGAATTAATTGACGAGTTTTGGTGGTGGTGGTGGGGGAGGAGCCGGTATGGTGATGGAGGAGAAGAAGAAGAGCTGAAGGAAGATGAAATGAAAAAAAAAACTGATTAGGGTAATTAGAATTATAAAGGGTTAGGGGTATTACAGTAATTGCACCCATATTTGGCCTCCCCTTAGTAAGGGAATATGTCCATATAAATTTTGGTATACCCCAATTAATCTGGATATACCCTAATATCTCCAGGCTTTTTTTTTCCCTCATGTTAATCTATCTACCTAAATTGGGGCCTAGGGATTTTTTGTTAGAATCGGTTTACACGAGCATTCTTATATACCGATTTTTGTTTTGCAGTGTTAGGAATCGGTTTATACATGTGTATCGAGTAAACCGATTATAGGCCCCAATTAATTTGCATAGGCCCCAATTTAACAAGGATAATCCAGTTATAATCTCTTTTTTCTCCTCCTAATGTTAATAGTGATCTGTTGGTACAATGTATTTCGTATGCAGTTTTACATTTTCATTATTTTGCAGTTAACTTTGATAATTATCATAAAAAGAAAAATGCTCAAAAAAAGCCTGACACTTTTAGGGGCGACCAATTTGTAATTAGGGGCGACACAAAACGACAAAATAGCAAATAATCGGTAGGTTATTTCACAATCGGAATGTTATTTCCGAGGCATTTTTTTTAATGGCCAAACTACCCTTTACAATCGGTAGATAACTATACAATAGGTAGGTAATCAACAATCGGGAGTAAATTTAGTTTGTATGACTTCCGATTATACAATGATTCTCTTTGCAAATATCCTACCATAATCGGTAGTCAAGAAAGTTCATATAACTACCGAATATAGAGTAGTCCCAAATTCATATTTTGCAAAAATCCTTTTTTTTTTTTGAATTTTGGTTGAGCCTATAGTCGGTAAGATATGAAGAGTTATCATGACTTCCGATTATATGGTGTCTCTCTTTGCAAATATCCTACCATAATCGGTAGTCAATATACTTCGTATAACTACCGAATATAGAGTAGTCCCAAGTTCAGATTTTGCAAAAATCCTCTATTTTCTGAATTTTGGATGAGCCTATAATCGGTAAGATATGAAGAGTTATCATGACTTCCGATTATATGGTGGCTCTCTTTGAAAATATCCTACCATAATCGGTAGTCAATATACTTCGTATAACTACCGAATATAGAGTAGTCCCAAATTCAGATTTTGCAAAAATCCTCTATTTTCTGAATTTTGGTTGAGCCTATAATCGGTAGTATATGAAGAGTTATCATGACTTCCGATTATACAGTGGATCTCTTTGCACATATCCTACCATAATCGGTAGTCAAGATAGTTCATATGACTACCGAATATAGAGTTGCCCTAAAATCAAATTTTGTCAAAATCCTCTATTTTTCGAATTTGGTTGAGCCTATAATCGGTAGTAAATGAAGTTACCATGACTTCCGATTATACAGTATAATCTTTGGCGAAATCTACCATAATCGGTAGTCAAAATAGTTCATATAACTACCGAATATAGAGTTGCCCCAAACTACCGATTATGGATTAACCTCCCGATTATGAAGGGGCATATAAGTATTTTCAATATATTTTGTCTTTTGTGTCGCCCCTAAAAGTGCCAGGAAAAAAAGAAAAGAAAAATGCAATTGAGATCGACATTTACGAAGGACTGCTCACCCGAGCATTATTACAAACAACATGACTTCGATAATGTAGAAATATATATTGTTTGTGATTTCTTAACCCAAATTTCCTTCCCTGCAATTTCATTTATACACAACCATAACCATTCATTCATTGTTCTTAATCTCTTCTATTACTCCTCCATTCATCTCCATCGATTCACCGCAAATTAATGGCAGCATCATCTCTTGTGACTAATGTTTAGCTCATTTACACACAAAATTTTAATGGTAACTCAACCCATTTCTTCTAGTCCTTCGTAAAATAAAACATACATCTAATCAGCCACAATCATTAATGCATCAACAACAATCACTTGTAGCAACAACAAGTTCGAATCATAACCCTCCAAACACAACCACAAAGCCCTAGCAGACAACATCTCTTTCTTGCACAACCCATGGTTCACGACAATACAAATTGTACCTCCAGATTCATTTATTATCTTCAAATACATGCAAACAAACCTGTCTCCAAAACCTTAACTTTTTTTTTTTGATACTAAAGGAAGAATTTATTATATTATGGAATCAACAACCTCATACATGTCAGCCTGTAGAGCTTCTACTATGAAGTTTGGTGGATACTGAGACCAACTTCTACTACTTTGGAAGTTACGAGAGTGTTTAGCCAGCTTATCAGCTGGATTATTGAACTTCCTTTTGATGTACTTACAATCCCATAAAGGATGTTTACTAAATAAACTAATAATATCTAAGATCAGAGGTTGTAATTCCCATCTGACTTTGTTGTAGTCTCTCTTAGCCGCCGCTGCCACATTCTGTGCGTCAACCTCAAAGCACACTTGTTGTAAATTGAGTTCTTCCATCCACATTAAAGCTTTCAGCAGCCACTCTACCTCTGCATGCTCCAAGTCTAGTTGTCCATGTTCATAGATGCATCGTCCTTGTTCATATACACCTGCAGAATTTCGTAGAATTAGTCATATTCCTGAATGATTAATGGAGGAAATGGTTTTGAAAGAAGCATCACAGCATAAAGAATAAGTAAACATAGGAGGTGGTATCCATTTTTCCTGTGTTTGTTCCGACAAGTTGTTACTGCAAATTGCTCTTTGTGCTCTCTTCACAGATGATCCAGTCATGTTGTTTGTATGTTGTATGCTTCTGATTACGCCAATAGAATTTGGTTTCTTCCCATCAAAAACACATCTGCATCGTTCCTTCCAAATCTCCCATACAGTATTTGCCATCTTAACTATCCAATTCTCATCTAGTCTGACAAAGTCATTAGTAAACCAACTAATTATCCAATCTGCAACACTCACATCATCGATATCCATACTTCTTCTAGCACCAGGGATAGAAGTCCAGACTGCTGTAGCAAATGAGCAGTCCCAGATTATATGCTTAGTTGTTTCTACTGCTTGATGGCACATACTACAATAGTCACTTCCAGAGTGCATAACTCTGGTCATATGCTCACTTGATGGTACTATATCATTAACACACTTCCACAAGAAGGTTTTTATCCTTGGCAATGTGTCCAAATTCCAAAGTTTCTTCCATATTGTTTCCATGTCAGGGTCATACAGAGCAGTTGCATTAGTCTTGATATCAACAAGCTTTCTGTATGCTGACTTCACTGTGAATTTACCATTTTTTGTGAGATTCCATACCAATCTGTCAGAGCTACTTATGGGTATCCTCATACTTAGAATCTTTCGTGCATCTTCGGGAGTGAACAGCTGATGTACAATATCAGTCCTCCAAGCCTTTGTTTGTCCATCGATAAGATCGGAGATTGTGCTGTATTGGATAGCAGTTTCGAAATCTGCAATGGAAGTAGGTGGCGCATGTTCCCCTGGTATCCAGTTATCCTTCCAAGTAATGATTTGTTTGCCGTCTCCAAGGAGCCAAAAACTGTATTTTCGAAAAAATTGTACCTCCCCATGAATACTGTGCCAAGCCCAAGAAGAGTTCTTCTTTTTTGTAGAGGGTAGAACAGAAGTATCAGGGAAGTTTTTTGCCTTCAACGCTTTGGCCCATAATTGATGAGAGTTATGGAATAATCTCCATACTGATTTTTCCAGTAGAGCTTTATTAAAACACCCCAAGTCTCTGAACCCTAATCCACCAATTTCTTTGTGTTTGTTGACATTGTCCCATGAATATAAGTAGACTCCCTTTCCATCCTTCTTTTTCCACCATAATTTCCTTTGAACCCTGTCCATTTCTTGAATAGTAGATTTTGGGGATTTTGAAGACTCCCATTTGATGCGAAGGCATTGCATTTAGAACGTGTTTCACCATCACTGACCTTCCAGATTGAGTTAGGAATTTGCCGTTCCACTGCAGAAGCCTCGTTTTCATCACTTCAACCAAGGAAGAGAAAGACTGCGTTCTTTTTCTATTGAGAAATAGTGGGATTCCCAGGTATTTTTCATCCAGCTTCATTTTCTTCATTCTAAGGCGTCTTAGGAGGATTATGCAAAGTCTGGAGTGGAGGTGTTTCGAGAAGAATACTGCCGACTTCTGAAGGTTTATCTGTTGTCCTGAAATATCACTAAAATCAGATAAGATTTGAAGAAGATTATTGACATTATGTAGGTCAGCCTTCACAAAAAGTAAGCAGTCATCGGCAAAGAGCAAGTGTGATATTGGTGGTGCATTCTTGGCTATTTTGATACCCTGAATCTTCTTCTCATCTTCTGATTTTTCCATGGTTCTTGTAAACACCTCCATAGTGAGTAAGAAGAGGTATGGTTATATCGGGTCGCCTTTCCGTATACCTCTAGTTGGTTTGAAAGATGCACAAGGTGAACCATTTAGCATTATCTGGATTTCTTAAGTACTAATGCATTCTTGTATTAAGCTACAGAAGTGTTCCGCAAAACCAAAACTCCTCATAACTCTGTGCAAGAAAGGACATTCCACACGATCAAACGCCTTCGACATATCTAGTTTCAAAGCCATGTATCCCTTTTTAGTCTTTCTCCTTTTCATGCAATATATTAATTCATGTGCTAGAGTTATATTTTCTCCTATCTGTCTTCCTGGAACGTACGCGGCTTGCATGGGTGAGATCAACTTCTCCATTATTGGTTTTAATCTCAAAGCTATAATTTTTGTGATCAGCTTGTATGTTGTGTTGCACAAAGCAATAGGCCTGTAATCTCCTGGTGATTGTGGCAGTTGCGTCTTTGGAATCAGACATATCTTGGTTCTGTTCATCTTTCGGAGCAGTCTCCCATTCACAAAAAAACTTTGTATCATTTGTATCACATCTTCTTTTGTGGTATTCCATTGCGTCTGGAAAAAGCATGGTGGGTAGCCATATGGACCGGGAGCTGTCCATGGGTGCATGTTGTGTAAAGCTGTATGTATTTCTGCTTCATCTGGGATTCTAGTTAACGCAGCATTTTCATCATCCGAAATACATTGAGGTAGAAGATTGAAGATGCCTTCATTATTCTCTGGACCAGTTGTGCTCATAATATTGCTGAAGTGAGATGTGAGGAGATCTTCAAGATTTTCTCTGCCAGAACACCAAGTGCCATTTGGTTTAAGAAGAGATTCGATAACATTAAACCCATGGCAACAATAGCTCAATCTTCGCCACCATCCCATTCAAATATATCCAAAGTAATTAATTCATTTACATCTATTTTTTTCCTTGTTCTAATCTTTGTATGTGATGTAAGTTTCTTCAATTGATAACGATGAAGAATTATTTCAGAGAATTTTTGCTTTTGTTTTGAAGATACTTCTTTACTTCTAGAAGTTGGTTATAAATGCAATACCCATACTAGATTTTTTCTTTTCAACTTAAGTTGAGAAGTAGCTTCACATACTGCATCCAAACAGCCTATAAGACTAACTCCAATGGAAATGATATTGAAAACGCGAGGGTACAACAACCACTCCTAACTAATTCGTTTGACAAACTGTATGGACTAAAATGATTGTTATAAAAAAAGGTGGTGTTTGACTCTAAGATTTGAGAGTCATTAGATGGTCAGGATTGATCGAAAAGGGTCATCTCACGGTCATTATCTTCTGGATTTCATTTGATTCGGACGGTCAGGAAAATTCAGTACTGTTAGGTGATGTACGTGGGCCGACAAAAATATGGTGGGGTGGCGATATATTGAAATGTTTCTGGCCGTTTGATGCGAATCTGTACACAGAAACAATTTTTCTCTTCGACCTTTTTTTTTCTTCTTTTCTCATCTCAGTCTATCTCTCTGCGAATTCTTTTCACATCTTCAAAAAAAAACTAGACCGTGAAGAGAGGCTAATTCAAACAATGGGTGTCTCATAGATTTCGATTCGTTTTCTTGGTAATCTTTTCTGTCTTCTATATCATCTGCTTTCGTAGTCTCTTATCTTTTCACCGATTTCAAAATCTTCTTATCTGAGAAAACATATATGATTGTATCAGAACCTAATTTTTAAATTTCTCATATGATATCTAGGATTTTTGATTTGTTATTATTTCGAATTTTTGATTTCATCATGTCTGATAGAATTCGTGTATTAGGTTTAGGCAAAATTAGTGTTTGTTCCAAATTGGGGTTATGTGGGATTAGCAAATTTTTGGGTTTTGTGCCTTTACATCTCAACCATCAATTGTTGCTGATGATGATGTTACTCCTGCTCCTCCACCCTTTGCACCCGTAACTGTAGTTTCAACTACAACATCAACTTTTGGTTCCTGTAGAGGTAAATCTCTCTCTCTCTCTCTCTCTCTGTTGAATTAGTGATGCTCCAGATTTTATTTTATCCCTTTTTGATATTTATATAGATTTCCAATTGATTACAAATCTAGGTTTTTTGTTTCCTTTACGTCTCAGTCAACGACTGTTGCTGAAGCTGGTTGCTGATATTGTATATGGTCTACTAAGTACGATTCTTTTTTGGTGATTTATCTCTTGTGCCTCAATTTTACTTGAATTCCTAAAATTTATTGATTTTTTTTTTGTATTGTGTTCAGGGTTCAACACTCATTTTTATTATAATTCATGTTTTTTGGTAGTGTAGGTTGATTTATTAACCCTCCTTTCTGAATTTGTTTGCACTGCTCACTGATTAACGCCAAAATCTCATATGTTTTCTTTACTATCTTTGTGTTTAAAGATTGAATTATGAACTTCAAAGTTGGATTAATTGTGTGTTATAGTACTTTTGTTTATACTATAGAATCCTGCCCTGCAGGGCTATGTCAGTCTGAGTACGTTGAATATCTTGTTGTTGCATGGGAGGAATTGAGAAAACTAATCAAGAATACATACATCTGAGAAACCGTATAACACAACCAGAGGCTTATGTTGATGAAACATAAGATGATGAGTTCATGTACAAGATGATGAAGAGTTTAGCCAGTACTTGCCAGCAAAGGTTAGTATAACGCACCTTCCTCGAAATATTACTCGGGGTTCTCTTTCAAATTCCCTTAATCAATCGTTTTACTCAGCTGTGTGAGCATGGCAAACAGACATGGATTATGCAAGTCACGAGTTAATAACCTTAATTTCTAAAAACAGTAAAAACATTAGAAGTTGTATTTTATCATAAATGGTTGGTATGTTCTTTTTCTTGAGAGATGTAAAAACTTTTATGCATATCCTCACAAAGCGGCATATGGACCTCTATGATTTTTCCTTTTGATTTCATAAATGGTTAATATGTTTTAATATGTTTTCTTATTACTCTTTTATCCATTACTATGGGAAATGGATCTAACCAGCCGTATCTTGATCTATGTATATGGTGCGGAGGTGGTAGCGAAAATAAATATTAACGGGCTTAATCCGATAGGAAAAGTATTATAGTTGAATAATGATTTATGCAATGATGTAAATGCAACTTAAAGAGCTTATTCCAGTCGCTTAGAAGTTTGTACAGGAAAACTAAGAAGTGAAGCTATTTTCTCCGTATCTCAATATTTTTTGAAAATGTGATTACCAACATTTTTGAATGTTCTTACTCAGTATGTCTATGCTTATATAAAAGGAGGGTCTGGTATGTCACCCAGCGGCCAGGATACATAGAGAATTCTAACTACTGGCTAAGATCTGCCCTCCCTACATAGAATAACGTACTGGATTTGGTTAATCCAATGGCTGGCCATACCTCGCGTCCCACGCTGTGTGTTTTAATTATGTTGATTAAAGCGGTCCATAAATTAAGTTTTCATTGTATGTAACGGCAGAGGTGTGTGGATGATTTTTCATTTCCATAATCTCTTCGTGTTTCGATTAATAGCAATCTCATCATCTTCCGATTATTATTTTCCTCATAACTTCCATATTCCATACTTATCATAAACCCTAGAATGTCTTTCTATTCTCTCCTCAATAATCCCGATCCATATTGATTTTTGCCACTACACAGAAAAAAATTCCCATCCTTGCGTTAATTGGATTCTCTCTATAAAATGGCTAATCCAAATCGAGATCAGCATCAGTTCCAATCGAACATGTAAGTCTTTTTTCCCTTAGTTTCGATTTCGTTTTACATCCAATTGCTTAACCTTATGTTTTAAAATCTTATGAGAATTTTGTTTTGTGGTTTTTGGTTTGCCATTCCTAATGTTAATTTTACAAGTTCTTTAAAAATCCTTCATTAGGTATGCATTGTGTCGCTTAATCCTAGGTTTGGGTTAGGTTTCTGACGAATTTTCCTTTACTATTTCCAGTTGATGCCCAAAGAACAGACGAAATGGCATCTCAAATCAATGTCAAACCACAGCAGGTACCATCCTCAGCTACCCAGGACAAGTTGAAGAGTCTACGATCCTTGACGAAGAAAAATCAAGCGTCGTTGCTATTCGAGTTATTAGGGAATGGGAAGAATTGGATTTTATGTCCACCAACAACCTTACCAGTTTCGTCATGGTTGTTGTTGACTAGAAGGTATTGACCTCCCTGTTTCCATAAATTTACAATATGCAGCTTCAATTATGTTAAATTAGCACCTTTGCTGATACAGGGAGATGAGTTACATGCCATTATACCCAAAAATATTATCTGGAAATTTGATAAGCGGATTCGAGAGGGTGGTTTGTACACAATTGAGAAATTGCACTTGCTTGCTGCTAAACCAAAATTCAGGCCAACAAACAGTGAGAAGAGGGGTTATTTTTGGTGGAACACTCCACTCTCCGCGCTGGATGCTACTATATTTGAAGCACTCGAATCTGATCTCTAGAACATACATCTTTAGGTAATTCTTACTACATAAATTTCATATATTGTTATGTTCCCGTTCATGTATATAATGCGTACAGTGTAGTTCATTTTACAGTTAACATTAAGATGATATTCACAGAGATACTGAGTTAAGAGATTGGGAAATTAGTATACTTTTACTGAAATGAGATGCTGCCAAATCTAAAAGACATTAAGGCCTCTTTCTCTAAAAATCTGATAATGTTTGATTAATCTGATAATTAATTGATTTGTTATCAGTTCCTAAAGGGTCACTACAGTTTTTTAATGCAGATCACTACTTTCAAAGATGTCGAATCGCTGACAAGACTTTGAAGCATGTTTGGTAAGTGGGAAAAAAATTACTCTTGGTGGGAACTATGAATTCTTATGTTCAATTAATTAATTTTTTCCCATTTTAAATTTTTGTGAACATTGAATATCCAATTTGAAATTTCAGTGAGAATTGTGTCCATAGTTGTTCTTAGTGTTGCATTGTGTTTTTGTGTTTCATGAAGGAGTGCAAAAATATGAAAACTTGGTTTCAGAGGTACATGCATGGATGGATGTTGTCACTGTCCAGTGGATCCAGTTATCGCCGACGAATTACGTACTGAATGTACAAATTTGGAGTAAGATCTCTCACATTGTACCACAGATTAATTAATGAAGCAATATATGGGACAACATCAACAACTAAGATTTGATATCTATAGGTAGGTGCGCGGACTCCTATTAGGAGTAAGTTAGAAGAGCAACCATATTAAATGTCTCTCTTACTATCGAATATCAAGGAGCCGCAACTACGTCGAATTATGAAAAAATGGTAAGAGATCTTTAAACTTATCAGTAAGCTGGGCAACTTATACACTATCATATGAAATATCCTCTTTTTATGTTGGCATGCCATTTTTCATGATGATATGCTAATCTACAGGCATGTCAGGCACAAGACACATGTCATGTTCTTAGTTATAATACTTAGAACTGCAATTTCTTAGAAATGTTTGACTACATCATCATTCATTGTGTAGTAAACTGGCTCGAAGTATGATTTCTTCCCATTTTTTCTCTATGTAGAGTAATCAGTTTCATCATTCTAATCCATATAAATTGGTTGCATGAATGCAATGCTTTGAATTTGTTTAATTGTTACATATTTCGTAATCTTAGACTTTTTGGCATGTTACTGATAGTATATATGGCAATCTGGATCTAGAAATGAAACAAATTATATTAAAAGATGGGAGATGTCATATTTCCGTATCACTTTGGAGGGTGAATATGGCAACAGTCACATATCCAAAAGAAGAAAGAAAAAAGTTGCTTTCGGAACAAGCTGATGTGCAGCAGTTCAAGAGAGCAAATTGAAGTGCATGAATTTTTAGAGATGCCAACCAAGCCATTTCAAATAATGAGTTAGGTTAGTTTGATTTTATGTGAGTTACTTTAGTATGATTCTAATTATGTGTAGTATTTTTTTAATGAGTGCAGCTCATACCAAATTACTCAATATGACATCTCCTTCCTGGATGCATTAATTTTCTCTATCTGAAAGATTGGTTTGCACTGGCTTAGATTTCGGGAACATAAGGGATATAGGACACCAAATTATATTTGGAAGTTCCTTTATGTTGAAATTTGGATTGCTATAAAACACCTACTTTTTGAACTTGGTTAGTTCTTTTTTTTTTTTCTTTCATGTAGCTCCTTTTTGTTCTATATTTAGCAATCTTTTTTTTCTTCTTTGCCACTAAATTACCGAATGGTGCATTCGCAGGGTTCAGTTTAGAAAGCAAGCAACTTGAGTTTCGTTCTATCTTAGCCTTAAAGTACAAATTCAATAAAATGAATTATAGTTCGAGGGTGAAAGCAACCAGAGAACAAGTGGAGGTTAGTTTCTTACCTCTGTAAGTTTTTAATTTTTTTTCTTCCTGTGTTTTTATGCAATCTCTTATTTCATGAATGATAAATGATACAATTTATATATTCTTCATTCATCATTTTGTATTTGTTTCGAAGTGAAAACCACATTGGTTTGCTTCGAAGTTCAAAAAGCATATAATAGATTGATGAAACTGATTGTATCTCATTCGTTCTTCATTTATATCTTTGCAACAAATTTTTTTTTATATCTATGGATTCAAGAGTTCAATGTTGCTGAACACTTGGAAATTTTGACAGTAAATAAAAAGGAAAATGGCGAGTTACAGGTGCAGCTTGAAGCTATGATCAACAAGCTTGATCGAAAGATGGAGGAACATACCAAGGTATACGATAATTTCTTCTTCGAGATTTTATGTTGTGTTGGTTTTTTACTATCTTCGTTGACGATGATGTAGAGATGTGCATGTGTTATTCTTATTGTAAAAATCTGAGCCAGAAGAGGGTTTTTGACATTTTAGTTACTGGAGGAAATAAAAAACGGCATGAAGTGGTTGAGAGTGACAAGAAAGAACTGATTCCACTGGCAACATCGAAGCATCCAGAAGTCATACTAAGGTATGGATCTTTCTTATACATACAAGCCCTCATAAACACTACTAAGGTATCTTTATTAATTTTACATGTCTCTGCAGTAAGTGGTGAATACATGACAACCCATGAAGTAAGACCGAGAAATGGATAAAGTTTGATTATTTTGCGTGGACATTGACTTTCTTCTTTGAGAAATTAGCTACTTTTTTTTTTCCTGAAGTAGCAACGTAAAGATGTATAGCATATCCACCCGTAGTAAAAAAATTCTACTTTGTTTGGTCGTACATGATCATTTGATTCTGTCCTAACAAACTTTTTGTTTTCACCTGTTTTTTAATCTCTTTGTATTGGACATGGTGCTCATCCTATATCTGAACTCTTTGTACCCGAACAATTAGGTTGATGAAGCATATATGTGTAGGAGTGCCAATTATGTTTGGCATGTCACCTTATATGCCTTGTTGTATTACTCAACAAAGTAAAACTAACTATAAATACGATATGAAACTTAAGATGCAACTGACATGATTCTTATTTATTATGACCTAGGTGGGAACCAATGTGAAGGAAAAGGTGGAATTGCATTTTCACTTCATAGATGTGCGGGATAGAGGAAAAAAATATATTTCAGAGTATCCGACAAAAAAAAATAACTCCATCACCGAGAAATAAGATGTGCGGAAATAAATGCAAGGATTTTACACATGGACCATGGAAAAAGCACAGTTATCTAGCGAAAGAGAAGGCCACTGAAACTAAAGAGAACTGAGCAGGGTACAGTGGATATCCATGTGAATTGATGAATTTGTTGAATCCATTGTGCCTACCCCCTATTAAGTTGGACCTCGAAGTTGGTTGAACAATTGTGATTCTTAGGAATATGGAACCAAGAGAGGGCATTTGCAACTGAGTAAGATTGATCATGGAGATGTATCTACCACATGTAGTAAACCGGAGGCAACCAGGGCCAATTATTGATGTTAGAAAATACCGAAATAACGTGTACGGTGAATATGGTCTCGGTAAGTTTTATTGGGAAATAACTTATCTTGGGATATGTATTTTAATTCGAGAATTTAGTGACTCTTTCGGATTAATGACGTATACATTTACTTCTGCGGCTTTAGTTGATATCATCCTCATAAATCTCAGTCTCAAGAACACAAGGCCAACACATGCTACTGTGTTTTACA
This sequence comes from Papaver bracteatum, assembly GCA_023529315.1. NCBI lineage: Eukaryota > Viridiplantae > Streptophyta > Magnoliopsida > Ranunculales > Papaveraceae > Papaver > Papaver bracteatum. Next base: position 239,260 of record JAJJWX010004572.1, read on the forward strand.
TTCACAATAAGATGAAAAATTGGTGAAAAAAGTATCCTTATTCGTATGTATGCCAAGGATATAACATTACAAGACATATACCAAACGATCTTATTTACATATGGATGATAAAATTTAAGTTAAAACTACAGTATGAATTTCCAATACAACAAGAAAAATTAAAATCTTCACGGTTGGAAAAGCTTTTAAATACATAAATTCGCGTCAACGGAATGTGTGATGTTCCAGCTTATGCAAAACGGCACGGGTCATTCCCTAGTGTATATATATATGAGGCCGGCTAATTGTATAAAATTTGATCTCGATCATGTTTGCCCCTAATCTGTCAGGGGTTTATGTATTCTTCTCTAGGTTCAAGTATTTGAATTTGATAATCGTATCACAAGATAAGGCGGTTTATCTCCTCTATGTGTTACAGCCTAATAGATTTCCACATTTATGAGAATTGGTATAACACTTTACTATGATCCTTACTACGAGCATTGGTATTACACTTTACTATGAGAATTGGTATAACATTTTATTGTAAGAAAAATTTCTTATTCATTAGTGGTTTTTTTTTATTGGATTGTAGGTTAGTTGCTCAATATGAGGCCGTAACAGGAAATTCGAAAGATGAAATTAATTCGCATGGGCTTATGCATATTCATTAGAACCCATACACTTATGTGAAATGGAGTAGATTATGCATAAATTTGTTAGCTTATAACAATTCAGCTTTACACTAGAAAAGGGGGTAATAGCCAACTGCTAGATCATTCGTTATTGATTACTATTAGAAGTTTAAGATTTGGTTTATCACTATTAGAAGTTTAAGATATGAAGTACTAAAATTATCACTCAACTACGAAGTTGTGCAAAGTGAGCATCACATTTTACTCATTCGTTGCATCGGAACTGGCACTATTTTAAGTATTCAAATTAGTTTGGGGGTAATTTGTATTGCTTTCAAGAAAATTAGACAGTTCTTTTTTTTGCTACATTATGTTAAACTATGCTTATAATGTATTTTTTTGCAGGGATTATCGTTATCCACTGTAGACCGGATTATTAGTATGTCACCAGCTGAAAATTATGCATCAAAAGTGGATGAACGAGGAAGCACCACTCAGAGTAATCAATGGTGAATGGATGTAGTAAAAATAGACATGGATCTGGAATACATGATCCTAGGTATTTTGCTCTATAATACTCCCCATATATTACTTGTTGAGTTCTAAATTATTTAACTTGTTTCAGTAGGACGCTTTCCATTTTGTTCCAAGATTAATCAACATTTTCTTAACAATATATTTTCTGTACACTCCATCATTATATGATTCTCTTTTCTCCTTGCAGTTACAAAATTAAAAAGTATTTGAACCTACATCCAACAGAATAATTCGGAATTTAAAAGCTGGTATGTTTTCTTTATAATGGATTGAAATTTGAGTGATGATGTGTTATAGTAGGATGAGATATTGGGTTTTACTGTTTCATAAATCAGTGGATAAACGTAATTTGCTCATTGTCAAAGTTTTACATGATGTCTCATTGTCACATTTAGGGTTCAAATTATTTTTGTGTGTTAAATTTAGGTTTCAAATTTAGATGTTTATATATTATTGTACTCCATTCATTTGAGGATGTCAAATTTAGTATTGTGCACGTTTCACACGCCTTGCACTTTTCGATTTACTTAATTTACACTTTAAATACCATTAGCTACTAGAAAATTTGTCTCGAGGGAGAAGATGATGGTGATTACATAGCCCTGTATCTGTACTGAAATGGGTTAGACTAGCTGCGTTCTTGCCATACGCGAAGGAAATTGACCTTCATTAATAGAAAACAATCAATACAACCAATAGAAGAAAAAAATAGAAAAACCATAGTCACTGTAATATCTGAATTGAGGTATTGATCTATGTTTTGGTTGAGTTCATTATGTCATTTTTCTTTCTTTTAACCTGAATTGTAGGCATTGGCAGTAATTCTAGCTAACAATTATAGTACATTATTCTTTCTTTTAACCTGAATGTACTGATCTAGCCCGTATACGAGTTATTATTTTATAATTTATCGATTCTAATAAATTTACACGTTGATTTAGCAGTACACGAGTTTGTTTGCAGTTATTGGTTGTAACAACATTATGTATAGCTAAGGTGAAGTAAGTCGTAGACCGAAGACTTAACTTCGTTATTAATGGCATACTACAAAGAGTTTAGCATTTTTTATGGAAGCTTAAAATAAAGAGGATTTAAGTGCTTCAATGTTGTTCGGTATACTGAGATAATTGTCACAAAGGTTGGTATATGAATGACGACATGCTTCGGTCTTTATCTTTTATGTACAATACAACTCCTTCTAGCTAGGCATTTTTCAACGTATAGACATTTATGTAGTAGTCCCTGTTTTTGACAATTATTTTCTCACGCAGTTGGTGATTTTTCAAATCCGACTCTTTTTCGAGTGCCTTGGATAGTTTGTGGATGTCCAATTGTTAATGGTAAAGTAGTATCCTTGCACAGTTTGTTCTTCACTTTGTTTTATTGGGTTTATCAATTCGGTAACAAACCTCAGGTAGGCCCTGCAATCCATTACAATTATGTTAATATATGACCGTGTCCTTATAAAGCACATGATCTTTGATATGAGCATATTTGTTTCTATTTACGGTGAAAGCTTTTCTTATAGACATGTCAACCTAAAATACGGCCATTGAAAAGGAGTGATTTGTATATCCAACTGATAAATTTTCATTATCGACAATTGGAAGCTCGTGCAAGGAGTCTTTCCTAGCCCACTAATATAAGTAATATTGGATAACATTTCCGATTGTTTGCGCGTTTGGGTCCTTTATTATTATTATTATTATGTAACCAGTGTCCAAGTTATAAAAATATTTTACACAGGACGTGTTGGGAGCCTAGCAACCAGCTGGGCACCAACCCCCTTTTGAATAATAATACCCACCCTATGAAAAAGAGAACTACCAATTTTATGATTGGCATCGTATTATTATTATTATGAAAAGGGGCCATAAAGGATTTTATTAAGAAGAGAAAACAAATAAAAGTTTACAGAGATTTGGCAGGGAGACGCGCGACAAGTTGCGACAAGTTTACAGAGAAAACATAAAGGCTATTATTATTATTATTATTTATTTTTTGTGTGGGTTTTAAGGGTTCCCCTCAACTCCAATATTAATGGGAAGCCATAGTTATGTTCTGTTACAGTTAAACCCTCTCTCAAAAACTTCTCTGTTTAATTTTTTTTTTTTATAAAACTATGATATGCAGTCATGGCGATTGCAGAGATGTGGTCCATACAAAGATCCATTATCGTAGTCTAAGGAGAGCATGACCACCACTATAAGTAAAAAGTTTTCTTTACATTTTTTGTACTACTGATATCAGAGGTATACCATTCTATTAACAATCAAAATTTTCATTTTTAAATGTTATCTACATTTCATTATTTTTCTCGAGAATATCAATAGTAATAGAAGGGCATCAAAAATAATTTAGGAATATTTATGTATGTATTATTATACTTTTCTTCAGATTGGGTCCATTTGTGCACAAGAAAGTGAAATAACTTAATTATTCTATCAATAGTTATTGTTCAAGGTGGCATTATACCATTTGGATTTTTAACTTTTCTAAGGGTTTCCAAAGCTCAAGGAAAGCCTGTGCTTATTTTTTTTTGGTGGTATCAGGTTACTGACAATCAATTTTTGTGTAGAAACCCATCAAGGAACATACATTTCATTTTATTATGGTATACGCATAACAGAGAAGTGGATGGGTAAGGCAAAGATCCATGATTGTAAGTCAGTAGATCAATTTTATTTTATCAATTCTATATTTACAAAGTTACATCATATACATGTTCGTGGAACTTTACTATATTAGTTCATATATAGTTCAGGTTCTTTATGCAACCAGAAGCCATATAACATGTGTTATGTAGATCCCACGATTGGACATTGGTATCCCAACTAACTCATGATTTATGTGAATGAATATGAATTTGTGGCGCAATGGTAGCGCATCTGACTTCATGTCTGAAGGTTGTGTGTTCGAATCACTCCAGGTTCAGTGTTCGGCCATAATTATATTGGAACACACTGAATGGAATGGCATACCTCCTAACTCTCTGTATTATTTTTATCATTATGTCCGGATTTAATTATCGTTAAGCCTAAAGTTTGGACATTAGGTCTGTTATTCAGCATTGCCGGTTCAATGTCCGGCCGAACATATAGAATAAAATGACATACCTCCCAACTATCTGTATTATTAGTATCATTATCTTCGTCTTTAATTATCTTTAAACCTAAAGTTGGGACATTAGGTCTGTTATTCAGCATTTCAGGTTCAGTGTCCGGCCATAATTATCTTGGAACAGATTGAATAAAATGACATACCTCCTAACTCTCTAATTATCTCCGCCTTTAATTATCTTTAAACCTAAAGTTGGGACATTGGATCTATTATTTAGCATTTTTACAATGCAGTTGAGACATGGTTTTTAAAAAATTTGTTGGTTTTTCAATAGCGCCTTCCATCTACCGGTTATTTGATGTGATTTATGGGTTTTTCTATGCAGGTGCTTGTTTCACATTGATGGGGTTTCGTGCTCTTACTTTGGTTGACACAAGTGAAATTTACATTTCCTCTATTGTTTCCTTCCACCCGCAGTGTGCTTCGTTGTATCTGCATATCAACTGGTATTGCATCTGCACTAAAAATGATTCAGTTTCACGTACTTGAAGAATGCAACAAGAAATTTAAGCAGGGTGTTATACTTGGTGAATGAGGTTTTTGCAGAGTTTACAAGTGTTCTATGGTGTCTGTACCAGATGCAACTGAAAAATAGTGCACACAGTGAACTGAAAAGGCGGCAATGAAAGAGACAAAGAACAAACCTCACTGAACTGAGTAAGAATTTGTACGTCTGATCGTTATGTTTCTTTTAGAAGAACCTTGAGAACCTATAGATACTAACCAACCCCAGTTAGATAATCTCATAACAAATGTTTAGAAAAACCATGAGCAATCCCTGATACCTTTTGTATGTGGCTTTTTAATTGTTGAATAGTTTAAAAAAAAAAGGTGAGATTCATGATTATACATCATCATTCATGAAGCTCTTATAGAGCAGAACTTTCTTCATATTTTAGAAGTCATCATCAGCATCAGGTGCCGTTAAATGGAAGAATCTACAAGAGGACAGGGAAAGACAAAAGGTTATAGTTTGTTGTGGTATTAATTTTGTTTTAACTTGGCTCCATTTTTAAGACATTCTAAGATTGTTGGTTTAATGGTGATCCGAGCAATACAGTGAAGGCAGGTATCTGGATTCATTTTTTGCTGGACCAGTTCATTGACCAATGTACACATCAATGAAAAACTAAAATTTAGATTTTGCATATGTAGTTTTCGTTGATATTTTGGAGTACATATGTTAGCTATAAAATCCTAGATGATTTCACACTGTTTCCAATGTTTTATGTAGTTATGAGACTCATCGGTGTCTTTGGTTGATCTGTTTATTTGTATTATACGCCTAAGAAGTATGACAAAGTTTGCAATGGACGTGGTGCATCTGGGATCTTTAGAGGACTCCATGCAGATAAGAAGAGGAAGACGGAGCCGGAATAAGCTGAAACAAGTATGAAGATTCTGCTTGACTTCGAAAATTAGTATTCTTTGATGGCATCTTATTTTTATAGGTTATAACTCATATTATACATGCCTAGATTCTTCATTAGGTAAATGATCAATGCTCAGATGATTTAAGGCTCTAATTTAGCTTAAAGGTGTTGATTTATGGTATCTTATTAGTTATTAGAATGTTTAATTTGTTTGCCACATATTTTGACTGTGGGATGACTTTGTTAATTTACTAATGCATTTATGATGTATAATTCACGTGGGATATGCTTGACATGCCTCGATATCTCATGGAGTCTAAGAACTCAAATATTTTATTTTCAGAGAGCTAATGGAGGATTATACTCATACATTCTACGTAGAAGGTACTTATTTGTCGTCTACAGATTGAAGATACTTTTCTGTATTTTTTTGTTTGAATTTAAGGTAATAATAGTAACTTTAAGCATTAGCTATAGTTAGTGATACTGAGTAGGCATCTTAGGCATTCCCCATCTTTTTCTCTTTTTAGTTTCTATCGTTCTTTTAGTAACCGAATCCTTGCATTTCCGGTTATTTCTATCAACCTCTTAGTGACCAATCCTTGAATTTCATGTATTTCCATGATCCTTTTAGCTTATTGGTTTTGTATTAGTTTACTCAATTATTTTGCAGTGGATTCCAATTCTTTTGAATTTCATGTATTTCTTATTTGAATGACAAATTGTTCATTTGGAGTTTGTGGAGGACTTTGCTACTTTGGGTTAGTTAACTCCTTATTTTATAATTCGTAAATTTTTCATTGTTTTCACTTAGTTTGATGTATCTTTATGGTTTGCGTTTGACAAGAAAAATTATTTTATGCGTCCGGCTGAAAGAAGACAGGAAAAGAGTTATATGGTAGTTTTTACGGGAGCAATCCGAGTATAGATAGTAACTGGAAATAAATGTGAGTTGTCATTCTCCAACAAATTAACATTCTCCCAGACCATCTTTGTGCTTTATTCACCATGTTTTCTCGGGTTTTCCATCCTAAAATTTATAGAAACTGAAGTTCACTGATAGATTACAATATGATCTTTCAGTATGACCTTCTGGATGTGTCTGTAATTCCATGATGTTTTACTTATACATAGGATGGGATCATATAATACTACTTAAAGCTCTATAGATGAAATAGAAAACCATGTTCATCCCTCGACTAGGAACGAATTGATTAATCGCATTGAAATAATTAGGGTAGGTATTCCATTGCTAAGATATCTAGAGGATTTAGCAAGTTGTAAAATTTTGTTAAGCAAAATTTTTATTTATAACATCGATAACTTTTTATCCATTGCAAATGTTTTAGAGTTTCGGTTTCCATTATTTAATAATCTCCATTCAACGTTCCAGCCCAATGAATGACAACAAGAGCATCAGACGATTTAGATGTTATGATACTTGACCTTACACCTCCATGCACCTACTACATATATGCATAGATGTATAATCGTCATTCTTCATTGCCTACCCTTGATTAAGTGAGACCACCATTATCTCTGTCTCCTCTGATGACATTTAATCTCTTACGAGAAATAAAAGTATAAATGACCGTATCAAAAATGGTCAAATTTCAAAAATCAAAACCTCTATGTAAATTAATTATGTTTTACATCTCATTCCTGTATTCTCGGTAAGGGAGGATCCCCTTGCTCTTATTTTTACACTATCTCACACATTTGATTTTTTTTTTTTTACAAAATCTAAATGGTAGAATACTTGAAGCAAATATTTTGGGGATATGTTTTCCTTGCCAAGATCTACATACCCATAAAAAATGACCACATTTCGAAATGTATAACTCCACCATCAACCGTCTAAAATGAACGAACTTTCAACCGTTAAAATTAAGATTGGTAGATGGTGAAGTTTGGTATTCTTAAATGTGCTCATTTTTTACGGGTATGTATATCCACGTAAGACAAGCATATTCCCAAAATATTACCTTCAAATACGCTAACGTTTAAGTTTTATTCAGAAATTGTTGCAAAAAAAATGTGAGATATTTTAAAAATAAGAGTGCAAGGGGTCCTATTCATTCTTAATAGCCATTATATTCAAACATATATATATATATATATATACACAGACTGTATTGAAAAGAGTGTCCTGCTGTAGCCTACTGCAATTTGTGGAAGTTTGCTTCTCTACCTCTTTCAGTAAGGGTACGGGCAAGTCTTGCGTTTTTTATCTTTTAGCAAAGTGTTACGTATGAGTTGTGCATGTTATGTTATCTGTGTTGGCACCTTTTTTGTATAGGAGCTCCACTCCTCCACTCTCACTGTCTTATCTTTTTCTTTCACTTTCTATGACGTTTTATAGGTTTTTATCTTTATTTCTTACATTAATTATACCACCAATGGATTTTCTTTATATGTAAAGAATGTTGAGATATGTAGGTGAGAGTCCTCTATTTTTTCTATCCTTTGTGGTAATCATCATAGTCTACTTACTCTTCTTAGGGATTCTTATTTTCTTAGTACGTTACGTACAATAGTTACTAATAGCCACAGGCTCAGCATTACCGATCCCATTGTCTTCTTTTTAGCAAGTACCTATCAATAACAAGTTCGTGATCATTAGTTGTATTTAAAAAATCTATTTCGAAGGACACATGCCTCATAACCTAGCTCATTATGACCTTAATACGTACGAGAGGGCATGTAATAGAGATAATGAAATATATGCTTTTTCTACAATCTTGCTATATTTTCCACCCTTTTTTCCTTACATTCCGAAACCTATTTGAAAACCAACATCGACATATTGAAGATAATATTGTGAGTAACTTATAGGTTTGTTTACGATGAATGTAGGTCTGAATCCAACAAGAATAATTTATTGAGATTTGTTATGTAAGAAGAGATTTTGCTAATAACAATTAAATTTCCTAATGATTTCAGAAATTAAAACTTATCTAGGGTTTCATATAATTTTTGTAATGATTTCAAAAATCAAAGGTTTAGTATATTTAGGTACAAATTTGAGGTTTTTTTTTAGTATAGTGTTTAATTTAGTAGTTTAATGATTGTGGTGCTGTATGGTAAATCTTTTGATTTGCTATATACCCATATTCATAAGAACATGCCTTAAATCAGTTCCAAATATTGTCAATTTTTTGATTTTAAATAAAGGATGAACAATAATTTTGTAATTGAGACATTAATTGAGTTAGTGTAATTCGTGGTACAATGAAAGGTGGATAGAGTGTACGAACAATTAATGCAATATTTGTTAGAGCAGTTCCTATGGCAATGAACGAAAATAAAAATTTGTTGATCCACATGGATGAACAAACTGCATTCTCCACTGTGGGAAACAAGGCAAAATGAACAAATCTAATATTTTAGGATCCCACTACTGATTTTATTAACATAAACTAATAAGAGTTGGGTCCCACTAATAATTTTATTTATATAAAGTAATAAGAGTTTGGTCCCACAGATTATTTAACTAATAAAATAAATAATAAAAAATAAACCATAATTATAATAATCAGTTATTGGAGAGAGAATATGTGAGGGGCGACATTCCTTCTGACTCCAACGACATTCCTTCTGACTCCAGCGATATTCCTTCTGACTCCGCGTCTATGGCACGATCTCCTGACTTTACCTCAGATGCGCGCTGGATGTTCCGGCTCAATGTTCAAAGCATCAGATTTGTTGATTTGAACATCCATTTTTCATGTTTGTTCATGCCATAGCGGGAGCAAAATGAACAAACTCTGAGTTTGTTCATCCCATAGGAACTGCTCTTAGCATCTACTTTGGCGAATTGATGTGGACCATGAGATCGACAATAATGATACCAAGAGTAAGGATTAAAGTTTGGCTATGCATTTAAATTTGGTGGTTACTAGGAAATATACTTTGCTACATGTCTCCCAGATTTGTCCCCTACTTTCTTCCCTTACGATGGAGCACTAATTTAATTACCCAAACACCCCATTTGGTAAAAGTGAACCCGTTGGGTTCAATGGTCAGTCCTAGTTGAACAACCATGGACCAGTATCTTTAGGGAACAAAGGATGTGGACATCTAGAATTTTCGATTGATCGAATGTGCAGATCTTTATGATATTTTCCAGGAAAACAGAAGTTTTATCCCTCAGTTTTTCTTATTAGGTTTTGAGTCTTTGGATAGGCACTGAATTCATGCCATTTCTCAAAAGATACTGAAAGTATCATATTTTGATTATTCCTTATCAAAGTTTACACCACACCGACATCCTTCTTTCTAAAAGGTGCACATGAATTCCCTTTTGATATAGATCCCACATCCAATATAAAATCATGATAGTCATGCCATACTTATCAAAACATATATGGGTCAATGATGGTCATGAAAAAAAAATGGTTATATGATTTATTTTTTTGGAATTATACCAATATGGAAATGCAAAAAACATCAGTTAGTTGTCATGGATTGAATAATTAATCATTGATAACCGACAACAAAGATGCGTTCTTTGATTTAATAATTGAAATTTTGTAGGCTATCTTATGGGAAATAGACGTAGAAAATAACATACATAGTAATACATTAACACTCCATTTATTTATTCATTTAGCAGACCCAAACAACAACCAGAGCCCAAAAAACGAAAAACTATAAACGAAAATAAACCTTCAAATTCTTATATATCTTCTTCAAGAATTGTATTAAGTTCAGGACTCAAATTCCTTGAATCATTCTGAATAGAAATTTCTCTTGGATGCTTAATGGCAAGGATATCGTTATATGATTTGTTTTCCCCTCTTCCTCAGACGATTAATTCTGCTCCACAGTATTGCGCATATAGAGGTTGTTTGCACTTGAAACCGTTGATGTCATATGGAAGGCATCTTTATCATAGCATTTATTATCCCAAGTGAGACCACTCATGTCTCAGCACCGATTATGTATCTATAATGTTGCAAAATTATGCAAAAGGGTTTAAATCTACTTAAAGGAAAATTTTGAACAATTGGAAAATATGTATATACCAAATCATAAATTATAATTGAAAATCGCAATATCGATAATTTTATTGTAGAATATCAACATAAAATGCCATCATTAAGAGAAAACAGTTGACCATGACACAACTGAGAGAAGAAAAAATACGCTTCAAAAAAAAAAAAACCTGAGAGAGAAGAAAATTGAAATTGAGTGAAGGCAAAATGGGGAACAATGTCGCTTAGAGCAATGACACAAGGAAAAAGAGCATCTTCTGCATGTTCCAGTTTCCAGTGAAACTAAGTCTTGCAATGGCAAAGGACGATTAAAATAAATGAAGTTTACATATACAATGCTCAGTTTACTTACACGGTGTACATTTATATTTCACCAACAACAACGTATGAAAATCTAGACACCTATTATTAAGATAGTTCGGAAAATTTCTTTAGAAAATAATGATACATGTTCCAAGTATTGTACAACATGCTAGATTTTAAGAGAAGAAATGATAAAGTCATGATTGTATTACCAGGAGGTGGGTCTCTAAGATCTATCTTCCAGTTATATTTTACTATAACCGAGACGGTCTAACCCGGAATCTGAGTAACTTTATAATTTTCTTTATATTTTATTTTTCGTATGGTGAATTAGGTTGGCAACGTGGAATGAAACACCAAGATTCAAATCCAAGATAATTTACCTACCATTAATGAATAACTCAACATTTATATTTTGTGTTTTTTTGAGAGTAAGAAAATCTTTTTCAATAATCTATTGGTACACATAGGTTTGAGATCTATCAAGATTTACAGGCCATTACATATTTTCCGAAATTCTAATTGTACATATTTGGATGAACATAGATATCTTATTCACTGTCACGTAGCAATAAAAAAATGTAATTTTCAACTGTTATTAATGTAAGCTAAACAATATAGATCGACGTTGTTCCCTACAAATGTTTAATTTCCACATCAAGGTGGATGAGAAGAAGTTGACTTTTTTTATAAGACAATTGTCAAGAGTGTTCAAGAAAATCAGTTGTCAAAAACAAAATATACTAAGTGTTAGTTAGATCATCTAACAAGTAATTGTATCGTTCATGAGTATATACATGACATAGTTTTTCAAGAAGCCAACATTATTTTGAGTTACTTGATACTATTTTTTTTTGTCAAATGCTACTTTGAGAAATGCAAAGTTGCATTTTTCATAGGTCCCTATAAACATGGAATTAGGGACATAACATATAACAACTGCTATGTCATAATTTTTGATTAACTATCTTCGACGAAGCTGGATAATATAATTGTTTTTGCGTCTTAACTATATAAGCAATAAAGGGAATCAAAGGATATTGTAAATATTTGGAACTAATTATTTTAACTATCTTGAATGGGGGCCTTAATCAATTTAAACTCAAAAAGTTATCTATCCTTAATATTACTATTAAATATATAGTTCACAAAAAGCGTTGATTAATGTTGTACCGTTGTACAACACCACTCATTACGCAATCAAGAAAATAGAAGAGTAAAAACATATAGTGTGAAAAGAGCATTTTGTATATCAATTTAAATTTATAAAAATATAAAACATCAAAAGATAGTAAATAGCTTGATACTAGAATGGATGGAAATGTAATCATGAAAATGTTTATTAGGTTTACCAAACTAGAAAATTGAACAGTTGAAATGATCATGGCTATATATAAATGAGATTAATACGATAATATTAACATTCACAAACATTAATGCGTTTGAAAATGTGTACTGATCCTTAGTGGCCTCATACGTCACAAGCTTTGGCTTTGTTACGTCGTTGACTTTAATCGAGTAATTAATTTTAGCTTTTATAATCTTTTGAAACCATGTGTTGCCAGTAACCATCCATTCAATGAAATATATATAAAAAATGAGTTTTGTTAAAACTAAAATTCATGTTCAACTAATAAAAGTTTATTGTTCCGAAGTTGTATAAACATATCTAGGTAATTCGTATATTAAGTTTACTTTAGGGATTTTGGTGCGTTAATTAATTATTTTTTTGAAGCATGCATGCTTTAATTAATTGGTGATCTTCTATCATAATTTCTTCCTACCTTATTTTTGATGGTTAGGTGTTAAATGATCTTCAACCTATATGGATATATAATTACTTATTTAAAAAACCACTTAAATGAATAAAAGGATATGCAATTATATTTAACAGTCATATACCTTCAAAAATTCTAAAAATTCAAAGCCATGAGGATTCTTAGTAATAAAAATAATACAACCTTACATTTTTGTGCCTTATATCGACAATTTTTTTTTTGAGATATTAGTTGATGCAAATTACGTCTAAATAACATACTAAAAACTTAATATAACTGCTAAGAAATATCCATATCGACATGCAATTGTTATCCATATTGGTTTCTTATAATAAATTAGATAGTACAAAGGCAATGAACATGTTAGGAATCTTCTCTGCCAAAATAAATAGACTACGACCTGAGTTTTTTTTTTTTAAGGGTTTTGGTAGTTTTAGTTCAGTGGATATGGAGGCTTATAAATGATATTAAACAGTTAGATTTCCTGAAATTGGATGGATGTACAAGATTTAGCTGTGCAATGGCTCATTGAATTGCAGAAATCTACCCCTATTGCCTGTATGGTTATCCTCTGATGGGTACTAATTATTTTACTTTGAGGACTTCAATTGGGTTTGGGTAGTTTTAGTTCCGTAGGTATTTTGATGAAAATATATGGGAACTATTTATCTCTACTAGTAAGGCCACATGTGCGATGCACATGTTTGAATTGGATTCTTTTAACAACACCAAATTTGATAATAATGGAAAAAAAAAACTTTTTTTTTAATATCCTTGTTTTTACTCATTACGTAGATAATTTAAAGAGCTTTCCAAATATCTTAATTTTGCAAAAATCCGATGTGTATTTTTAAAGATATATAAGTTTTAATTTTTTTTGATCTATTTTTAAAACAATGGCATTCATGTAAATATACAAATATTAACTAAAAACTTAGTTAATGGGGGTATTATTGTCATGTGAAAAAGCTTCACCAAAATAAGGCTTCACCAAAAAATTACCTCTTTTCTTTATATTAGTACTAGCACTTGACCCGTGCCGTAACGGCACGGGCCATGATGTTGGTTCATTTTTAATATATCGTATAATTTGTGTCCCGAATACTTATCAACTCCTTATGATTTAATATGTGTTTGTCATAAAAATAGTTGGGATTTTACTCTCTTTTTTTCTTTGTTTTTCATTTAATATTTTACCGCCGGAGATTTGCTCAGACGAAAGAAATATAATCTTAACTTCCAGACACTTTTTTATTTAGGTTCATTGCTTATAATGAGATAATGCTCTACATGAACATGGAAGTTTAAATATTTTTTGGAAATATGTCGTCAGCAGTGCTCATCTTAGTGAAATCAACTAATCAATATCGTCTATAAAAGTTTCCACATGCTCCTATTTCGTTCCAGCTGACTCATCTATCATGGTCATGTTGTCGATCCTCCAAATAGGCAGAGAATAATATTTTTTTGCATCGAACGATTGATACAAACTATCCAATGTGACATGATTTTCCTGTAATTTTTCAACACCCATTAGATGACAATGTTTAAAATGTGTACCCATTACATTTTCGAAGGGATTATATATATGCGAACCTCTGCCATTAAATCTTCAACAAAGTATTGTGCCCATCAATTCGTCTTAACGAAATCTTTGGTAACTTCAAAAGTCTTGGACATTTTGTCATTTCCGTATGTTCCTACCTTCACTTGGAATACAATCTGGCAACACATTACCTCATAAAGAACCTTGAACACATATTGTACTCCCTGATCCTATTTCAAATTAATAGTTTGTCAATAGATCCTTTACCAAAAGTTGACATATTATACGTTGAATATTTAAAAAAAAATAATTATGGTGTTGTGGATCGTTGCTTTCTAAGATTGTAGTTTTCAAAATTGGTCTCTTTAAGTCCCACGACTTTCTAAGTTTATATATCTTATTTGTTTTTAACATTTAGTCAGCCATATTATGTTGTGACTAACTTTAAACTTGATGTCATCTTCTACTGTGAACTTTATGTGATTTCAGAATCGAAATAGTTACACCTCTTTCATTCGTATAAAGTAATCTGTTGTATATCCCAACAATTCTTCTACAAAAATTCCTTTCTTTTGCCATTTCCGGACCATCAGTAGCCATTATTGTCAAACGCAGTCTGTCTAACTTTTGTTGATGGTATGTATTTGCAATGTTCATTTTTCTTAAATAAATAGATTGTGGATAAAATAAAAAAAAGAACGTAAGTATTACACCAGGTCTAAGTTACTATATCCAAAATACTCCGGACACTGCTTCTGGTGCCTTGTTTCCTCAAATTCCTCGTTGCATTATAGACAGTACATGCGACACCAATCATTTCCAAAGTGAGTTATTTGCGCAAGTGCGGTCAATGTATCCCTTGCCTGCAATAATAATAACAACACGTCAATTTTTTTCAAGGAATCCAGTTGTAAATGGTATGAATCTAATATATTTGAATTATACCTTAATCTTAGATATCACCTTCTTCTCACATAACATAGCAATTGAGGAAGGACAAATCTTGACCACTCTTTACAAAGGCAGAGTTAGCCAAACTACGTTTTGAAATTGTCTTACGTGAAAATTATTATTAATCCATATTTTAGTCAGCTCCTATCGAAGCCGATCTAATTAGTCCTATGAAAGTTAATCTTAAATTTTTGACCTTATCTCTTGACCAAATTATTGAAGTATTCTCAGTCATGTTCTGCTTTGTGTGATCTACCCATCTGTGTCTACTCTACCTTCTAACCCAGTGAATGAAACCTATACAAATTGATCCGTAATTTGATATTGTCGATTTGTCTTCAAGAGGTCGCATGATTTGAGAATGTAAAATATAAAAAATATTCTATAAACATCGGAGGAGAGATTTAGATTTATGATTTAGAGTATTTTATGATGATTTTGATGAACCAACATAATTTTTAAACAAATATTTTAGAATGCAAATACATTTTCCCGGTCAATAAGGTTTTATATCGGGAATTGAGTGAAAGTTGTTGTCTTTGTAGGTAGTTGTCGCGAAACAACTCGACATTGATGGTCTTTCAGGAAAAAGAATGTAATAGTACTTGAGAGAGCGATAATGTTCTCTTACGCGGGTACACCAATTGCCTTTATATAATACGGGTGATCGGACAGTCGTGATCATATTATCTTATACATTCCGGTATCATCCTCGAAATATTTGGTTTTTGTCCTTATCAATCGTGCTAAAAACAACCAATTACATCTTTCACAATACTATGTCGCATGTTTTGTGACGATTATTTTTTTACTTGGTCAATAAAACTCACTAAAAAGCAAAAACTATTATTATACGCTACTATTACCAACACCCACCACCATAAAAACCATCCACCGCCACTATTTCTTCCACCAATAGTAATGTTACCGCCTCCATCATTCACAAACACTAGCCACCGCTTATACTAACCCTACTTCCACTACCACCATTAGAATTAATATAGTTTTTAGTAAAATTATTTATTAATAAAATTATGTATTTATGTTAGATTATTAAAGGGACATTTATAATAGAAATTTAATTAATCATTATGAACAATCAATGAGACACTAATGAATAAAACATTTAAAAATGGTTAAGTTGAACAAACCCCAGCGGTAAATTTATCTTTTCCAATGACAAATCTTGACCACTCCTTACATAAACAAATCGATAATAAATAATTTCATATGTTCTGATCTTGATTTGTGTCGTTCGTTTAGTTATTACATAACAAGGCAATTGATTGCACCAATTTTTTAAAATGGACATGTGTTTTATCGAGTTTATTTTAACATTAGAATGATCAGCCACGTTTTATACTTTATAATATAATGTTACACATTTTGTGGCATTACGAAATTAGCATAATATGTTTTTGTTCACCAATAACCGCCACCATCATAAAACCATATGAATCCACTTTTTTTATCCACCATCACCTATTGGCGGAGCCAAGGGTTGACTAACCTGGCTCTAACCCCTTAAATTTTTAATAACTACATAATTTTTTTAGTTTATTTTATAAATAGTACTTTGTCCATATATATTTATGGTTTAGTTCACCAAAGTTTACATGTTTCTTAAAAAAAAAAAAAGGCCTCCTCAATGTCAATTTTTGACTCCACCACTGCCACCATCACTGCCGCCCATCCCATGTAGGTTGTTGGACGTAATTCTATTTTTCAATCACAAATGCCATGTATGAGGTTTAGATTGAACAAAATTTCGTCAATTGATTAGTTTCATTATTTTTTTTCCGTGTATATATTCTTTTTTGTATTGCAATCAATTTTATTTTAACATTAAAAATCATGATTAATACGATATAGTACCAAAGATAACAGGGGTACCATTTGGAGTGATCCAACTACGATCATGAAAATATTGTCTTGTATGATATTATCCTTGAAATATATGGTACCTTCCTTTATCAAAAGTGTTAAAAACAACCAACCACATCTTCCACACTACGATGTTATCGATGTTGCAACGACAACATAAAATTAATATTGTTCATCACTACTCACCAGCATTCACCGTCACTACTTCTTCCACCACAAACCAAGGGCGGAGCCAGGATTTTGAGGAGAGAGGGAGAAAAAAATTCTTGGAAAGTTGGATACATGTGAAAAATGGACTTTGTATCCCATTTTACGATAAAAGAACAAAAATAAATATAATTGTGCTTGGTTATGCCCTTAACCACCACTAATCTTTCGGCCTCCACCTCTTCTACTACTCATTTTGTCGCAGAAAAAGTTTATTGATATTATTCATCAAAATTACTTATTAATAGAAATAAATATTATAATTAATTAAGAAAACATTTATAATTAAAAAATGATTAGTCATTTATTATGAGCAATTAGTGAAACACTAATTAATAAAACACTTTATAATGAATATATTATTTATTATGTGCAATTAGTGAAACACTAATTAATAAAGCAATTATGGTATTTAAGTTAAACAAACCACCATTGTTGATTTATCTTTTCTATCAATTCCAACCAAGGTGGAACACTGGTGGCCGCTCTTATGACACAATAGGTCATGAGTTCGAACCTCCCCGTTATGATTTTTGAAATTCCATATCTTCACTTGAGTATTCATTTTTCATTCACAATATTGGAATTAATACCACGCGTGCGAGTTGTAGGGGTGGTCAGGAGAACCACATCCCTTGATTTATCTTATTTCTAGACAAATCCTGACCACCACTTACATAGGCAAACTTAGCCAAGCTTTGTTTTGTATCTTAGATATGGTGGCTATTTTTTTTATAGGATTTTCTTATCCCAAGTAGATTAAATCTTTTCTTTATCTGGGCTTGAATTTTTTGGAACTATTTTAAAGGTTATTGGTTTTGGATTGCCTAGAGTAATTTTTTTTTTATCATAAATGGCTTCTATGGTTGTTCCTGCTAGTACGTACGAAGATTGCAAATACTAGTATAACACGCACGCGCGATGTGTCTGCCATTCCCATTCAACACAACCTCTTTCACGGATTCGCTCACTTTCAATTTCAGTCATTAAACCTCTTTGTTGGATGCTCAACACCATCATGGCCAACGTCTTTCAGAGCTTTGTAAACAGTCTCATACATCATTTTTTTTTATGCTGCAAAATGCACATCATTCGATAAATAAGAGTACATCTAAGTATAAACTTATAAAAATGAGTGCTAGTACGTAGTAGTTGTTAGAATTTACCTGAAATCTTTGTGTAGCAGTACCTACTTGAACACCTTCGGACCACATTGGAACGACTATGTATGCAGCAAATTTCTGACATGCTCTGATTTTATTTGCAATCTTCAACGTAAACCATCAGCATTGAGTTTTCTGCACCTGCAAAATGGAAATCTTAAAATTCTGCTTCCAGGGGAAAAGAAGCTCGGACAGTATAACCTGCAAGTTGCTTATGCATTCTTTCTATTTTCAATAGAGCATCATCAGATAAATCATATGAAAATTGACGATAAGCACGTAAACAAAGGGCAGAATGTGGCAATTGGCATCTTCGATACATAAGACACAATATCAATATGCACCAAATGGCGAGCATTCTAACCTTTTTGATCAGTGTCAGCTACATTCAAGTAATCTAGAAAAATAATTAACCATCAAAGCATATATATACTTGTTAACCCTTTAATAAATTTTCCGTACCCAGATGGCAACCCAGAGTTCTCTTTACTGAATATAAATAAATGTAATCAAGTATAAGATTGTTACAACTATCTTCCAATTGGTAACTAAGCCCAAATTTCTCCAATTGAAGGAGTAAGCAACTGAACATTTAAAGGAGCTGTTAAAACGAAATCCAATATAACCGGTTGAGAATGACATCTTAACTAATTTGGAGTTCGAGTATCGTGAAAGTCTGGATGGTATCTTGCATTCAACCTACTTAATCAGTTGCTAATCACTTTAAATATTTGTAGGGTTATCATAAAGGAAAATAAGAATTTCCAAAAGCCGTGACTTGTTAGCATCTATGAATCGACAAAATTAGTTCTCAAATACTTGGATAGTAGACAACAAAGAATTTACATTGAAATGCACCTTCAGATCTTGTATGTGGCTTGGGTTGGATTTCAATTTTTCTGTGCGAATTTTATTCATTGTCTAGTGACTTTTTACACATTCCTTCAGTTTAGGCTTCTCCCGGATACCGAAGTTCAGCCAGGACATACTATAGTATGAGAAGCAAAGTACACCAACATAGTTTAATTTTATACTATAATATAAAGTTACGATTCTCAAGCCTAAATGCACTTAAGAACCAAAGTTAGGGCACATTCACACTATCCATAGTTAGTCATTCTGGTGTGACACAGTTCAGGCTTGCACCATTCCAGTGCAAGGCTCAACCTAAAATCTCAATGTAATACCATAACAGTGCGACAACCTAATTATAGTTCTATTTCTTCATCAATAGACCACCACCATACTTTCTGAAACTTTCCTGCCATATGTTGATCTCAACTTCATCCACTATGCAACAACCTCCACCATTATACCTAAATTATAAGTTCACCAACATAATCTGCATCAACCACCATTTATCCATTCTCTACACATCGGATTCAACATGAATTACACTTCACCATTAGCTGAGTTAAGCTCAAGGAGCACACCCATCATTATAGTATCTGTAAACACCATAATGCACCATCTATTTTACTTCTTTAGAGATTCTTCCTTGTAATAGCCTAACATTCATCTAAACTCAATCCATTTTAAGATTCAACAATAATTTCCATCTTTTCCCCCTCCATGTGATTAAACACAAACCTAAACTACAATCACAACTTCCTTCTATACCCAATTCAATCACAGTTTCATTCACAAACAAACAAACTCAACAATTCAAGAATTTCAACTATAAATACTGAAAATTAAACAACATAGGGACTTACCCAAACATTAACCTTCTCTGAATTTTCATTAACAAACATATAAACTCAACAGTTCAAGAATTTCAACTTCAAATACTGAAAATTAAACAACATAGGGACTTACCCAAAATTAAGCTTCTCTGAATTGTTAATTCACCAACCACTGGTGATGAAACTCTAATCCAATTTCCAAATCAATATTCATGCGTCTCACTTCATGTTGTTCTTCGAGAAACCCAAAATTTAAAACCTAGGTTTTTTTTTAAGTTACAGGAGAACATTTGTATAGGTTTTTTTCAAGTTGCGGAGAATAAAGAGGGTGAGAAGAAAAATTGTTGAGATTATTAGATCACAAATCACAATTTTTTGTACGATAAAAAACAATGAACGAAGAGGATGAGAAGTTGGGAACTAAAACCGAAGGAGAGAAAAGAAAAAAAAGAAATTTGAAATCGCAGAATTGCGTTCAGTGGGGTTCGATGCTGGATCCTTTAGTTGCCTATTTTACAGATATAACCTTCCTAACCTTTACATGCTAGTATAATTATTTGAGGGACAATTTTGATATTTCCACGGTATGACACCAAAACCACCCAAAAAAGGGTCTTTTCTTTATATTAGTATAAGATAAGATATGGTGGCTATTTTTTTTATAGGATTTTCTTATCCCAAGTAGATTAAATCTTTGCTTTATCTGGGCTTGAATTTTTTTGGAACTATTTTAGAGGTTATTGGTTTTGGATTGCCTAGAGTAAAATGTTTTTTTTTTTTATCATAAATGGCTTCTATGGTTGTTCCTACGTCATTTCTGGGTTAATGAGTAAAGATAATTCTTTCGGTTTTACAAATGGCGTAGATTTTATGAAAGTTTCTTCTTTGCAGAGGATAAATAAGTCCCTCAAAAGTCAAGAGGAAGGAATTCGAGTTCTGATGGCTATGATCAACTAAAACCTGCTTCTAAAGGAAGTCCTCTCTTAGGTAATGAATTTGTCTGATTGTAAATGGCATATTTCGTTTTCGTGTTCAATTTGATGTTGCAGCAATAATTCTCTGATTTTTTATTTTTATTTTAACTTCATGTAGCTCCCAGGTAAAAATGTTGTGAGTCTACACATAAGAATATAAAGAGGAAATGTAGCTCTTAGTAGTAATCATCCGATTAGGGTACGGACGATGCCTGTTTCCGGAAGAGTGGAACAGGTCAATATATCACCCTTCATCTTAAATTCATAATGTGATTTAGTTTTGAGTGGTTGGGATTTTGATTCTAAAGCAATTATTGGTGTCAACAATTAATTCTTTTTTATAGAAATGATAGCAGTGTTCACGGTTTTACTGTTTCGAGAATACACTTTTAGGCACCTGATGAGTAATAAAATCTTTTTTATAGAAATGATAGCAGTGTCCACAGTTTACTCTTTTGAGAATACTCTTTGAGGCACCTGATGAGTAAAAAAACTAATGTTTCTAGGTAACAAGAATAGATGACCAAGGTGCATATATTGTCGGGGCTGCAGTTCAAGGAAATAAGTGAATGCGTGCTTCGAAGAAGGATACAATCTAATGCCGTGGTGCATCCCCAGATGGCCCTAGCGACTTGGTGGGTATCTTTGCAATAAAGTTTTGGCTAATACATGGATACACAAGTGACCCATGCTACATATTAAATCTGTTTGTGATTGCAAAATTTGCCAAACTTATAATACATTATCACAGGTTACCATGGGATGAGTTACCGAAAGAGTAAAAAACCAAGAAGGAAATAGTGGAGGTCACACAACTTATTTTTGGTTTCAATTGGATAGACGAATTTGAGTGTACCATTTGAGGTATATCTTAGTTTGAATTGAACTTTAAGATGTCCATGAACATATATAACTTTTTGATATTGACATTGCTAATAGCTAGAGCATATCTGAATATACATGAGTTAAGGATTCATTAACCAAAATGCTATATAAATAGCTAGGTTGAGTATTATCTTAAACAGCAAGGCAGAAAAGTATTACAAAGTCACTTTTGCATTGGGGAAACCACCGTTGATTGTCTCTATACTCACAGTTGAATATCTTAATAGGAAGATTCTAGAGAGTGTTGGAAAATTGGGTTGCAATAGAAGATGAAATAACACAAGAAAATGTTGTTGTACTCAAAATCTTTCAAGGCTCATACGATTTCTTTTAGACAATTATTTCTACCCTCCCAATAAATTGGCGATTGCAACAGGTATGTGAAATAATGCCTTCAGGATACAATGAAATCCCTACAACAGAAATTGAATTCAAGGTTTGTACCCATTGATTCAATCAAGAACACATGTAAGAAAAAGTTCTGATGATGCTTTAGAAAAGAGAGAAAACATAAAAGGTTTTTCTGATATGTCTGAAACGAGTTTTGGGAGATGCTATTTATAGAGGTTTTTCGCGTCTGTTGGGAATGGACATCTTTTCACCAACAAGTTTCTCTTCACCATCAGACATCAATGGCGTCTGTTGGAATCAAAGTTTCTGGATATGCTTGTAACTATCGCAACAGTTACGTACAACCAAAAGAGAGTAATATCTCCATTCTCTATCATTCGCAAACAGAGCAAGAGAGAAGTGAATATCTAAAATTTCTTTTTAAGTTCAATTGTCTTCTCAATTAACATGGGTCGGTATTTTTTTGGTTATTATAAAAACACATTAGTCATAATAGATGAAGGGTGAGGTTCGCCGGGGTCCTTGAATCTGTTGGAAAACAATTACTAAAAAAGGATTTTTAAGGTTTTAATAAAATTATAAATTATTGTTTTCTTTTGTGAATGGAAAAACTTATTAGTCCCACATTGTGGAGTTTCCATTTTTTAGTTGTTTTAAGAGACTATATAAGCTTTTTAGTCCCACATCGGGGAGTTCTTCTTCTTAAGTTGTTTTGTTCATTATATAAACAAATTCACTACTTTAGTAAAAATCATGGGAAAGGGGTTGCTCTATATTTGTTTGGCAGAGGGTAAGTAGGAAGGAGACACAACGATGTTGTTTTGATTGAATAGGTTTCATATCTATATTTTCTCTCCTCAAATAAATCTGGTCAAAACCCACCTATAATCTGGTCAAAACCCACCTATATTTTCTCTCCTCAAATAAATCCAATTCCCCCAAACAGTATCATATCTATCTTCATCACAAATCCAATTTTTTCAAAAAACCAGAAGCATCTCTTAATTTTAAGAAGGAAAACAAACTCCCAGGAAATCACACAATTCTTCTCTATCATGGCTTCACCCTCCACAAACAACTCTGTAGAGGAATTAGCTGATGACATCCAAAACAACTTAACCATACCAGATTATCTTAGGCCTCTAGTCATTCTAAACAAAACTGATCTCAAACCTGAACCTATTCAAGATGATAAATTAAGTGATATTGGTAAATTACACTGTAATGCAAATGTTACAATCTCTGAAGCCTCAACATATGTTAGAAAGTACTAGAATCTCAACAAAGAGGTTCAAATATCACCTTACCAAAAGAGGAAAATTTTCTATCACTTCAAATTCAACCATGCTCAAGATATCTTAGATGTCAACTACCCAAAGCCACGGCTTATCAAAGACTCAATGTTATGTATCATTCAAATTCCTTTTGAAGGAACTCACAAAATACAAGAAGCTGAATTTAATAGAGTCAGACTTAACATAACAATGAAGAGAGTTCCTATGAACTACATTACTTTTAAAGCTCTTGAAGGAATAGCGCAACCAGCTGGAAGTTTGATCCTTTTCAAAGATCCTTATGGAAGAGATCCTTATGAAAATAATGTAGAAACCATGGTGGAAGTAGAGGTCAATAGAAGGCTCCTTTATGGATCTGACTCCATGGTTGAAGGAGTTAAAACCTGGATAGAATTCTCCTACTCCCTTCACCCTTTCAAGTTATGCCAGTTTAACAAAACTTTAGATCACTCAAAGCAAAGCTATAACCAAAAAAGAAGAGACATACTAACAGCTGCTTTAGATCATGAAAAACAATACAGATCTAAATATCTCCAAACCTTGTGTAACTCAAGAATGTTACGTGAGACAACACCTTCAGCCTTCTCTATGGCTGAACAACATCTGAGAAACAACCCTCTTGCAGTGCTAGCAAATCCTTTGATTCAGACTAAAGAAACACTAGAATCAACAAGTTCTTTGGAGAAAAAGGAAGAATACTCTAAAAGCTACAAACTACCTCTCGCAGTGGATAAAATTCATCTCATCCACCTGAAAATCACACCACCTACACAGGAGAAGAAACAGATCATCAGAGGACAAACAACTCAGCTGGCTTTCAAAGCCCACTCCATTGATAACTATAACTACAACCCTTTTCAACATCGAGTCATTACGATTCCAAAAAATTACCCAGTCAACACCGATTCACCAGTCGAACCAAAATACCCACCAGGATTTGAACCAGTCCTAAAAAACAAAACCCAAAGTGAACAGATAACTACTACCTTGAAACCCTCTGCTAGAAAATGGAACAGAAAAAACTCTAAGAATCCAATCTCTCCCTCTCCCTCCACTTTCCCCCAATCTAGCCTCGTCCATAATCTATCTGGGAAGAGGAAAATTTCAACACCCAGTCCATCAAAAAAGAAGAACAAACAAGCTTGCTCTAATCACAACCCTATTGGAAATGAGTTGAGATCGAAATCCCTTCTCCAATCCCCAATTTCAATTCGGGATCTTTCCTAAACCCTATCATAGGTAACAAAAAGAACAAAATTATAAAACCCAGAAAGATGAACAAAAATATCAATAGGATGACAAAGTAGACTACGAAAGGAGAAGTTTATGCTGATTCTGGAAGACTGTTGCTTTCTCAATTGACTAGTACTCTTCCCAATCAGGTCATAAACTCTCACTTTTACCCAATTTCCTTACTAAATTGCAATAAATCTTACTTTGTGTTCTTCCTATGTGATTATTATGATATGTTTTGGCCTATCAATCCCTGTAGAAACATTAGTAACTATGCCCTAAACACCCTCCTAATTTTTGACTATCCCCAAATTTCCTACTTCTGGCAGTTTATTAAGATTGTTTCATGGAACTGTCAAGGCTTAAGAACATTAGAAACTAGGAAAACTTCAAAACCATAATAACAGATGAAAATCCTAACATAATATTCTTATCTGAAACAAAAAACAAAAATGAGTTTGTGGAATCTGTTTTCCATCAATCTAGCTACTTCAATCACTCCTTTGTTTCTCCTGTTGGATCTGCGGCTGGTGGTCTTGCTATCTGCTGGGATAATAGTATTAAACTTGAGGTCATCCACCAAGATATAAATCATATAGATTGCCTAGTTTGGTCCCAAAAACTTAACTCAGAATGGCTCATAACTTTTATGTATGGTTCACCTCATAATGAAAAGAAAGAGGATTCTTGGTCCCTTGTTCAAAAAATGTCTACCATAGTTAATATTACTTGGCTTATAATAGGTGATCTAAACCTCATTCTTCATCCTAGTGAAAAAAGAGGAGGGAATGTGCCGAACAATGCTAAAATTAGGAAATACAGAGATATGTTCAACCTCTTAGGAATGATAAATCTAGGTTTTGTTGGCTTCCCCTTCACTTGGTCTAATCAGAAAGAAGATGGTACCCTCATTGAAGAAAGATTGGATAGAGGGATGGCCAATTCTAAATGGACTTTAAACTTCCCTGATGCCCTAATTAAGCATATTCCCCCTATAGGATCTGATCACTCCCCTATAGTCTTAAATACTGAACCAAATATCAGTAAAGGTTTCAAGCCTTTCAAAAAAATTGGTCTATATATTGAAGAAGAAAGTTGTAAAGAGGTAATCCAGGAGGCTTGGAGTCTGGACTTTCCAGGGTCCCATTCCTTCAAATTAACCCAAAAACTAGCCGAGGTTAGAAGAAACATAAGCCTATGGAATAGAAACAAGTTTGGTAATATTCAAACTAGCATAAAAACTTTAAATACCACTCTAACTGATATCCTAGGTAATGACAATATTAAACTCAATGATCCCAATTTTCTTAAAACCAAGTCTGAGTTGGTAAAACTTTACAACTATGAAGAAGAAATGATGAAAATAAAAGGCAAAGAGAAATTCATAGCCTTAGGTGATAAAAACAATAACTACTTTCACCTAAATGCTTCTATAAGACAGAGAATAAATAACATTATTGGCCTCTTTAATGATAACTCTGAATGGATAGAAGGAAGAGAATTAATAAGCTCTTGTCTTACTTCCCATTTCTCCAATCTTTTAACTTCTTCCAACCCTCTTATTAATGAGGATATTGTCAATCTCATACCAACCACCATCACTGATGCTGACAATACCAAACTCATGCTCCCTTATACCATTGAGGAGGTCAGGACTGCTCTGTTTGGTATGCCACCAAATGCTAGTCCTGGCCCTGATGGTTTCCCTGCATGTTTCTTCCAAAAAAACTGGGATCTCATCCATAGGGACATTATAAACACAGTTACCGCCTTTTTATCCAGTGGCCATATGATAAAACAAATTAACAAAACCTTCATCTCCCTGATCCCTAAAGTTCAACATCCATCTTGCCCTGAAGACTATAGACCCATTAGTCTATGTAACATTGTCTACAAGATCATATCTAAAGTCATAGCCAACAGAATGAAAGGTCTTCTCCCAAACTTAATCTCCCCCTATCAGTCAACTTTCGTTAATCAGAGATAGATCTCTGAAAATATCCTTGTATCCCATGAAATCATCCACTCTATGAGGAAAAAGAAAGGAAAGATTGGCTTCATGGGAATTAAGATTGACATGGCCAAAGATTTCGATAGAGTGGAATGGAACTTTCTAATGGCTATCATTAGAAAAATAGGGTTCTGCAAAGACTGGTGCAATCTAATTCTTCAATTCATCATCACCAGTACATCTGCTATCATGGTTAATGGTATCCCTTGCTCCTACTTCAAACCCACAAGAGGTCTGAGGCATGGAGATCCATTATATCCCTGCCTCGTCATCTTGTGTATGGAATCTTTATCTAGGACCCTATCTAATGATGAGCAGCTAGGGAAAATCTCGGTTTTAAAATCTCCAAAAAAAGTCCTTCCATCAGTCATCTACTTTTCGCAGATGATTGTCTAATATTCTCTAAGGCCACTATCAGACAGAGCAAAAATCTTCTGAAATTGTTGACTGACTGATTATGGCAAAACTTCTGGCCAAATGATTAATTTTCACAAATCTGGCATATTCTTCTCTCCAAAAGTTTCTGGAACCCTAACCAAAGACATTGTGAACATCCTTCATGTCAAGAAAATATCTATAAATGACAAATACCTAGGTGCCCCGCTCTTTACTAATAAATCGAAAATACGATCCTTATAATCTGTCTCTGATAATATGGAAAATAGGTTCAAGGGTTGAGGAAGGAATAACCTCTCCCCAGCTGGTAGAAATGTGATGACTAAAATAGTGTTAAAAACCATTCTTGTCTACACTATGTCCTCCTTCATCCTCCCTAAAGAAATAACGAAAAGAGCCACGAGTATTATGAGAGACTATTGGTGGGGTAATGACAAAAAAAATAAAGGTTTTTATATAAAAGCATGAGACAATCTAACTAAAGATAAGGAAAATTTAGGTAATGGAATAAGAAATATGAGAAAGTGGAATTTAGCTTTAATTGCGAAAAATGGGTGGAGACTCTTCCACCAACCTAACTCTCTATATGCCAAGTCTATGAAATCCAGATATTATCCTAATACGAACCCTTTTCACTCCACTTGTGCCGTGGGAGCCTCTTGGGCTTGGAAAGGTGTTCATAAAGGGATAAAACTAATCCAAAAACATTGCATTTGGGAAGTTGGGGATGGTAGATCCATCAACATCTGGAAAGACATATGGATTCCAGGCCAAATGGAACCTCTTGAACCACTCCATAGACTCGGGTATAATATCCCTAACTTGGTATGTGATCTGATTGAAAATAACCATTGGAACATACCCCTCCTCATTAATTACCTTCCTGAAACTGCCTTGATTGCTGTGCTTACTATTAACATTCGGCCTGGGAAAACTGATATTTCAAGATGGATGCATAATCCTCAGGGAGTCTTCACTGTCAAGTCTATGTACAACATCTTAGTTAACAAAAATAAGCATATAGACAGAACATCGATGAAATTATGGAAAATGAACATCATCCCTAGGATTCAGTTTTTTTTCCTAGAAACTAAAATCAAACCTGCTCCCCCTAAATGCTTACTTATCTTGTTTTATGAACCATATAGATCATCTCTGCAAGTTTTGTAAAACTCACCCTGAAACCAGTAAACATCTTTTTATGGAATGTGATTAAACAAAAGTCGTTTGGACTCGATGCAATATCAACCTGGAAAGAGCAATCACTAACAGCAACACAACAAGTGATTGGTGTGACAGTTGGTTCAAGGTGAATAGTTGTCCTTCACACGGGGGAAGTTGGGCAGAAGTCTTTGCTACCATAAGTTGGTTTATATGGAAGACAAGGTGTGAAGCAAACTTCCAAGGAAAACATCCAAATCCAGTGTGTATGGGAAATTAGATCATTGAGCACCTAAATCACTATGCTTCTAACGGGCAGAGAATAAAAATCCAAGGACCTTTACAGAGACAAACACAACCAAATGCAAATGACTATATAACATTTTACTATCTTGCGACTTATGATTCCATTACTGAACTTACAGGAATTGGAATATGCATCCAAACATCAACATGCACCACCATTGGAATGAAAAGCTTCTCCATCAGATGTCACACCAGAAATGAAGGAGACATTATAGCAGCTTTGAAAGAACTACAGTGGGCAGCTCTTTTGAAGTGTAGGAAAATAAATATTGCAGGAAGCAACAATAGACTCACTAGAGCAATGCTAGGAAAAGAAAGATCAACTTGATGGCAGGCAAACAACACGATTGACGAAATTCTGCACTTAAAAAGTAGTTTTAGTAGTTTATTTTGTAAGGATTTCAAGTCCAAAAACTTTAAGGATGTCTGTAATCTATCAAAATTGGGCTCCTCTCAGCTCAGCCCGAGTATCTGGCTAAACAGCCATCAGATGATTAACTATCTGTAATTAATCCTGCATAGGAACCGAGACGGAACCGAGGACCGGACCGGAACCGGTGGAACCGTACCTGGTTTTGTACCGAACCGAGGTACAAGGTACAAGTACCGGTCCCAAAAATAGGAACCGAGGTCTAGGGGGTACAGGTACACGGTCCTGTAGTAGAACCGTGCCGTACCGGACCGAATGTCCCGAATAATTATAGCCCTTAGATTTATGGTATTAGGAATTAGTATTAGCCATTAGATCAGTCAACCAAGTAGATAACTCACTTGCAACATAAGAAACTGCAGTCCATCTCTCATGGAGGGAAGTTGATTCAGGCAACCAAGTGCATGTATATGTTTATAAGGTTTGGTCTTCACTTTAGTTATTTTCTCTGGGCATCGTTGATGTGACCACACTCGCTGGGTTGCTTGATTTTTCAGTGCTAAGTGTCAAGAGGGATGAAATCTTTGGGACTGCTATATGTTTCTTCTTCGCGTTATCCAGTTGGCTTCTGTCATTTCATTTCTTTTTTTGTTCAGCGTAGTTAATAAAGTAGGATTATATCAGCCGGTTGTACTGGTTACTTGCGATATTGACACCATTATCTTGCTCCTATTAGCTTAAGCAGAGATGTCTCTACTAAATGTTTTTCCTTAACAATTGAATTTTTATGGATAAAATGCCTTGGATGAGCTTTGCTGGTGTAATTTTCCAATTTTCTCATATTTTAGTACACATTTAGTAGTTCCACTTCAGTTTTAAAATCTCCAGATCACCTTCTGCTAGAACACCTTCTCAAGTATCGCCTCTTCAATCTTCAATCTTCTCCTCGTCAATCAGAACTTAAGCCTTTGAAGAACCGAATGGAACCGGTACCGTACCTGGTACCGACCTGGTACCGAATGGAACCGGAACCGAGGTACCGAGTACAGGTACCGGCCCAAAATTTTGGAACCGAGGGTAGGGAGGTACAGGTACTCGGTCTCGGCAAGAACCGAGCCGAACCGTACCATGTGCACCCTTATCTGTAATTGTTTTCTTATTTTCTTAAACCAAAAAAAAAAAAAAAAGGTTGCTCTATATTTATAGGGACCCCCAAGGGAAAAATATTTTATATTGTTTTCTCAAGCGTTCGTGATTTTTATGTTTTTTCGGAGTTGCCAAGCTCAAGTTGAGCATCTACTACATATGCTAGTAGTAGGTGTAGTAGGGTGTTTTATCCTGGAGATATCCGTCCTGTGAGGGATATAGCATCACTATTGAGTGTAGCCGGGCGCTAATGTCTTAAGGGCAACGTGTTGAACACGTGACTCACTCTGTTTTTCCAAAGTTTTGCCTTATTGCTGTTGTGGAGATATGGGAAGCTCGCTCGTTTCGTCAAATCCATCACTTCCATTACAAAGGAGCTAAGTATCAATAACTTTTGCTTATTTGATTTTTCTTTGTTATGATTATTGCACCCAACAATCTTAAGACATTATTATTTGTAATAATCATGGATGTTAATTATGGAGTGAAAAACAAAAACGAATTTTTGGTTAGCTGTAGAGTTTCGAATTTATCTCTCACCCTAGAAGGAATTTCGATGAACCCTTTAGACACAACGTAGTGGACATCCTGATAGTTACCCATGTAAAAGTATTTTTTTTGATATTTTACAAAACATAGAAACGTTCTTGAAAAATTCTGACGGGTAGAAATTTGTTGTTAACTAAAGTAGTTTTTATGGGGTAACCATGAGTTTTTTGATATGGTGGTTCAAACGAAGTTTGTAAATCTAGATATTATCTTCAAAACACATATTTTATTTTCGGATTAGAAACTAAGATTTGTGAGATTTGGTGTATTAGGTGATTGGGAAATTACTGTGTCAGTGGTCAGAGTATAAACGAAGATTGTGATACGAAATTGAAAAGGGACATGGATACCAGACACATGTGGATGAACACAAGTCTTCCAAAGATGACAAAGGAGAGAACATCAAACTCAAATCTAAGCGTAGTCTTCATAAGAAAGGTATGTTTCGTAAAACTGAATCTGGCATTACTTTAATTAAGGGTGATTGTTATGTTTGTAAAATTCCTGGACACACGGCAGTAAATTGTAGACAACACAAAAACCTTAATAAGTAGAAATGTAATGCTAATTTGGTTGAAACAAACTAGAACAAGTTCTGTGGTATGATGTTGGAAGTTATTTTAATAACCAATGTCAGAGACCAGTAGGTGGACTCTAGAGCCACCAAGAATGTTTGTTGAAACAAAGACATGTTCACCTCCTATCGAAGGATATGGGATGTTGAGAAACTCTATATGAGTAAATCATCTATGACAGAGGTTGCACAAAAGGGAAAGTTCGAGCAGAAGCTCATATCTGTGATGTTCTCACATTGAATGAAGTTTTCATGTTCCGAGCATATGCAAGAATCTTGTATCTCGTTATTTTGTATATGGTAAAAGAATTAAGATATTAATTGAATCTTGAAACTTGAAAACTTGTTGTAACGAAGGGCAGTGATTTTTTAGGCAACAATTATAGGACTTTGGGTCTATATAAGCTTAAAGGAAAATCTGATAAAGTGAACATAGTTGATTCTTGTGCTTTCTTTTGTGTGTCTTTGAATGTTTTGCATGGTAGACTTGGAACCGTCAAATTATAAGTCAATGCATAAACTGCCTAGCATAGGTTGCATACCCAAATTTAGTTTGGATTTTGAACACAAAAGTGAAATCAATATGCTATAAAACCTTTTAGAAAAAAATGTTCAGAGTAATTCTAAGCCCTTAGAATTAATTCAGTTAGGCCTAGTTGAAATGAGCTCAACCCAAACTAAGGTGGTAAAAGGTGGTTTGTAACTTTCATAGATGATTGTACGAG
This sequence comes from Papaver bracteatum, assembly GCA_023529315.1. Taxonomy (NCBI): domain Eukaryota; kingdom Viridiplantae; phylum Streptophyta; class Magnoliopsida; order Ranunculales; family Papaveraceae; genus Papaver; species Papaver bracteatum. The sequence goes on from JAJJWX010004572.1 coordinate 271,394, forward strand.
GTACTCTCTTGTATACTTGCTTAGGGGTAAGGATGATTCGTTAGAAGCCTTAAGAGTATAAACTTGAAATTGAAAGCGAAGTATATGTTACCACTAAATTGGTTAAGTCTAAACATGATGGAAAGTATGAAATTCATATAGGAGAATTTTACTTGTTAAATGGAATTATTCATGAGATCGCATTTCCTTATTCACCATAGTCTAATGGTATAGTTAAATGTAAGAACAGAACCATTAAGGAGATGATTTATGTCATGTTGATTAAAAAATTAACCGCCAACTTGTGGGGGAAGCCGTCCTCTAATTTTGCTATATCCCGATTAGAGTAATCTTTATAGGATCAGATAAAACTCCATATGATTATGGAAAGATAGACAGCCTTCTTATGCATACGTCAAAATGTGGGGGTGTTTAGGTAAGATATCATGAGTATTCTATTGCATAGTTTTTGGTTGTGAGTTATGTTATTTCTGACATTGGTGTGAATATTTTTTTGGAGTCTAGGGATGTTGAGTTCTTTGAACATGTTTATTTTGAAACCTGTCTCTTCTTAAGGATGTGTTGTTGATCCCCTAGATTTCTTTTCAACCAGTCAGAATTTACCTTCAAAGGAAGATGGAGTAGAGTTGATCCTAGGAGAAGTAAAAGGATTAGAACTGAGACTTCTTATGGACCTGACTTCATAATTTTCCTAGCTTAGTCTGAGTTCCATACTCGTAAAGAAACCATAATATTTACTGAAATCCCATTCTGGCAAGAAGCTACATTTAGTGAAACGGACTCAGTCCGTCAAAACCAGACTTGGGAGATTGCTAGTTTACCTCTAGGGAGTAAGACCATATGATTAAATGAGTCTTTAAGAGGAAATGTAAGGTAGATGGAACTGTGGAAAAAATATGAGGCTAGGTTGATAGCTAAAGGATATAAACTAAAAGAAGGTGAAATTTTTTTATTCTTATTCTGATGTGACGAGAATTAGTTCCTTTGAGATGCTAATTGCTTTTGCTTCCACAAACAACTTGGAGATACATCAGATGGATGTTAAAACAACTTTTCTAAGACTGTGAATTAGATAAAGAAATTTACATAGACGAACCTAAGGACTTTGTAGTGAAAGGTTATGAAGACAAAGTTTGTAAGTTGAAAAAATATCTGTATGGTTCCAAATAAGCACTTAAATAGTGACATGGGAAATGTGGAGTGGATTTAAGTTAATGAATTTGACAAGTATATTTACAAGTAACTTGTTAAGGATGCATGTGTGATTGTATGCTTGTATGTTGATGATATGCTTATACTTGATACAAACATAGATGTGATTAATTCCACTAAAACATGCACTGAATGAGAATGTTGACTTGAAAGACTTGGGCCCTTTTTGATGTAATATTAGGGATGAGGATTAGAAGATAATAAAATATTTATAGTCTTAGTAATTCTTATTATGTTGAATTATGCTTAAGAGATACAATCAATCTGATTGTAAGCATGCATGTACTTCGTACGATTATTCTTGTAGACTCAAGAAAAATAAGGGTAGTGGAGTATCTTAACTTGAATACTCAAGAGTTATAGGATGTCTGATAAATTTTATGAACTGTAAGAGTCCAGACATTGCCTATATTGTGAGTAAGTTAAGTAGATATAATTGTAGTCCAGAGCAATAGCATTCAGATGCATTGAGTAGAGTATTATGGTACCTAAAATACTCTATCACCTTTTATTTGATTTATGAAAGGTATCTTGATGTCCTTGAGGGACTTTATGATGAAATCTAGATAGTTGACTTAGAGGAGTCTAAGTCTACGAGTGGATATGGTTTTACTCTAGCATGAGGGTTTGTTTTTGGAAGATTTCCAAACATACATATACTGCTCAATTCATTATGGAATCTGAGAGTATTGCGTTAAATAAAGCATGAGAGGGGGCCGAATGCCTAAGATGCTTTTTAGAAGACATTCCTCTCTGGCATAGGCATGTGCCAGCTATATCTATATATTGTGTTAGCCAAGCTATAATAGCTAAAGCTAAAAATAACTAATCTCAATCGGCGTTATTTCCATTGATTGGATAAAGTCCAAGGAGAATATCGCGCAACCTTTGACGAAAGGTTTTTCCAAAGAGATAGTTAGAAATGCATCGAGGGGGGTGAGGCTTAATCTCATAAATTAAACTTTCCATGAAGGATACTCAACCTTGCTGACTGGAGATCCCAAGATCAAGGTTTCAAATGAGAAAACTAATTTGTGGTGGGTAAAGGTAAACACTATCAGAGAATTTTATTCTCTGTCCCTTCCCTATGGTGTAGACGTGATAGTGTGACTGCATGTGAAGGATGACTTTTAAGAAGTCTTAATGAGTTCTATAGTTTCAATTTAAGATTTAAGTGGGGTGTAGCAGTAACACTCTTTATGGAAACCCACCTATCTGAATGAGGAAGTGGGGCCGCTTCCTATGAGAATATGAGCTTTGATTCTCTAGAGAATACAGAGAAACATGATATGTCCAGGGCCAAATTGGACAAAACGGCACGAGCTTGGCATCACCCTTGGATATATCATCCGTGGTCGTTATCGCGAATTACATCAAACTCTAGCAGTTCAAGACATAGTTCACTGTATCTAGCAAGTAATTCCGGTAATATCTCTCTAAGCAAAGGTTCAAGACCTCATGGACACCTCTGCCTAAAATGGTATTTTCTGCGCTTTTTATGTGATTTTTGTTTTGATAGTTTTGGTATTACTGGAACTTAGGACCTAAGGGTCACTAAGGGTTCACTAGTTCATGCTTTTCACTTTGGTGAAAGGAACCTTTAGTCTCACTTGTGAGGAACTAAAGATGAAAGCTCTCTATACTATATGATTTTTGTAATTCATAGTATGACCCTGGGGTCAACACACTATTGTGTGAGGGAGATGACGTTGGAATGGCTAGTATGACTTCAACATGCACGATTTGTCTGTCTGTTCATTCAGTTCGGGTCGTGAGATTGGGTTGTTCATTTACCAAGATCTATCTGTGTTTTCGTGTTTTATTGAGTTTTCATTCATGTGGGGGATTGTTGCAAAACAATTACTAAAAAAGGATTTTTAAGGTTTTAATAAAATTATAAATTATTGTTTTTCTTTTGTGAATGAAAAAACTTATTAGTCCCACATTGTGGAGTTTCCATTTTTTAGTTGTTTTAAGAGACTATATAAGCTTTTTAGTCCCACATCGGGGAGTTCTTCTTCTTAAGTTGTTTTGTTCATTATATAAACAAATTCACTACTTTTGTAAAAAATCATGGGAAAGGGGTTTCTCTATATTTAGATTGACCCCCAAGGAAAAAAATATTTTATATTGTTTTCTCAAGCGTTCGTGATTTTTATGGTTTTTCGGAGTTTCCAAGCTCAAGTTGAGCATCTACTACATATGATAGTAGTAGGTGTAGTAGGGTGTTTTATCCTGGAGATATATGTCCTGTGAGGGCTATAACATCACTCTTGAGTGTAGCCGGGCGCTAATGTCTTAAGGGCAACGTGTTGAACACGTGACTCACTCTGTTTTTCCTAAGTTTTGCCTTGTTGTTGTTGTGGAGATATGGGAAGCTCGCTCGTTTCGTCAAATCCATCACTTCCATTACAAAGGAGCTAAGTATTAATAACTTTTGCTTATTTGATTTTTCTTTGTTATGATTATTGCACCCAACAGAATCATCAGCCAAGCATTTGCAGTAATCGTTATTAGCATTTGCATTTTTGAGGTTCAGTTAGAGAGTATGATTACTTCTAAGGCTTAGAACATTTAAATCTTGCCAAAAGTTAAAAGTGTTAGTACATATTCTTTGAACACAAAAACTTGCTGGAATTTGAAAATTTTGTTTGCATTTCTCAGGCTATGAACATTTAAAGGTTGTAAATAACATCTCGGACAATGATTGCAAATCCTGGCAGTAGGAAGGTTCATTTACTTTTTTTTTTGTCCTTTATTTCCTTTTTTGTTAAATGTATTATGAAATGGGTATATTTTTTTGTTGTTTGATTGTACTGGTGATTTCAATTTTAACTTTACTGCTACAATTTGATTTTGATGTTAGAATTCAACGATAGTTTGACACGTACTGAAGTAAAGGAATAAGGTACGAATTTTATTGTAATGTCCCTCTTCGTATATATGGTGTACTGAAGTTAGGGAATAAGGTACGAATTTTATTAGAATGCCCCTCTTCGTATATATGTTGTGGTTTTGGTTATCGTACTCGGACTGCTAATACATTTTCAGGCCAGACAGGCTTCCAGTATTCTTTCCATAAATTTCATGAGAGCGGTCACATTCGCATTGTATGGACAGCCATGGAAAAGTAACATAGGTTTGGCTTTCACCAAGCCGGTCGGTGTCAGCAACTTACGCTGAAAGAACCGCCAACATCGCCATGCTTGTTTATCAGGTGAACCATATGTGTTAATTATTGGTCATGATACCTCCTACTCCGTATTGCTCTTCGTCGTCTATATCAATGCAGTTTATCGGAAATAAAGAGAGAGATTGAGAGTGGTGGTGTACCTTTAGTCCACTCTGAGCTCAAGCAAGGCATGCCCATTTAAGTATGCAAATAGTTGAAAACAATTTTGAAGGATCTAAAATAATGAAGTTGCCAATCCTGAAATCAATACAAGTGGGTATGAACACTCTTATATAACTCTTTTGGAGCAGACACCTGGTGATGATGTAGCTGAAGCACTTGAAAAATTGGGCTAATATGACCTTGAGATGGAACTATGGTGCGTAGCCTGATCATGTTCCTCACTCTTCAGACTTCTCTAAGGAAAATTATGTTGTGATTTGGAAGTATAACGATATGCCTGCAAGCAAACCTTTCAACACGAGTGCACCTGAACTTACATCAAAACTAATTACCCGGCTTTTTGATTAAATGACAAACTGTGGAAGATTTTTTCTTTTAGAAACTCAACTTGATGGACAACAGTTTTCCGCAAGGTCTTTTCATTCATCAAAGTCAACATAAATTAACTCAGCGTGTTTTTTAAGTGCTGATAGGAATCTTATAAGTCGGAGTACTAGGACCAAAAGTATATAATTGTTGATTTCTCTATTTCGCCAAGAAAAATAGGTGGGTTAGGTCATGTTGCAGCTTATTTCGATGCATCAAGGTGCATTATTATTGTTAAATTTTAGGAAATAAGACACATTTGGACAAACTTATTTTTCTGCATACCTTTTTGTTATGGTAAATTTGTCTAACGTATTGCAGGGAATATTAAAAGCTTTTTGGTGTTCTGTGTATCCAGGTAATCTTCATGGTTTTGATATCAAAGGTTTTTTTGGCAAATGGGATGGAAGAGTAGAAATCCATCAGCTGGTTGTACCCGTTCTTTTCGTTGTAATTTTGTATTCAAATGTTTGTTAGGTTTATGATAGTGATCCTTGGTGTATCTTGATGAACAGGGGTACAATCCACCATTCCTTCGCATTATTTAAACCCTTTATGCATTTAAAAGAAGATGAAGCGGCTTATGAGTGTAGCATTGTTCTATTAAAATTGAGTATACAGTGAGAAAATTCACGAGGTATATGCATTACGTAACATTGGGGTGGACAATAATTATGAATTTCCTAGACACATGGTTACTTGAGCATCATGCATACACCCAAAAATCCAAATGAGCGCAGAGGAATCTGGAGTCGCTGCACTTCATGAGATCCAATTTTTACCTGCTTTCTCTATTCGAATATCCTCGAATTGAGAATGTGTTATTATGTAGAGTCATTGCTTTTAGTATGGGTCCTAACGTGTGCGCATGTCCTCCATTGAATAAAGTTCGAGAGTAATGCAATCAAATTTGATGGGTCTTGATCACTTGAATAGAGAACTTGGTATAGTTCACACGGATTTTGAAACCTCATAATAGAATATTGCGAAATCAGTATATTAGTGAAACCTGTCGATACATTTGTATATATTGGATAAAAAAACCCTTGGTCCCTTTCTCTTTTATTTGTCTTTGGTCATTCTGTAGTTGAATTCAATGTTACACAGGAGGGTGAGGAAGATATAATACCACCAACGACAATTTGGTATATTCTTCGATCTAGGATATAACATTGTTGGGACTATACTTCAATATTGTTCTAGGATAACTTCAACAATATTTGATCTATATATTTTATCTCACCTTGGCAGGAAAATATCAAGTCGTGTCACCTGGACATTCATATAAGTCGTACCAAAAAATAGCATATTTACAGTTTACTCGATCTCATTGATGTACTGATCGACTTTGGCTGTTAACTGTAGGTATGATTAATATTGGTCAATTAGGGTAGCATTTCGGTTTATTTCTGCAATGTATTTTGTTAGGGTTTATTATTGTTACTTGGAGGCTGTTGTTTATTAAAGTGGTTTTATTCGTGACAAAATTTGATTGTCAAATTATGATAAGTGGAATGCTCAAAATGTGTACAACATAAATGTGTATAAACATCTAAAATCTAAAAGTAGTTTAATCGCAAGTGCTTTTTTTATAACCAAAGAGATATTGGTGGTTGTAATTTGTGAATTATTTAAAACATTATTCCTAAAAGCTCCTTACCAAGTTAATAACGGTATGAAATTGCCCATGCCATTTTGGTCCATGCTAGCAATAATCATAATCTCAATAACACACACCCAAATCAATATTGTTCACATCAAAAACTTTGTTAGTAGCACCATAAAATGCATTTTCAATTAGAACTTGACCGTTTTCCACACTTTATTTCATTATCTCCATAAAAAAAAAACACACTAACCTTAAATTCCACTATGAGAAAATGGATTTGATCAATTGCAGATAAAAATTTGATTGACCGCTTGAAATTTTATACAATCAAATTAAAATGAAAAAAATTTCAGACTAAAATGAATTCAATTGAAAACAGAAATTTAAAATCACTCAATTGAACACAGAAATTGCGATTGGGAGATGTGTCTTCTTAAAAAACACAAAACTGTGTGACTTGGGCGATACAAACCAGATGATAACAAAAAGAAGAAGCCAGACGTGGTGCGACAACAAAGCACCCCAGAATATAACGGTGTGAAATAGCCCGTGCCGATACAGCACGGGTGATTCCCTAGTGATATATATTAAAGATCTTTTATTTATTTGTCAATACAATCAGTTTCAAACAGATAGAAATCTGTGAACCTGATTATTAAGAGAATAACTCGGATGGTACCAAAGAGAGTACGTCTAAGTGCACCCCCTAGTTAACCGGGATGCGCATTCCATACATAGATATTGGCTGAACTCAGAAACGGTGTTATGTTTATTTTTTTATATTTGTAGTCCAATTTAATTAGAAGTATATCACGAATATTTAGGATTTACTTTCCTACTCCCTTCCATATATCTTTGAAGCCTAATTGTGATCTTTTAACTTCTTTGATTTTTTTTTGAGAATTACCGCTCTCTCCTTCTGATTGAGTAGATCACAAAAATGAAAAATAGCAATGAAATTTTGTATCTGATCTAACTGAAATAAAAAAAAACGAAGGAAAAACTAGAAGCCCTTTCACCTAGTAGGTCAAACCAAAATATCCCATCATACATTCCTATTTGGTAATAGATAATGATAAGCAGACATGAATCCACCCAGTACAACAATTATTCCATCGATCACCATTTGAGGTCATATGAGAATTAAGATTAATGTTCAGATGTTCGTTCATTTTCCTTTTGTTTCTCCCAAAATTTGTATTAGTGGATTGTATCCCTGTTGTAATAAAACCATAGTTTAATCCTGATGTTTTCTCTATTTTTCCATATTTTTTTTGTTTTCATAGTTGATTAGTAGAAACATAGTATACGTTTTTATCTTCAAAAAAACAATCAAGAAAAGCATCCTTTTTTTTTGGATTGATCAAGAACAACAAAATAACAACTGATTACTAATAAAAAAAGATGACAATAATCCTTTTGAGGAGTTGGAATTTTTTGAAGGTACACATGAATAAAGCCATCAAGGATTTTTCAAGGTCTAAATTTCATTCATGGGTTCTGGACAAGATGGAGAGAGACAGAGAGTTAATACTAGCAGAGAATATGCAAGTTAAAGATGAAAAGAAGAGAAATTATTGTGTAGGTACTTATGCTTAAATAATATAAATTAAAAATTTGATATAAATGGAATTGTGTAAAAATACAAAACCATGTTTATGTGAAGCCCATAGAAAATGGAGGAATATGCACCCCGGTTAATTACGGGTGCACATAGATGCACTCGTATAAAAGACCAATGTACGAGTGTCAATCAAGCCATATCCAACAAAAAAGGTTGGATTTAACAACTATGATTGAACTAGGCACAACCTGTGATATTTCAGTTATATAAACAAAATATAATGCGGAAAAGAAATAACACAGATACCAGAAATGTTGTTGACGAGGGAATCGCAAATGCAGAAAAACCCGGGGACCTAGTCCAGACTTGAACACTACACTAAGCCGCTACAGACTCCAGCCTACTACAAGTTAACTTCAGACTGGAATGTAGTTGATCCCTAACCAAGTCTCACACCGATTAAGGTACAATCGTGTTCCTTACGCCTCTTGAATCTCGCAAGTCTATGCGTACTTGATTCCCTCAGCTGATCTCACCCACAATTAAGAGTTGCTACGACCAAAATTCTAAGACTTATAAACAAATTTGTCTCCCGCAGATAAGTCTATTTTGGTTGTTATTTCCGTCTTAAGATAAAGATCAAGGTGAATAGGAAACTTGACTTATAATCCGGTCTTATACTACCGAAGAGCATCCTAGAAATATTAGTCACCTCACAATAACATAACTGATTAACATGAGAAGTTATTACGGAATCACAAGAGTCTGAGACAAAGAATTGTTGTGATTACTTTTTATATCTTACCTACAGAGATAAATCTCGAGAAAATTTTAGAGAAGATTAACCTCAATACGATAGAAAAAGTAAGATCAGAATACGCAACTACAGAAAAAATAGTTGGATCTGGATTCATGAATCATAAATGAAGTATTTAAGTCGTTAACATTAATAATTAATGGTTTACAGAAGAACTGTAAACCTGGTTTAATGGAGAATCGACTCTAGTTTTCAACTAGGACACACGAGAGTGTCAATATTAGGTTTCCCAGATGCTAGAGTTCCTCCTTATATAGTCTTTCAAATCGGGGTTGCTTAAAATCAAATCTAAGATAGATTAGTAACAAAGAAATTGATATTCACCATTAGATGAACTCCTGATTTATGATTCAAGCTAAGTTTGCTTAGAAAATAAGCAATCAATCTATACCGTTAGATGGTATTAGATTGATACACACAAATGAAATATACATATATTTAGATATGGGTGAACTATACCTAAACGTGTATAACAAATTGGCTCAATAACAGTTAGCCGAAGTTAGCCATATAAACACTTTTAGTTTAGCTATATTCTTATAACACTTCTAGATCAAATATAATAATCAATCAATCATGATAGATAATCAAATGAATCTAAATGTTTTTTTTTAAGAGAGTTGTTCAAATGTTCACTATCTCATAGAAATATCCATGAAAGTTTTAAAACATATTCGATTTGGTTTGTAATTGTACAAAGTACTTCTACAAGAACCAATTCATGAACATAATGCCACGGTTTGCAAAACAAGTTCGCATAAATCAATTCATTTAAAGTTCCAAGGACTTTAGTTCGCAAACGAACCTGAGTTCATGAGTATGAGTTGTCATACTTACCGATTTTAGAACCTATCCAATGTGTTCGCAAACTGAGTACGCAAACCACAGTTCCGGACGTAGACTAATCTTGTTATTTGCAAATCATAGTTCCGAACCTTTCACAGGTAAACCCTTTCGCAAACACAGTTCACAAACAAGAGTTTCGGACCTGAACTTGTACTTCACAGTTCTCATACTATGTACGCATATTGTGTTGTATCCAGATATTGGTAGTAGTTATAAAACTCTCATTCAACCTGTTAGAGCACTGTTCGGTCGAACTCACAAGCATTGTTATCTCAAACTTGTTTTCCAAGTTTAGTGGATCACATCAATATACTTTATTTCTAGTATACTTATAGCTATGTCTCGGATTAGGATATAAATGTGTAGGTGAGCTTTAGACTTCACAGCGTTCACCAATTGAAGAAGAAGATCTACTGAAAAGATTGGAGGAACTTTATCAACAAAACGTATGTGGATACTGAAACTTATCTATCACTCATAAGTCTATTCTATTTTATCTTCTAAAAAGACTAAGTCGTATAGCTATATAGACTTTTACATTATACACATTTTAAATTTTCAGATGAGTTTAACTCATATATATATATATATATTTCTCGAAATATGTATTTGAAGCTTTTAGCTTTAGCTAAGTTCATAGTATTATTGACGAGTTTAGTTGGAGACAATTTATTTATTGGAAACTAAATATTAAGTCAAAAGATGATCATGTGAAAATTATCTTGAACATCTTACATGATTTGTGTGAGACAATTATTTGATGGCAACTTGGGTAGTTTCGTATTGATCGATTAGTCACTTGAAAATAACTTGAAGCTAGTGGTATGTGTAAGATTACCATTGTTGTCTTCCAAGGATGTTTCAATGTGAAAAGATGAGGGTACCCAAATATAACTCAATCTAAAACTTTTCCACCTATAAGTCATTTCTCCGAAAGTGATTGTCTATAGACCGAGTCGAGACAATACAACAAATCGGTTCACACTTCATATGATCGTCTATGGATATAAGATCGAGACAATATGACAACAAGATAACTTGCGTGATTGACTATGGATACAATATCGAGACAATACAACAATGAAGTATGTTTACTAGATAAATGGTTCGGACATAACCAAACACAATAGGATTACTATCAAGTAAATAGTAATTAACGTTTGTGTAATTTACTTTAAATTATAATAACAACAATTATAATTATGGAAAATAAAAGTAAATGACACAACAAGATTTTGTTAACGAGGAAAACTGCAAATGCAGAAAAACCCCGGGACCTTGTCCATAATTGAATACTCTCAGGATTAAGCCGATATACAAAATCAAACCAACTTCATGTAGTTAAGACCAAGCAACTAAACCTATAGTTCACCTAGTTCCGTATGTATTCCCACGCCTTCAACCTGTAATAAGTCAAGTACTTGGAAAAATTCCTTTGGTTCATATTAAAAACAGTAAAGGAACAACAAATATGTTTGGTATCAACTCTTTTCAACCAAGTGATGTAAAAGGCTCTTCTGTTTATCTCAAATAAACTCCTTTGTCGGGTTCTTAGATCTATATTATCAACAACTACCAAAGTAATTGCTAAGATTTTGCAATCAATACTTTTAATCACAACGAATTGTATTTATGCCGATCTACACAACTAATTAATCCAATCTACCACAAGGATAAATCGATTATAGTTGGATCCTCTTTTACCGAAACAAGTATTGTGCACACCAAATATTATGAACCCAAATCAAAAATCTTCAAAGTCTTCTTTGTCTTCAAATCTTCTTTAATATTGACTCAACACCCGCACACAATCAACTTGAATCTATTGTGATCAATCACACATAGAACGGAGTCTGTTAATGTTGGATTATCACAAGATGTATTTAGATCTACAAACATTCTAAAGATCCCCGTCGAAACTTTGATCTAGTTTGAGTGAATCTTATATCAAAAGAGAATATTCTCAAGCATAAACAAACTACGTGCAATTAAAGTTCAACCACCGTTAGTCAATCAAATCAATCGAAAACAAAAGAGAAACCGTAATTATCTAGTTTCCCACCAACGGTACTAATAAAGCTTCTCAATCCCAAAGAAGTAGGCCTGTCAATGGATACCGATTATCCAAAATCCGATACCTATTATCCGTAATTCGTTACTGCTACCATCCGACATAGCGGTAAACGGATATTTTTTTCCGATAAGCTAACGGATATTTTCCTCTTAACGTAACGGTAGTGGAATTATATATTTCTGTTAGCTTTACATCCGATATCCGGTAATGTGTGTACTGCACGTGTAAATTCTTACACCTAGGTGTGTATTCTTTGAATGAATCTCATTCAGTTCATTCTTCACTTCAGTTTATCGACACAAAAGAGAGAAAACCTAACCTCAACTCCTCGTCTCTGCCTTAGAAATCATCTTCTTCTCTATATAAATCATGTGTGATTACTGATTAGAAACTAGGGTTTTCTTCTTCAATTTATTTTGAGTCTAATTTCAATCTTAAAACCTCAATTTTCAATTTAGGTTTTCTGAAATTAGGCCATCTCAAATTCTCAATTTCAGATTTGTGAAATTAATCATGTCCCAAAGCGAAAGAAGAGCATCAAACCATGTTGGTTCTTCATGGAATCTATCATTTTCAGTTGCATCACAATTACCTACTGCTGCTGCATCAAACCAAGTTCAAGGTTCAGGAATTAATCAAACACATGCTTCCATTACACCTGCAATTAGTCTTAGAGAAGAAGAAGCAGATATAAAAGTAGAAGAAGACCCAGTTATAGCTGAAGAAAAGAAAAAACTACGTGCAGTAAGGTCGGATGTATGGGTTGATTTTGAAATTTCAGTTGGAAAGAAGATTGTAAAAGGGAAGGAGGTTGGGATACTTATGGCTGAATGCAAATATTGTCACAAGAAGATACATGCACCCAGTAACCAAGGAACCAGCCGCTTGCATTACCATGTTTCTATCTGCAAAGAAAAGCCTAAGAATAAGAAAGGACAAAGAAAGATTACTTCAGTCAAAACAGGTAATGCTCAAACCAAGTTAGCCAATTGGAAGTATGATGTTGTTGCTACTAGGATACTAGTTGCCAAAATTATTGCTAAACATGGTTATCCAATCACTATAGTTGAGCATCCTTATTTTAGAGAGTTTGTTAAGTCTCTGAATCCCGCTGCTAAGCTTTATACTAGGAATACAGTTAGGGAAGACATCATGAGACTAGAAACTGAGTTCAAACTGTAATTATAAAAACAATTTGACAATATTACATCTAAATGTAGTTTAAAAACAGACATGTGGTCATGTAAGCATACAAAGGATGGTTATTGATGTGTGACAATACATTACATAGATGATGAGTGGAAACTGATTAAGAAAACACTAGCATATACTTTAGTACCATCACCATATTCTGGAGAAGTTTTAGCTTCTGTAGTGAAATCAATATGTATAAATTGGAACATAGACAATAATCTTTTTGCTGTAGCTGGTGACAATGCTAGCTTCAACAATGTTATGATAGAAAATCTGAAGAAATGGCTTGATAGCAAAGATTATTTAGTTCTTAATGGGGATATGTTCCAAATGAGTTGTAGTAATCATGTATTACACTTGATTGTAGGGTGTGGAATGAGAGTAGCTTCTCCATTTATAGATGCAGTTAGAGAGTGTGTAAAATATGTCAAGTCAAGTTAGGCTAGAAAAGAGAGATTTGAATGTGTTATTTCCCAAGTTAAGCTTCCGGCTTTAAGGTCTATGGGTTTAGATGGGGATACCAGGTGGAATTCCACCTTTAAGATGCTAAAGGATGCAATTTTTTTGAGACAAGCTTTTGCTAGGCTAGCTTATTTGGATAATGACTTCAAGATACTACCAAATTCTAAGGAGTGGCAACAAGGAGTACATATATATGAATGTTTGGAATTGTTTGATGTCATTTCAACCAAATTTGCTGGGATTAAGTATCCCACAACAAATTTGTATTATAATGGGGTGCAAGAAGTTAATCGATACATTAAGATATGGGAATCTAGTTAGCATGAGTATATCAGAGACATGGACAAGAATATGAGGATGCAATTTAATATCTAATGGAAAGAAATTAACACTTTGATTGGCATTGGGGTTGTTTTAGATCCTAGGTATAAGGATAAATGGGTGTAGTTAGTCATGAAGAGAGTATATGGTGTGGAAAACTATCAAAGTCACTATCACAAATTTGAGCTTCAACTCAATGTGATTTTATGTGCTTATGAAACCAACACTATTGCTCCAGATTATTTTGATACTGGAGTGCATTCAGCTGGAATTGAGATCTCTGCAGGTACAATAACATCATATGGAAAACAATATGTTTGAGGTTGAGAAGTCAGAATTGGAGTCATACTTAGCAGAACCAGTTCTTCCTAAAGGCACAGCCCTTGAATAAATGAGGTTTGATATCTTAAGTTAGTGGAAGAATCATGCTCCAAAGTACCCAACTCTCTTAAGGATTGCAAGAGAAATATTGGCAGTTCCAGTGACAAGTGTAGCATCAGAATCTATGTTTAGTATTGGTGGCAGGGTTCTCACATCTCATAGGAGTTCATTAGCTCCAGAAATTGTAGAATCATTGCTTTGTTTGGGTGATTGGCTGCCAGATCTCACTCTCAGTGCCAACGATAGTCGTGTTACTGGTAAGTTTCCTTACATCTTAATCTTTTATTTGGTTTTATATTTATTGGCTTATTGCACTGACATTTCCAGCTTAACTAGCACTTTTGATTTTCATTTCAAAATGAAAAAGTTCAGGACTAAGGAGGAATGCATTTGCATATGCAGTTGGCAGTGGAGATGGAGGCATGGAGCCATGGAGCCATGGAGGAATGCATTTGCAGTTGCTACAACACATGGAGATGGAGTTCCTTTGTTTTTAATTTTCCAAAAACAAGTTTTTTTCTTCTGATAGAACATCTGAACATGTAATTTGGTGGCATGGACATTTGTATGATTGTATGTTTTTTTTTGTGGCATGGATTTAGAGCTGGTTTTGTTGGATTTAGAACCTTGTTTGTACAGTGTATAAAATACACGGGAGTCCCGCAAATCAATATAAGGAGGCATGCAGGGGAGATTAATGCTAGGAGGCATGCAGGGTAAGTCAATATGCATGCAGGGAAGTTTCATGCAGACTTAATAAGGAGGGAAGTTTCATGCAGAATCAATGTAGGGAAGTTTATGATATGAGGCATGCAGGGAAAATTAATACAATTTATGACCAGGAGGAAGTTAGGGGAAGACCCTAATTCTCATTTGCATAAATAAAGGAAATTACAATCCCAAAAATGGGGGGGGGGGAGGTTTTCAAAATCAGAGTAAAACATTGTAATGCTCATCAATAAAATATTTCTCCCTATGGGGATTATCCGTGGATGTAGTCATCGCCGAACCACGTAAAATTCTTGTCTCTTCAATTTATCTTTACTTGTTAGAACCCTAATTTCACATCATCAAATCAATTGTGTTTTGTGCCTAAAAATAATTTTGGGTACAAACATTGGCGCCGACTAAGGGGAATTTCGAGAAAAGATCCTCGTGTTCTACCATAAACAACGGTATTACAAAAACTTGAAGTTATGTTCGTGAAAGAAGTCAAAATTAGGGAGAGAAATGTGGTTGATTGGAGAAGAAATAATCAATTTGATAACAATAATCGGTATCGTCCAACTACATCAGCTAGATCGCATAACAAGAAGCCTCCTACTGGTCCATGGCAACCGTCTGTGCCACAATGGGAGAAGAAATTATGTACAATGGTAGGTTCAGTTCCATGGAGGAAGATAGTGGAAGCTAAGAAAATGATGTCTTACTATGACAATGTTGTTCACTGGAATGATTCTGTTGGTGAATTGGCCTTTCATAATGCAAAATCTCGTTTTTGGGCGGAAACTAATGGTCTCACTTGCGATATTTCTCTGCCAGTTTCGAATACTTATATAGATGACATCAATTGGCACTCCAAACTTCCAGATCTGAATACTTATATTGATGACATCGATTGGCACTCCAAAATTGATCCTGAGCTAACTGGACCAGCGCCCATGGCTCCTGAGAATTGGAGAAAGAAAGAAGTTCTTACCATAATATCCTCATGAAATAAGAGGAATATCTATAAAATCCGAAGGCCATCTCCGGTGCGACGTTTCAACGACTTCGGAGTCAATGTGGTTTTTTCCTCAATGTCCGATTAGAATCACACCGGATGCATCCACCGTGATCGCACGAGGCCAAATACCAAAGCTTACAAAAGAGATAAGCCATACGTTTTTATCCTTAAATCTCATTAAATTAGTTTTAATTTAATTCCATGAGGCATACATTACTATCCTTAAAATCTCATTAAATTAGTTTTAATTTAATTTCATGAATTAAAGCATGTACGTTTCTATTCTTAAATCCCTTTAAATTATTTTAATTCAATTCCATGAATGAAATTACGCAATGGACAAGCGCATGCTTAGAGAAATCCAAAAGGCATCGTGATGAAACGTTCCTCATGTTGTTTATCATTATAAATCTGAAGCCTCTTAACCTGAGTTAATAATGAGTAACATATTTATCCCCATATTGAGTGTATGTTATTTTATATATGCGGTCCTGTTGTGCAAAGCATTCATTCATATGGAGTCCTAATCAAACAAGATGATAATTGAAACTAAATATTCAATTCTCATTCATTGTGGCCCTACTTTTTGATGATGTGGATTGTTATGGTGATAGTATTAGGAAATAGAGCTATCTCATTCACTCTGGCCCCACAAAAGTTTTAAAAAAACTTTCATTACACTTTTCTTACACCTCCCACTTCTAATCTTCATCGACCACCTCCCCACTTCTATTCATTCACGACCAACCTCCCCACTATTCATTCACCAACTGACTAAACCTACTTATTATCAAGTCACATGCACAATTGCTCCTGATCTACTCTTCGACCACAACTGATCTAAGTGTGAAACTTTTGTTCCAATAAGTTTGTTCGTCTTCGTCAATCTCACTTCATCAGATTGTGTATTTAAAAACATGCAAACCAAATCCTTTGTGGAAACCCTACTTATTGGTATGCCATTTTTTCCTTTTCTCTTTGGATTTTTATTTGTTATGGAACCCCTAATGTTCGTTTCCCATTGTCTATTAATTGATATGATTTGAATTGCTACCTAGCATATTGGTGTTTATGCTATGACTATTCTTTCTGTTCTCAGTATTAAGCTTCTGAACTGATTTTTTCAATGAACTTTCTCTTATAGATACAGGGATATAAACCGATTAAGGATGATACGGATTTTAGATGAATTAATCAAAGCTTTTGTTGGATTGTTAATAGAATGAGTTTTAGTTATAATTTTGATTGTGATTGTGATTGTGATTTTGATTGTGATTGTGATTGTGATATTGTGATATTGAAAAGGATAGGAGGCTGAGAGTAATAATGAAGATGATTTCAATTCTCGATTTCAAATAGCAAAGAGAACCTGCATTCAAAAGGTTAAACACATGTAAGGGTTGTTGTCCAAATTTGAACCCTTTTGTCGTTGTTAAATTTAAAGACATAAAATGATGATAGATACGGGATATAAAACTCTAAACTAGGGAATTCTGGAACTAGGATCTTAATGGAGTTGAACTTAGTTATGTATTCACCACGGGTATAGCCCTTCCCAGTTTTGGTTCTTTCACAAGGTTTCATTCCTGGATGAAACATGACGAACACCACAGACATATTGATGATGATAAATGTAGTAGATTTAAAAGATTAAGTGGTAAAGAAATTTAGATCTCATTTGGATTTAATTTGATTTTCAAGTTCTTTATTCTGGTGCACATTCTATATATGGATTTTGTGTCAACTTACTATACATCTGTCGCTTTACCCCAATTTTGGATTGTGTTTACTGATGCTGAATATTTGAGGCTGCAACGAATCAACATACTGTTAATCCCTTGAGAATTGTTTTTGATATCAGAAATAATTTGGCACCCTGAATGCATCCATGATTACCATCAATATTGTATGACGTGATTAGCCCTAAGAAAGGTAATTCTTCGGTACCTAACTTTGATTTTTGATTCAAAAAGATGAACATATCATTTTTTATCCACACATCCATGTTTAGAATCTGGGAAACTGAATTACTATTTTTTTTTACGGCTAAAAGTCGATTATGCAAAGAACTATTAAGTTTTGTTGATGTGCTCAGTATAATGCCTATTGGAATGTAAATTGGCTTCAAATTACTAAGATTTTTTCACAGTATAATGCTTATTGGAATGCAAATTGGTTTCAAATTACTAAGATTTTTTTTCAATTTTTTTTTTTTTTGGCAGTCCAAGTCTACGCAACTCAAGGGTTAATTGACCATTATACTATGTGTGCGTGGTCATACCTATGTTCTTCTTCTTCCTGATAATATCTCACACAACTAACCAATGCATGCCTTCGCGGAAACAACTTATAAGTGGATGTGGTTTTATCAAACTGCTCATTGGATATGGTAAGGTTCTAATTATACTCCTATGAGTTTGTCTGATACGGTTTTGTTGCTTAAGATATTTAAGATACTGCACATAGTTTCTGACCCCTCACTGTTTTGAGTAAATCCGTAACTATGCAAGCTTATAATCAAACAACAACTCAATAATGCTTAATTGTGTAAACATTATCAAAGAGAAACTCATGTACTTATACAGACTATATGTTGTTACCATTTCCCCTGATCAGCAACAACTTGTTATGCTAGCGCATCATTATAATGGTTGCTGCTGCAGTCAAGCCAAGCGGTGGGATCCCAATGCCTGCCAATTCCTTGCAACCTGGCTACAGTGGGGACCACTTAGCTGGTGCTAGCCTGCCACAGTGGCACTCCAGAACTGGCCAGTTTGTTCCTGGCATGATAGCTCCAGTGGTTTGTTCAAGCTTATATTACGTAAAGAAATCAATATTATTTACTATTTGTGCTTTATTTCAAGGTGCTCATCGGATATGTAAAGTTGTTTTTGTGCTAGATGGAAAATGTTTGGACATCACAGCCATTAGGAAACTCTTTCTCTGCTTGGTGTTAAAAGATGCGTTCAGCTTTATGTCATTCTAAGTATGTCGGAAAGCAAATAACACCTTTGGAGAATGAAAATGTGATCCTATTTTCGTATCGATGACCAAAAGATCAATGCCTTGGTCGTGGTAAGCTCAATTTTATCTATGTATACTTGCCAATTATTTTTTACACAAATGATTGTCAGTGTTATTAATTTTTTGAATATTCCCTAGATAGTCATCTGCAATTTGTTGTCGATTCATAAACTGAAAATTTAACATCATTTTATCGATCAAAAAAAAAAAAAATTTAACATGATTTTGTATTTCTTGGTCTTTTCAGGAATTATTTGGTGGAGGAACAGAGACGAGTGCATATACAATCTGCGATTAGAATTGCGAAGGGATGTCAACTGAGTCACAAAAATTCTCAACTAGCAACCAATATGCGATTAGAATTGATGTCTGTGGTAGGTCGTAGGATCAAGGAATCTGACATACTCAGCGCGCTCTATTTTTAAGCTTTTGTTAAAGAAGATTTACACAACTTCATCCACCAACTTCAGTGATAAAACAGCGGCGAGCAGCTATAGCACATGCATTAGCATCAACAAATGAATCAGTGACTGCAAGGAAAAACACTGCCGATTCTTCCCGGTATTCCATAATTGTACAGTATCTCATGCGGAAATATATTGTTAACTGTAAAATAGAACTCCATCGCTACTGTTAATCTATAAAAGTATAATACAATCTTCTTTTCCTTTTTTTACTAATGTCCATATGTAGTTACTTGAGATACTGTGGGTTGGTTCAGGGTTCACATATGTCGAAGGTGGATTATGGCAATGACAATGGTTTGCATTATTATTTACTAATCTTTGAGTAGAATTCTGATTATTTCATAAATTCCTTCATGGCACATTTGGCACTGCCAACATTAATACATTACGATCTCATGTGCATGCCTTTGATACTCTTTTGTCATCTCTTCATATACGTGGAATTCCCTAATCACATTTACACTCTATGTTGCTAAAAGTTAAGGTATCATTCAAAGATGTTATTATAAGAAATTCAAACTCATATATGTAGACCCAACTGAATATATGCTGCAGATTTTTGAGTTTTCTAAGAGTTCTGTCAATATGCGAGTTCTTTGTAATACAGTGCTAAGTCTATAATGCCCATGACAAGTAATATCTTTGAGTCATATGACATTTTATTGTACATTCACCTATTTATCTTATACAGTACTTTATTTCTCTAATTTGATTGATTTGTATCTTAATTGAATCATATCTTCACGAGTTCATATTAGTTGTAGTACAATTTAGTATGATTATTCTTACATGAATTCGATCCAGGCAAATAGTTACGGAGCGTCCCAAAGACACATTAAAACGCATCATTACCCGGTGCGGAGCACGGGTTACTATCTAGTAAACTAATGGTTTTTCCTACGAGTTTTTAATTTTGTAGTACGAAAATACAGAACCACTGTTAGTTTTCACAATGCTTGTACATAAAAGTTGAAAAATGCTACTACTCCTAGAGGTTTTAACATGGATGTATATGTTAATATATCCCCTGGAAACTTTGATAATGCTCTGTTAGATCATCCAATAAGTTGCAATCGATTTTAGTCAATAACGCAATCTATCTATTTAGTTTATCCGGAGTTGTTATTTTCGTTGTCGACTGGCCAAATAACAATCTTACTTGACTCAATATTGGACCTGATATTTCTTTGAGTAACAGGTTGCATCAAGAGGTCGATAGTAACCCGTTACAGATGAATGATGGGTACTAGCGCATAAAATAGGCCATATCTTAGCCGCGAACACATCCTATCCCCGGCCAAGCTGCAAACATTGGCACTTGACACCGTATAAAACAACAACCTCAATCACCAAAGAACTTTCCATGGAGGACTTGTATGGTGGAGCACAAACTAGAGTACGCCTCAAATAGATGAGCTCCAGTCACCTCTACTTAAACATAAACATCAATGAAGGACGTCGAACGAGCACATGCTAGAGGGTCACGCCAAAGGATAAACTCACTTCACTCGTAATCATTACCATTGTAAGAGTAAACTCACGCCATAACACAAGAACATGAACACTTCCTTGTAGATGCTACAATATCGCAAACACACATCAGGTGATGACAGCTCCAACGAAACAACCAGGTCCACGTTCATTATGCAGAGGAGAAGTCGTGGCTATCCTATCGTCATACAAATGGAGGGGGTTTTCTTTCTCAAGGATCCAGAAGCTCAGATGGCTTCCCAATGTTTGAGCGCAAATGCTTACTCTACAACTAATACTTCAGTAAGTTGTTAACTTCCTTTAAAATTCCTCTTATGCTTTTGTCTCATTTATGATAATTTTGGTTCTCAAAACATAATAAAATACATCTGTTCGCTCAACAACTAATGATTTAATTGAAAGTACATCCAAGTTTTGAGAACACAAACCTATCCGGCGGTCCGTGCCCGGAGATCCAAGTCCGACGGTCCGCTCCCGGAAACTCATGCGATGGCATGCGGAAATACATACATTTCAATTCTGCGCGCATCTTGAATAGTAGGATTGGCCCTCTATGTGAATTCAAGATAGCAGAAAAATATTAATACTCTATCCATGCACGAGCAAGATAAAGAAAGGAAGCGCACCCTTGTGCGAGCATTAAGCAGCATGACACTCACAATTTGCTGGGGCGAGTTGCTTATCACCTCAACTGCGGTAACCATCGCTTGGGCGCGAGATATGTAACACTTTCGCATAAAAATTATCGTTCGTTTAAGATTTTATAGCTAAGTTCATGGAAGTTGTTGTGTTGATTTTTTATCCATAACAAGGTCAAAATCGAAGTATGTTTAAGATTTTATAGCTAAGTTCGTGGAAGTTGTTGTGTTGATTTTTTATCCACAACGAGCTCGAGATCGAGGGTCGTTTAAGCTTTTATAGATAATTTCGTGAAAGTTGTTGTGTAGATTTTTTATCCACGACGAGCTCGAGAATGGGTTCATTTAAGCTTTTATAACTAAGTTCATGGAATTTATATATTGTGTTGATTTTACATCAACAGTACGTGTTTCATTGAAGTTGTTGTGTAGACCGTCTTGTCCGCAACATGATATATAGATTTGTTGTTTAAGAGATTTTCCAGCAATTCTATTCTTCGCGTAGACTGTTTTTTCTGAGATATGATCGAGTTCAAAGTTCGATAAATTGTTGTTTGAGAGATTTTCCAGCAATTCTAGTTTTCGGATAGGCTGCTTTGTCCGTGCTAAGATGGGGTTAAAGTTCGATAGATTGTTGTTTAAGATATTCTCCATCATTTTAATAGTCGAAGATTTTCTGTTAAATATCATTTCCTATATCATGAAGATATGGGGTTCAAGTTCATCATATTGGCAAATCGGAAGTAGCCGAGGAGTACAACTAAATCGGATCATTTATAAAGATTTTACTTGTGAGATTGTTGATTGTTTGTGATAGCTTGAGAAGTGAAGATATAAATTTCACCCCAAGGCAAGCACCTGTGTAGCGGGTTTTCTTCTTCTATTTTGCTCGAGGACTAACAAAATATAAGTGTAGGGGTGTTGATAAGCACGTAAGTGTTACATATTATATCCAAATTTATATTAGTTAGTTCTCGATATTTTGATTAATGACATTATTTTAGTGCTTTTGTAGAAAGTACATACGAATCCGATCATCCGTGGAATAAATGGGAGCTAAAATGGCGTTTTCACCAATATCACTCACAACACCCAAAGGAGACGGCTTAATTATTGAGATTGTGGGCTGCCAAATATACTTAAGTTAGTGGCACCATATAACAAATACACGGCCAGTTAGTGGATTTCTTTGTTCCACTCAAGCAGGCACGTGAAAGTCCACCAAAAACTAATTAAAGTGTAAGAAATGTGGGTGACGTGTCAATGTATCCAACTACATTTCTGTAGTGGTTTGTGATAAATATCAAGTAGCATCTTCATTTCTTTTGGACAGAAAAGGGTGATTTTGGTGGAAGAAAATGAGAAGGTTTCAGATCAATCTTTGCAGAGAGAGAACAATGAGAAAAGGAAATAATTAGAGATTTTATTGGCAGGGAATAAGATGGGTTTGCATGGGTTGCCGTATTACTATGGCTGAGAGCTTGGACGTGACTGTCTGACTGAGATCGAAATGGAGAAGGACTGTGTGTTGGCTGAGAACTGGAGCTGAATAAGGGGTTGTGCTCGAGTGGAGTTGGTAAATAGTCACGGAATAGAAGGCTTGAGAGCAGTTGGCCAAGATGGAGAGCTGAAACGTTGGGTGCAGCTACTGGTGATGTTGATTGAATGTGTTAGAAGGCATCATAAGCTGGACTGGCTGAGCAATGGGGCAATCGGCACAAGGAAGTGGAGGAAGGTGTTGATTGGACGAGATGAAGTACTTGGCCTGAATAGTCGCTGGAGTTCTTTTTACATGGCAAGATGAACTGAAGGTGGCTTCTGAATTTGAGTATGTGTGCAACAATGGAATTGGGGTTGTATTGCAGCCAATAAAACAGTGAACTAATTGAGATTCAAGATGCTTGTTCAAGTCAGATGGATATATATTGGGAGCAGTTGCTGGAGGTGAATTTTGTCTACGGATGTAAATAGAGAAGAGAAAGTTCAATCTGCTCAACGGTATGGAACCAACAGATTTTGGGAGTTGCAGGTGGCCGTGCTTAGAATTAAGCTGGGAACCAGGTGTTTAGCTGGACTTGAGAAGAGATCATTGGAAGGGAATATAGATTGCGAAGGTCAGAAGACGAACTGGTGGAGTTGCTGATGCTACAACTGCTGTGAGTTTTCGAATGATTAAGAAGGGGTTCTTGGCATGCTCGGACAGGATGGATGGAGTTAAGAGTTGGACGGATTTGAAAGGCCTGGATTTGCAAGTCAATTTCAGTGATATTGGACCTAGCTTGGATAATATTGGCTAGGTCTTGTTTCTTCGCAACTGAGAGATATAAGAAAACAGAAGCTTACGGAGAAAAGGGAGGCCGTTTTGGAGCTCTTTTGGGAGGTTCTGAGAACTAAAAGCTACGGCGGAGGCAGACGACGGAGAAGGGCGTGAACTGGAACAAGGTTTTGAAATTCCATTTTTCAGATTCCATTTTGATTTGCCACTGATTCACTTTGATATTTGTATGGCTTTTGAGAAAGCCATCTAGCTAAATCTTTGTAACTAGGATTTTTATGGTTTGAAACTACGTGGGTAGTAGGCTACTTAAAATCGATTAATATAGCAAAAGACCGTTATGATTTGATTAGATCAATTCTTGATATTGTTTATTGATTAATCGAAATATTAGTTGTTGTTTCACCGGTTTTCTAAACCTTTGTGCACAATTGTTAGGATAATAAATATATTTGTCTACTTATTTCATATTCCATGCTTGGGTTAAATCTTTTGATGGGGTATCTTTAAAATAGCCGGGTATTATTTGTGAACCTATATTTAGTTTCGTATAATTTTCTCACTAATGCAATTTGATGGTGCATGCTTGAGTTCAGTCTTTTGATGTGTCATGCTTAGGGTGTCCCAGTGATATTTGCGACTCTATACATATAATAGGTGATGTCAATAGAACGAAGAGTAAATAAATATTCAAGAGTTGTGTTTTATTTCGGTTTTCGAATAGAAATAGTGGTGGATACCATGAAACCCTGTTTACCGTCTTTCTCTGCGAATCTATTTTATTAGTTGCACTTTATTATTTCGTTTTCAACTCTAAAAATCCAAAATTATTATTTCTCGTTAGTGTATTAGAGATATTGATTACGGTATTTCCACCGCTCCTTGTGGGTTCAACTCGTACTTGTCTCTGTCTACTAGTTAGACAATGTGCGATTGCGGTTTATTATATAAGCATTTACCAAATCCTATCAGGTCTGAACCCAAGCTTCGAGCATGCATTAACTGATTTCAACCAGGTATCCCCCCCCCCCATTAATTACTTTGATGCAGTGAAGAAGGAACTACCTACTAGGTTCAACATGTCTATGCGTGATAGTGCACTCTGGAAATGTTATAGAACTAAGCATGCGCAGGATTACTTGCTGGCCATTCCCATTGAAGGTCTTAATCAGAGAGTTGGTTCACGACAATTTTGTGTCGTGCTTCAATAAGGCTTGGGATTCCACTTTTCGAAGAAGGGGGGTATGTCCTGGTTGTGATAGGGAAATGGGTATTTATGGAGACCATGCATTACACTATTCCCATGAGGTTGGTCTTAAGTTCAGACATGATTTAGTTCGTGACACATTTGCAGACATGTGTTATCGAGCAGGTGTGTCAGCTAGGAGGGAAGTAGATTTGGGTCTCATTTCCAATAATGGTTTGGCCCTGAGACCAACTTATATTATGGTTTATAACTGGATAATGGGTAGGACATGTGTTTGGATGTCACTGGCGGCTCACCTTTTATGGGGGGAGGTGTGAATACTTTCGTTCCTGGTCAAGCAATTAACAATGCTGTGACAAGGAAGCGTAAGAAATAGCTGGAGAAATGTACTACTCAAGGTTTGGGTTTTGGAGTCCTTGCCTTCTCTACTTTGGGAGAGCTTGGTAGTGACACTGTTGATTTTCTGAAGAGATTGCGCATTTACTTAGCTAGTAATGATGCGAATACTAATGTGGGAGATTTTCTTTTCCATAGACTGGGTGTGGTCATTCAAAAAGGGATTGGAGCACAACTTGTTGCTCGGCTCCCTTCCAGCTCTCTTGTATCTCCTTCTTTTGTTGATTTTGAATAATCACTTATTCTAAAAAATAATTGATTATCATAATTTTTAAAAACAACTTTTTCCTGTTTCTGAAGATAATGGATTTTTTCAATTATGATTAAAATAATCAATTATTGTAATGGTTACCAAACACATACATAATCCATTATGAGCTACATAATGGATTATGGGCTGATAATCCATTATAATAATGATTACCAAACAGCCCTTAGAAGAGAATTTTTTTCTTTAATATATTTGGAGTTTTAAAGAAAAGAAAAAAGAAAGAATTTTTGAGAGAAAGAAAACTAGTGTGTGATCATCACTTACAGGGGTTTACTCAATAAATACTTTTATTGATTTCTAAAGAGTTTAATGGATTTACAAAGTATTGTGTTATTGGTTGTATACTTTTAAAATCTCTTTCAAAGTTTATGTTACTCGTTGTAGATTGTCAAAAGGTCTTCTAAAGTTTGTGTTACTCGTTGTAAACTTAAAAATTCAAAGACTTTGCATACTTACCTATTTTCAAAACTTTGAGTGACTTTTGTGTATATATTTGCCTTGATAAAAGTCTTGCAAAATATGTAAGATTTTGGAAGACTTCCAATTTTTTTATAAAGATGATTTTTACTCTCTTTTATTTTATTTCATGAATACACAATGTATAAAACTCCTATTATAGATGAGTATATATAAATTATATGATATGATTAAACATTTTTTTAATTTTAATTATTATGTACATATGTATAATAATAATTATTTTAATTTATTGTTACACTTTATTGTATTTTATTGAACAAAAAAATAAGTTATATATATAAAATAATACTAATAATTTATTTTAATTTAGTTGAAGTTACTATAGTAATAAGCTACAATAAAATTTGTATTTATGTCTATCATGCATATTTCCATATAAAAAATATTTTTACAACTCTTAAGGACTCTACAAATGTCTGCAAGACATTAGACAACTCTGCATAACTCCACAAAAATTTGTTCAACTCTGTATAATTCTTTCAAAGTTATTAATTTTCATGACTCTTTTCAAATCTTTACAAATCTACAAATGTATTTATTGAGTAAACCCCTGTTATTTTCGACAAGTTTGATTTTGAGCAAGAATAGAAATGTACAAGTATCACATATTCTCAAAGTGCAAGAGTGATTGTGAAAGAGATTTACTCGGCTGTTTTATCCTGGGGACGACACGACATGGAAGAACTGCTTGCACAATCTTGGGCAGAGCCGCAAAACGTCTTAAAGAAAGCGACCTGATCGTGACTCATCCATAATATTTTTATTTGTTTGTTTTATGATTATTTTGCGGGCTATTTTCAGCAAGTAGGAAATACCATTAGTCATAATAATAATATATTAGAGTTAGTTTGGTCCAGTTGACCCAGTCAACTGTCTGTTTGTTCTTTTTAAAAAATATATATTGTTGTTTGGTCCTAAATATTATCGTTTGGTCCTAGGGTGGACAATACCCACACGGAATGACGTCATCAATGATGTCATAATCTTTTAATAGTGGCAGAAATGTTTTTTTTTTTCTCTTAATAAAAATAAATAAATAAAAACTTAAAAATGAAATATCTTTTGAACCACATGTCCAAAAATGATAAATTGTATATATTCGGAAAGCCCTCGACGAGAGCTTTCCAACGAGTACCATTGTTGATATGTTTTGGAGCTTTTAATTTTTACGTTATCCTTAGGCTAAAAAATAACTATAAAATGAAGTTCATTCTACAAAAGGAACTAGTATAATTAACTAATATTACGAGTTCATTCTACAATATGAAATAATATTAGGAGTTCATTCTACAATATGAACACTTATAACGAGTTCATTCTACAATAGAACTATCATTTACGAGTTCATTTTATAACATGAACTACCATAATGAACACCTATTACGAGTTCATTGTACAATATGAACTACGTACCATACTTGATTATCATTACGAGTTCATTTTACAATATGAATTATCAATCCTACAATATGAACAACCATTATGAGTTCATTCGACAATAAAAACATCTATCACGAGTTCATTCTACCACGTGAACTATAATAATGAACTGCTATTGTGACTTCATTCTTAATAATGAATTACTTTTATGAGTTCATTCTACAAAAACAAATTGCTAGCATATACGAGTTCATTCTACGAAATGAACTGCTAGAAGTAAAATGAACCACCATGTTCCAAAATAATGTTCATTCTTGGATATGAACTACTATTATACCGAAAAAATTAAAATTTCGAAACATAGTATAATGGGTACTCATTGTGTAGATCTCGACGAGACATTTCCATATATATAAAATTTATTAATTTTCGACTTATATTTTGAGTGATATTTCATTTTTAGGTTTTTTTATTTATTAATGTTAAGAAGGGAGAAAAAATAAAAAGAGAGAAAACAAAAAAAGAATCACGTGAAGAAGAAAGTAAATAAGAGAGAGAAGGGGTATTTTAGATACTTTAATACTTTTGAATAAATAAGTACCAAAGAGAACATCATTTTTCTTAATGGACCAAATTAACTTGGGACCACATAAAATATGACCAAATGATTATTTTCCCTTTCAGCAACTGTTCCAATAAAACCTTCCTAAATTGAGGCCTAGGTAGATTAATTGGGGCATATAGCTACATGACAAAATAGGGTCATTAAGTAACAATTCTTAGAAACCTCTTATCCAATATATATGTTAATACCTAATATGCCCATCTTAAATTAGTGGTAATTCGGATAATTAAATATTTTTTAATTAAGTTAATCCTGAAATTAACTATGATTAATGCCTAATCAACACTTGTAATTTTTTTTTTCTTTTTTGGAAAAGACTGGATCCATAATCGGTTGATGTTAGTGCATTTGTAAACCGATTCTGGGTTGGGTTTATTCCGAATGAAGATATAACCCCAGAATCGGAGTTTAATCAATACCCACATAAACCGATTCCGACAATCGGTGTTTATATATATATATATATCCATATAATCCGATTATA
Organism: Papaver bracteatum; assembly: GCA_023529315.1. Classification (NCBI taxonomy): domain Eukaryota; kingdom Viridiplantae; phylum Streptophyta; class Magnoliopsida; order Ranunculales; family Papaveraceae; genus Papaver; species Papaver bracteatum. The sequence continues at coordinate 300,059 of JAJJWX010004572.1, forward strand.
GCTTACTTTTAGAAACAAAATATTCATTACATAGTTTGGGAAATTAGCGCAGTACATATATAGATTTCAGTGTGGGAATTCTAGAATTTGACACATCAAATGCTCGTCAATGAACCTCCGAGCACGTCGGTACAACGTCATATATTCTTTGTGGTGAATGAACTTAGTTTCACCATTACGAATTCTCCATAGCCCGTTGAAACGTTCCAACTGAAATTCAATGAGTTCTTAAATGTTAGTATGTGAACTTTTGACATGGGTATAAAGATGATCGCATTACTCACTTTTTCCCTAAGAGGAGGTCGTGGATGATAGTGGTATACCATATTTCTAACTATTACGTACTCCCGCATTGCCCCTTTAATGTATTAGAATCGAAATGACATGTCTATCCACTTGCGGTTGTTTGGATTCGCGGTACGCCCGTAAAATAACTCTTTAACTCTCTTCCAAAAAATTGAATAGATTTCATTCGGACGTTCACGGAACGTATTAGCAAAGGATTTAACGAGACACAAATCTTCAAACGGTTCCCATTCCATTTTGTAGGCTAAGTGTGTCATGTGGGGGTGGCTCAAAGAGGTTGTCCTTATATAGATGAAGTCTCAACGGCTATTTTTTTTTATTCAATTTAAACAATCGGATTTTATATATGATCACATAGACCCATTGTTTCCTTACAAAATCTTGTAAAATATGGCTCTCACTAAATTGGCCTTTTTTAATGCTTTTGTTATCCGATTGTTGGCAAAATAAAGACAGAACTTTCCTTCAACACAATCGGATTTAATATAGGTACATATTAACCGATTCTATGCAAAAAATGATACAGAAATTTTCTTCATTACAATCGGATTTTATATAGGGATATATTAACCGATTCTAGGCATAAAAATGATATATGTAAACCGATTTTGAAACTGAACCTCTGGGGAACTGTCAGAATCGGATTACATGTGTGAACATGTAAACCGATTCTGACTGAAAATGCCAGAATATGTTTTTTTTACACACACATTGTAGTTGGTTATTTTATCACGTCTTGCACAAACACACACAATTTTCAAAAGAAACCAGAATAAGTCATTCATAAACTAGGAATATAACCAAACATAATTCTACAATAAGTTTAAGACAAGACATAAGTTTTGAATCCATAATTATTCATAGTTAAATACATACACATGAATATAACCATTCACTCATGAACAACCCCACCACGACCACGTCCACCGCCACGACCAAGCCCACCGCATCCTCGTTTACCAGCTTGGGCGTTGCTCGATGCACCTTCAGTCATCTTTTTTGGGGGGGATCTCTTCCTCTTCTTCCTTGGTTCCTCCTCCTCCTCCATCTCCCCAAAATTTGCACCAGCTTCTACATCTTAGAGACTGTTCAATTCATCGATTAGCTTTTTATTGGCGTTAATATTTTTCCCTTCCCTGATTTCTAGCTTTGCTTGGGTTATCAAGTGCCCGACTCGTCTTCTCTGTTTCAATTTTAAAGAACAAACATTCAACATATAATGCTAAAACCATTAACAAACCGTAGTTGAGTTACAATACGCACCAGGAATTCGAGAGCCGTATCTTTGTCCTCTATCTTGGGCCTCTCATCTACTCGTATCACTTGAGTATGCGAAACATTCAGGTACCACGTCATGTAACCCGTAATTGCATCATCATTTGTTCGTGATGGACCTTGATGCAGAGGATATCTGTGAAAATCTCTGTCTTCCCAATAATCACATGATGGTAAAGGCTTGTGAACAATGTCAATATCATTATCATATGATTTGGTTTTTTTCTCATTGATTTTGAACATCTTGTGCTCCTTTGGGATTATTTGTATGTAACCGCATTGTCTTGTGACTCTCAACGGGTTGTACATTATATATCCTCTTGGGTGAAACAAAGGCCCCCAATAATCACTTTTCTCTTCGCACCCAACCTTCTTTCCTTTTCCTTTAGCCAAATCCTTTTTGTAAGGATCAAAGACAACATCTTTCGTCGTCAAGTTGTCCAACTGGTGTCTCAACTTCAGATAATCCCTTTTTTGGTGCTTCAGCTTACTTCTGTAGGTGTACATGTCTCCATAATACCTTTCGTCCCATTCCTTGTTCTCAAAATCCCTTTGAGCAAATATTGGGAAGTGAAAATATATCCACGCTTGTAGAAGTGCCATATTCCCTCCAATTTGGTTCCTTTGAGCCCTAGAAGCCTTTCTCAACTCGTTCAACGAGTGTGAAATCATGGTTGTACCCCAAGAGTATTTGTGGATCTTGTCAAATGGTTGCAACAGCTGGATAAAGTTGGCGCTCACATGGGAACCGGAAACGTCGGGGAAGATAACAGCTCCCAGGACGTAGAGGACATACGCATTGGCCGTGGCGATGATACGTTCCCTGGTCAGCACATTTCCCTCGGCACGAAGCTTCTTTGTTCCCATGAATCTGTCCCTCATCTTCGAGAGATGGAATATCCTTTGCGTTGACTTTCCTACCAGCATCTCTGACTTGGTCTTCTCCCCATCCCATTGGAACACATCCTTGGTGAATGCGTAAATCTTATCCCACTCAATCTCTTGCACATACTCTTTGTGATTCACTACTTTACCATCTATGCTTAGCCCGTTAATGAACTTCACATCATTTGGATTAATCGTCAGTTCTCCAAACGGAAGATGCAAAGTATCTGTTTCCCCATAATATCTCTCGGCAAAGGCGGAGCAAAGAGGATTTTCGTAATCAAGGTTCAAATTATCGACCGCGGGGATCAAACCCGTTGAATTGACTAGATCGATTACTTCTGGAACTTCTCCAACAGTTGATTCTATTGCTTCCAGTGGCCATTTCCTCATCATACTCACTGACGTTCCTGGCTTCATAAGACGAACGGTATCATTGTGATCCTACAAAACAAAACAAACCCGATGGACAACATTCAAAACACTACACGAATAATAATTTTTATGTTACATAGCATAAAGTTTAGGTACTTACTATTGTATGGAAAACGACGACGGCCCAACTGTCTTTGTACCCCCATAACATATGTCTTCCATCACCGGGTAACCCGTGAACGGGATCTGTAGGGCCGCGAGAAAACATATTCAGTGGGTCGACCATGTGGTCCCCTTTCTTCTTCTTCTTACCATCTGTCTTATCTTGGTTTTCAACATCTCCTCCTTGGACTTGTTGTTGAACTTCTCATCCTTGGACTTGTTCTTGCACTTGTTCTTGAACTTCTCCTATCTCTTCATCACTTTCATCCTCACCTTCTTCTTCATAACTTTCACTCTCATTACTTTCTTCTTCATCGATCTCATTTCCACCTCTTTCTTCCTCGTTAACTTCCTCATCACTTTGTTCTTCACCACCTTCTTGTTCAGTAGGTGTATCGGAATCAGATTCTTCATGTGTTGGTTGCTTCCCTTGAGGTGGTGGGTCATTGATGCTGATCCCTTTGGCTTTACTCCCCGTGGTCCTTCGGTGGGAAGCATTCAAATTTTGACCTTCTTTTCTACGAGGTCCCAAAGGCTTAGGAGAAGCAAAGTCATTTTTCCTCTTATATTTCTTTTCGGCTTGCTTTTGTTGGTTGCCCTTGTTTGGCTTGTAGAATACGGAGTTAAGCAATAAACAACAATGGAATCGAATGCATTTTTTTTTAAGTCAAGGTACACAATCGGTTTACTCGATATATATATAAAATCCGATTCAGAACATAACAAATAAATAATCGGTTTATTAAAGTACTCATGTAATCTGGTTCTAACAATAAAACCAACAAACGGTGTTTTTAAGTGCTAATGTAAACCGATTCTAATAATCGGTTTTCTCAATATACATATAAAGTCCGATTATTGACTAAGCATATAAGAATTTTAAGGATACACAATCGGTTTTTTTGAACACATATGTAATCCGATTCTAACAAAAATTAGTTACAGAAACAATGGCTACAAGAATCGGTCTATTTAAACATTAACGTTCTCCGATTACAATGTACATGCAGAACAATCGGTTTATAAGTGTAAGAACATAACCCGTTTCTAAAAGGAACCGGGTTACATCGACATTAACATAATCCGATTATGTGAACAAGCAAATGTTTTGATTTCAAAAATTTCGATTTCTAAGCGATTGCATGTTACTAAAACCTAGTTTACAGGATTGGGTTGATATAAAAGTACCTGATTCGACCCATTTCCTCCTCTTGTGCAGTACGAGAGGCTTTGGCTTCCTCAACCACTTCCTTCGTTTTCTTTCGAATCACTTCAACGATTTCGGGATTCTTATCACTACCAAAATTCATGTTAGTAGGATGCTTCACTCTTGTATGTTTTGTCATTTTATAGAAGAAGAAAACGATTAATCGTATTTGGATCGTCGATAATCCACGATGTTTTGGTTTCAAAAAAATGAAGAAAAAAAATAGGGGGGAGAAGAAGAAGAAGAAGAGAAGAATCGGTTTATGAGATGAAAATGATAACTGATTTTAGTTTTAGGTTTATTATTAAGAGTTGATGGGTAATTTAGTAATATTAGTATTTTTTTAGGGTAATTTTGGAAATTCCAATAAATATGGACACCCCTTATCAGTGTTTGTGGTGGAAATAAAATTTCAATAGGCCCCAATTAATCTACCTAGGCCCAATTTAGGAAGGCAACAAAAACATAAATAGAAACTCCATGTGAGATGGGAGACATATGAAATTGTATGTCTCATGTCCATTTAAGTGGAGAGACCACACATGACACTACTGCTTAGACAGTGCATTTGCATCTGTCCATGTGCTCGAGTAACAAATTAATGTCTTCTCGTCATAACTCTTAAGTTCAGAATTACCCATCAGGCCCTTCTATTTTTAAATAAAACTCAAATTTCAGCTGATTATGAATTATGAAACACAAATCTAAGCAAGATGCTGTGGGCACACTTAAATAATATCAAAATAATCATCTAAAATCTAAAATTAATAGTCAATTCCATATGATTCTTTGTAATTTAAAGTTGGGCAAATTAAAAAACAGTCCCACTGTTAAGTTTCTCTAACCCACTAGCTTTTGACTATCACACAATTAATGACCATATTACAGTCTCTTAATAACTACGGATGGTCAGGATCAAACACCGACACGAAAATTCTAATATTAAAGTTCACTGAGTTGGGCCCACCTAAATAATAACTCACAAGTCACAGCTCATGTTTCTCTCTTCCTAATTTTATGGGTACTGTCGTAATTTTACTTCAAGCATTATTTTCCTTCATTAGACCAACACACTCTAGTCTAGTCTAACTATATAGTAGAACCACTTAATATCCTCTCCTCCACCATTTCCCTCTCACATTTCTGCACACAGAGACAGAGAGAAATGGGTTCAAAATATCAACATTTCTTGGCAATTCAATTTCTGGTGTTACTATTCTTGCAAACCAATGTCATTTGCTATCAATTCAAAGTTGGAAATATGAATGCTTGGGGAATTCCAACTTCTGCAAATCCAAACGTCTACACCAATTGGGCCAAGAAATATCACCCAAAGATTGGCGATTCTCTCTGTAAGTGTTTTCCCTCGCCTCTACATGGTCCTTTATAACTTGTTCATTTCAAAAACGATCATAATTCTTGATATGTTTTTGTAGTGTTTCTTTATCCACCAAGTGAAGATTCAGTTATCCAAGTGACAGAGCAATCTTTCAGAAGTTGCAATCTTAAAGATCCAATCTTGTACATGAACAATGGTAATTCTTTATTCAACATAACTTCAGAAGGTAGATACTTTTTCACCAGTGGGGAACCCGGGCATTGTGAAAAACGGCAGAAACTTGCAGTTTCCGTTTTATTTGCAAACGGGTCTGCACTCCCTCCTTCATATGCACCAGAAGGATCAGCGGCAGATAGTTCTGCACCTTCTTACCCTACCGTATTTGGTTCTGTCCCTTTGAAGTCGACGTCTTCGCCAGTTCCAGCTTTTTCGAGTACAATTGCAGCTGCTATCGGGGTAATAATCTTTGCAGCAATCAATTACGCTACGTAGATGACGATAAACTAATTACAATTCAGAGTTGCTCAAATCTGAAATTTTGTTTATTATTTGGACTGCAGTTCCATTTCACAATCTCCCTCTGGAACCCATTCCATATTATCCATATATAAGTGCCCCATGTGCAAAAACATCAAGTTGGGTTCCCTTTCTGAGTGAAATTCTTACACACAGAGGCCCTTTAATAGTGTTATCAAAAATAACAGTCTCAGGAGTCAGGATTGTAACTATAACCCCACTGAGGTCTGAAAAGTTACTGCAGAGGTTTGAAAAATTGCTAAGGGTTCCACACATGAATCCACAAACATGCACCACTATTTGTTCTCACGCTCTCGGTTGCTGACATCCAAAAGTTTCTTGAAGGTAGCATCGTCACTTAAGGTTCTGCAATTCAAATGAATCCCGATAATGTTAAGACTTGTTTTGTCAAAGAGAAAAAACTAATCAAGTACCAATCCCTTTCAGCAATTAATTTAAACTAATCAGTGCATAAACAAAAAGAAACGAGCAGCATCTTGAATCTCTAGTCTACAGCATACAGAACTGAATAACAAAACAAGGCTGCTAAAAGAAAAAAATGAGAGACATTGTTTCTTAATCTAATGGCAAAGGCAGATGATTTTGATCACGATATCATAAATAACTTAAAACATATCTAAAATACAACATATCAGAATCCAAACTTACGAAAAATAGATGCACAAATTGCTCTTCGAACTAAAAAGAATACCTTTGAAATACTAGTTCTGATCCAAGTGCCAAAAGTGTGAATGATAAGCATACTCTCTACAACATAATATAGAATTATAAATCCAAAAGACCAAAGAAGAATCTACCAATGTGACCAGAACATAGTTCTTACCACTGTTTTCAATACTATGTCTTGCTGTGACATCCGAAACCAAGGATTTCTCAATTACACATGCAATTCTTTACCAACACCCTTTTATTCATAGATATATTTATTACACAGACAAATCATATTTATACTCATCTACAAAGCTCAAACAACAAGCGAATACTGAAAACTCAAATCCAAAAACTAATAAAATGAAATTTTCCCTAGCAGTGTAAACCAGTGTTCATAATATTAGGCATTATTCATAATATTAGGCATCTTTAACCCTCTCTAAACCATGACATTTGAGTCACTTACATTTATATGTAGATTTAATCCCAGTTTGTTTTTTGTTGACTCGGGGTCTAAATTTGACTCAACGTTTGACTCAGCCCCAGTTAGATGTCTGTGACGAATGCCAGCTTGTATTTTTTTTTTCGTTTTCTTTCTCTACGATTATTCCACGTAAAATTACTACTTGAGAAACCTATGTCTTATAAAGCTGACCTTTTTAATAATCTTAAGCTTAACATCTTAAATTATAGTCCAGATTAACATCATTTCATTAATAAAGCGCAAATGCATTACCAAAATTTGAAGGAACTCTAAAATAAAACAACGGAATTAATAGACCATGTAAATGCACTAAAAGCCCTAACATAAATTGGAAATGAAGAGTTTACCTTGCTACTGGTTACTTTGCGCTGGATGGGAGGTACATCATCCACACACAACTCCATGTACCATAACTGGAAGCGACTAATGGAACTGCGAAGTGACTCATGGAAACACTGCACACACACAAAAACAATTATGAGCCTACAGATCAAACAACAGAAAATTTGAGATCCGAGAAAGAAGGAAAATGAGTGAGAAAGTTTGTTTGATAGAAGTTCTGAAAGCTGAATATATTTATAGGAGGCCTTAATGTTTTTAGGGTCATCTACCTATCTTTCTCTTATATACCCTAAAAACATAAGGTACCCTATAAATATAATCAGCTGCAATAAGGTACATAATACAGAACTTTATATAGAGGCCTATGAGGTCATCACCACCAACAATTTTAATAACAGCATTTCGTGCTCTATGACTAGCTTAGGTAACCACAATGATAACTTGTAAATTAAGCTCATACTTTAGATTAAGGGTCTTTCGTAGGCAAAAGCTAGCATAAGACCACAACCGTCCATGAGGCAAAAGTGTATATCTGGGGAATTACATTAGACACCACTAGTTTACAGCTTTCAAGTAATGGACCATGGTCCCATTTCATTATATTTTATACAACAACTGCGAACCAAGAGGGCTTACTTTCTATGGTATAAAATACTGCAAATTGGACAACCAAATTTATAGAACTTGGTAAAAAGAATGAGAGCCATGTCAGTAATGCTATCAATCATAAGAGCTTACTGGTAATTTCTTCAGCTTAAATAAATAAATTAGTTAAAAACAAGAGATACGCAATAAAAACTCACGTCCAATAAGCCACTGCAGAATAATACAAAACTGCTTGTCTTCCTCTTGGCATAAGTGATCACATCTGGACTGCAGTTCCATTTCACAATCTCCCTATGCATAGATGAAAATTTGCTCCGGGTTCTACACATCAAACTATAAACATGTTCCAGCATTTGTTCTCACACTCCCTGTTGCTTACATCCAAAAATTTCTTGAAGGTAACATCGTCACCTAAGCTTCTGCAATTCAAATGATTCCCGATAATGTTACGACTTGTTTTGTCAAAGAGAAAAAACTAATCAAGCAACATTGCCTCTCAGCAATCAATTTAAACTAATCAGTACATAAACACAAAGAAACGAGCAGCATCTTGAATCTCTAGTCTATAGTATACAGAACTGAATAACAAAACAAAGAAATGAAATGAGAGACATTGTTTTAATCTAATGGCAAAGGGGGGCGATTTTGATTATAATATTATAAATAACTTAAAACTTATCCTAAATTACACATATCAGATTCCAAATTTATGAAAAGTAGATGAACAAATTTGCTCCTCAAACTCAAAAGAATACCTATAAAATACTAATTCTGATCCAACTGCCAAAGAAGAATCTACCAATGTGACCAGGGCATGGTTCTTACCACTGTTCTTAATACCATGTCTTGTTGTTACAACCAAAACAAAGGATTTGTCAACTACACATGCATTACTTTACTGACTTTTACTCATAGATAAATTACACAGACACATCATATTTACACTCATCTACAAAGCTCAAACAACAAGCAAATACTGAAAACTCAAATCGAACAAAATGAAAAACAGTAAGACCAGTTACCTTAAACTTGATGGTTCAACTGATTCTCTCTTTTAAGGTTCGACGAATTCTTATTACAGTTTTATCAATAAAAACTAAAACCCTTAACAAGATAACGGGTTTCATCTTCATTTGGCAGTTTCACTGGAATGTTCAGAGTAGTAGGAACGATTTTTAAGAACTGTGAAAGATAAAGATTTAAGAATCTGTGAAAGAATGCTGACAGTAATTTTTGAGATCTGATTCTTAACTAGAAGATAAATGAAAAAAAAGTTTGTTTGGGAAAGGCCAGATTCACATGAGGGCCAAACTAGGCCTGCCTGTGTGTTTGGGTTCACGGTTTCAAATTAGGCCCTGCCCATAAATGATGCATATTTCTTTCGTTCTTAGAGCAAGGGTTTGGAATGTCATTCACTGCCAAATTGGGTGAGACACCGAGTGAAAGAGTATTTTTTTGACCATGAAGAACTAAATTAAGGGACTAAGGGTTGATGGTTATCCGCTTGGAGAGAAAAATTCTATCGAAACGGCTAAACATATACCTCCTCGTATTTTATTTTATACTATTTTTTAATAAGAAAACCTAATTATGGGTCCCGTTTTCAAGAATTTTAAATAAAACTCTAAAATTAGGCTTAAGAGGCAAATCTTTAGCCGCTCAAAGTGTTTTTTCTCCAAACGGATGAAAATCGGCCGCTTAATGTCCGCTGCCGCCCATTCATTCGTTCCAATGAGTGTATGAATGGTAGCACCAAATTAGATCAAATCCAGTGAGACTCATTCATATTGAATGAGAATCCTCATTCCATAACCCTTACTCTTAGATAGAATTTCATACAAAGGTGGTTTATTATTAAATAGGTGTTGGACAAACTAAGATTACACAATGCCTAAGTGGTTGGACCAAGGATAATTTCATTTCCCATAGTTTTTTAACTAATAGCCCACATCCTTAACTGAAAGATATAGTTTCGTAGTAATACGCAGGCATCCAATTCATTGTTATTGGTCGTAAAAGATAAAAGAAGAAAAATGTCATTGTTACTAAGTGTGATAGGCTTGCTTGTTGAGATGTTAAAGGATTGTCTACAAGAACACATTGATTCTGTATTGTATTTAAAGTGTTTGATGAAATGATTCGGGATAGGGTTATTTGAAATCTATATGTTTTCATAATTTACGGGGATTTTTTATTATTATTAGTTTTAGTATATTCTGTTAGATTTGTTGAGAAAATCTAAACATTGCAAAATTTTAATTCAGATTTAAAAAAATATATTTATTTATTTATTTAATGGACCCCAACCAAAAGGCGCTAGACGGGACTAGACCTAAGATTGGTGGTGACAAATATATTAGAAGACTGCTCAAGCTGACTAAACTCTATTAGTATACAAGTAATCATGTACTTTATGACATGGATTTTTTTTCGTTTGTATAACTTTTCTAAATTTTATGGGAAACTAACTTGGTTTGATTTGCATCATTTTTGCAATCTCTAAGAAGTTTAACCTGACGTCGTTTAGTATTTGTTCATTATCCCTTTTTGTCTCCAAACAGTCGTGTCTATTCCAAGGAACTTTGTGTTTAAAAATGAATAAGATGGAGAGAATCATGGTTGTTGCAGCAGTCGTGCTTTTGGAAATTAACCTAAGTTGTGTGGAAATTTTTATCTCTTCAATATCCAATTATTTTATTTCTTGTTCTCAATCTAGTAAGTTCTCCATCATCTCAATTGAGATCAATAGTTGGAAATCCATGGCTCGGAACAACATTTAAAAAGACAAGGGCAATATGGAAAATTTCACAGTCCATAGGGCCCAATATATGCAATTTCAAAAGGTTGAATTTTCCCTCCATAATCAAAGCCTTTTTTTATGTCGAGATTTCATCTATCTATTCAAAGATCTTGTCAAGGTGATTTAGGAAATATCTTTCTATATCTAAATATGTTAAGTGCAAATATATGTAGAAGATATGCATTTGATTATTTAGGAGAGAACAATTATGGTTTTATTTGATGTTATATCTATGAAACCCTAAAACCCTTAGAGCTACATAAAGCATCAACAAAAGGTAGATCACAAGCAAACCACTATCATTATGGCTTCAAGCTCTCAGACGCAACTTGCTAAAATTACTAAGAAAATGCAAGGAACTTCGATCCGTAGAAAAGTTTTATGCATGTTTGGAGAACCCTTAATAATGCTGAGGAAGTCAATGTAGCGGCAACTAATGGGTCTTATAGTCTTATTGGGAAGATAATTGAGAAGGATGCACATGATCTCGAGAAAATTAAGAAGGATATCAGTATATCATGGATAATGTTCAAGAAGTGGGAGATGAAAAAAAAAAGGGTACAAATTTGTTTTTATTTAGGTTTACAAAAGACGTTGATGCGGCAGAGATCATGAAACAAGCTCCATGGGTTGTTATGGGCTATCTGATGATACTTCAAGAATATGATTCTAAGAAAGATATGTCAAAATATGTTTTCACTCATAAAATGTTTTATTTGTAGTTAAGAAACCTAAAGTTAGAGAATTTAGATGATACTGTGATTGACATAATGTGTGGGAGATTAGTAGGAATATGGAAAAAGATCCATAAAATGCTTAACCTAAAGTGGGAAAATTACTAAAGGATAATGTGGAAGTTGACATAACAAAAGCATTGAATAAAGGTACATGGTTGCTCACGACATCTTTACAAGAGGTTTGGGTGATTTATCACTATGAGAAATAGCCTAGGAAGATTTGTCAACAATGTTTTGTTATTCAACATGATGTTGAGCATTGTGAGAAGTAAGCGGATCAAAATCGAGTCTTGAGAATGACAACAGAGTAATGGAATTCACATTATAAAGAGAATAAGTATCTCATTAAGTGGATGGAGGAAACCTCGGATGACCAAGTAAATAATATAAATACAAGTTATGGTGTTGGGCTTGTTAATGATGTTGAGCCTGGTATATCTGTAGATGCTAAAAAAGATCCTAAAAGGTTTAAGCGATCCAAAAGCGATGAGTCAGATACAACTTGCAGTTATATCAAAAGAAAACTTTATTCATGCTCACCAAATCCTTAACTCGTATGAAAATCCGCTTTATCAAACTCAGCTTGCAAATAAAGTAATTTCCCAATATAATATGGATGGTAGTGATTGTCACACAAAGGATATCAATGATTCTCATTTTGATCGTGGTATGAGCATGGATGACACTAGGAAGAATGAAAGGGGTAGTGGAACGTCTGTTTGCTGCACAATTTTTGGAGTTGCACAGATTGCTCCAAGTCAGTTTAGTCTTCTTAAAAAATTTAAATATGCTTTCAAAAGGTTTTAATTTTAACAATCGCATTTTTATATTTAATTTGGTTTTTGATTGTTTTTTTAGGGTTTTCAATCTAGCATGTGTTTGTGATCTTAGGTTTACCTATTTGTAAATATGTACTAAAATTATGTCAATTTAATTAATTCTTAGGCCTAAGATCTTTCTAAATTGTTTCGATTTGCAATCCAAAACTAGAAATTCGTTCACATTGTATTGGCTAAATCTTTATTATTCTTCCGAGAATTACTTTATGAAGGTTTTGTCTTGGAATATGCAAGGGTATGGGAATAAACATACAAGGTATCACCTTAAGGATTTTATCAGCTCTAATGATCCAGATATAGTGTTTCTCTCTGAAATAAAAAACCTAGATAAAAAAGTGATTAAGTATACAAAAAATTTAAATTTCTCTAAATACTATTTTGTTAACCCAACAAGTTTATCTGGTGGATTGTTTTTAATGTGAAAAGAAGGGTTTAAGTTTGATGTGGTTGATATGGGATGCCAAGTGTATATCCAATTTAGTTAGTTTTGATGCTACAAGTGAATAAACTTTGCTTGTTTGCACGTATGGTGCCTCATATGATATAAGGATATCTAATCAATGTAGTTATCTACATAGTCTGGTATCCATATTTAACTACCCTCTTGTGGTCATTGGTGACTTGAATTTTGTTATTAGACAATGCGAAAAAAAAGGTGGTAACCTTGTTACTCTCTCAGCTGGATATTGTTAGAAACCAACTAGATATTTTAGTCTCGCTAACATCAGCTATATAGGGTTTCCTTTTGCATGGTCTAATAGGAGGTCGGGAAATAAGCTTCTATTAGAAAGACTTGATAGGACTCTTGCAAATAATGATTGGTTTAGGTAATTTCCTAATTTTGTTGCGTATCACTTGGTTATCTTAGGGAATGATCATGATCTTATCCTGCTTGTTATCTCTAAGAAGGATAATTTTACCATGAAACCTTATAGGTTTAATAGATGTTGGTTTAAAAATAGTAATTGTAAGCCTATGATTACTGAGAATTGGAACTATCTTGCTTATAAATTTACCAGGTCTTTGAAAATGTGAAACATGTTCTAAGTCAGTGGAATGGGATTACTTTTGGTAACATTCAGACTAAGTTTAGTCAAATTCAGGGTCGACTTGATACTATTTTATAAAATTGTGATAGGGATAGTAATACGAAAATTGCCACTAACTTAAAAAACCAGCTCAAACATCAGTATAAAGTCTAACAAGATTTTTATATGCAAAGGGATAAAGATTAGGATAAAACACTTAATATTTTCAGGATAAGGTTAAATTCAGGAAGCGAAGAACTCAAATTGAGTCTATTCCGTCTAATATAGGAATCTGGTTAACTGATAAAACTAGTATTGCTAGTAAACTTAAATATCATTTTTCAAAGGTTAGTAAGATTTCTAATCATGATAATTTTTTGATGAGTTTAAACCTTGTATCATTGATGAGGATAATCATATACTTCTTCATTCTCCTACTGTTGTGGAAGTTAGAAATGTCCTTTTTCAAATGCAGACATGGATGTCTCCAGGTTCATATGGTTATCCACCCTGGTTTCTACCAGCAAATGTCGTATATCATCGGTGACAGTGTTGTTAATATGGTTAAGGCTTATATCCATTCTAGACACTTACTTAAATAATACCCAAGTCTGAAAACCCTAAGAGTGCTTCTGATTACATGCCTATTAGTTTTAGTAATGTTTCTTACAAAATCATTTCTCATTTGTTATCCACTAGATTAAAAAAGTTAAGGGATAAATTCATACTTTCTTTCCAAACAGATTTCCTTTCATCTAGGTTAATAATTGATAACATAATTATAGCCCATGAAATAGTTGACACAATGAAAAAGTGTAGAGCTGAGAAAGGCCTCATAGCAGTCAAGTTGGTCATGTCTAAGGCCTTTGATAGGATTAAGTGGAACTTCTTGATCCATACTCTTAAAATATTATGTTTTCATAATGATTGGTGTGATATGATTTATGACTATGTCTCAAATTTCTCATATTTTATTCCTTTTAATAGCAGTCCTGGGGAGGTTTTTTTTATCTTACAAGGGGTCTTAGGCAGGGAGACCCTTTGTAACCTTATCTGTTTATAATTTGTATGGAATCTTTTTCTCTCCTGCCTGCGGATGCTGAAAATAGTGGGAAAATTCAGGAAGCTAGTTCATAATTTGTATGGAATCTTTTCCTCGCCTGCCTGTGGATGTTGAAAATAGTGGGAAAATTCAGGAAGCTAGAGTTACGAAAAACTTCCCTTCCATTAGTCACTTATTTTTTGCGGATGACCACTTAGTTTTTATTAGGGCTACTTTGATGGAGCCAAGCACCTAGATGAAATAATTCACATGTTTAGTAAGTTTTCAGGGGAAGTCCTTTAACTTTGATAAGTCGGGGTTGGCTTTCGGTCCAAAAACCAATCCAATTGTTAGAAACCAGATTGTTTAACCCTTCGTCTATTAATTATTCTCCTTTACCTCTTATTGGTTTTAATGTATGTTCTTCGGAAGTATTGTTGGATGACTTTGCTTCTCGTTATCCACCATTGAAGATACTTGATTCTTAAACTATGCAGGTTTACAAAGAAAAAACCATAAAAATTCCCAAATTTTATATTCTCTATCCACTTCCAAGTGTAGAAAAGATTAAGTGTGGAGGAACTTCACTTCTATTTTCTCGTACTAATATTGTGTGAAACTAGTATTTGAAATAATATGTTACACGGGGGGATTTCTAACTTTTGAAGATTGTTGATATATGGGGGAGTCTATCTTGCAAGTCGGGATGATGACTTTAAACCAACCATTGCATGGGAGGCAACACATTGCTTTAGTAACTTTTTTTCTTCTTTCTTGTACTTAGTTTTTATGATTTCTTATTTCATACCATATTAGGATTTTCCACCTTGTTTTACATTAGATTCAATTTACATTGAGGATATATAAAGTTTAAGTGTGGGGGAGTGTTTAAGCATATAGAATTCTTGTATTCACTTCTTAGATAGAAAATTTTCAAAATTTTTGTATTTTTTTGCAAAAACCTTCAACTTGTAGATATTTTAGAGTCACGTTACATTTTGCTAAGTGATAGAGCATTTATGTGTCTATATTAGTCTCAATTCTCTGTAATGTTAGTGCTCGATTTTGTATTTATTATGGATGTCTTTGTAGTTGTTTTTGGAGAAATAAGCTTTTGCGGGAAAATTAGCTCGAAAAGTGGTATTTGCGCTCGTGGGAGAAAATCACTAAAGAAACCCCTCATTTGGATAAGGGGCACTAAATTACTAAGGGGCACCCATATGATATTCGCACCCAGGCACCCCAGTGATATCAGCACCCGACATATGGATTCCGGGCACACCATCTTCAACATTTAAACACAAGTTTTGGCGGGAAATATTCATGCCGCAAAGAACAAATTAGGGTTCGATTATTAAACGTGTTCCAGGGAGATTCAATCACCGAAATTACTTTGAACGAGCCTGTTTGGGCTAAACAGGTCTGGTATATGTGTTTGATTCAACTAGAATGGGCTGGATTATTGGTTTGAAGCAAAACATAGGAAGAGAAAGTTACGGATAGTTGGTTGATGATTCTGGTCGAGATTCTTTTGGATTTCTTTGATTGATATGGGCTTGGTACAACCGAATAGGGCTAATAATTGATTGAAGTTCGATAAAAAGGAAGTTTACTTACTTTCCTCGGCAAAACAATGAGTGATGACATCTCAGGATTGTTTGGTTATTTTGGCAACTACGTAAGGAGTAGGGGAAGATAAATCTCACAGGATCGTATCTATATAGTTTAAGAAATCTTGGACGAGGAAAGAAGAGAAAAATAAGGAAAGAAATCAACTTCGAAGAATTATTTCCCGTGAAGAGAAAAAAAGCTCCGAGACTTTGGAGAAAAGAAAATCAAGGTATATTCGGGAATATTTGTATCCCTGAGGTATATAAATAGGCTTGTATGAGTTCTAGGCGATCTGTAGAGACTTTGGGGTACGAACAGAGGCATAGAAGAGGAAAAAACTAAGTCGCAGGAATTATTTTTCTGCTGGTGTAGAGGAAGAACACGAAGAACATTACACATACCGGAGCAGTCTTTTATTTTACAGCATATCAGTTATATCGTTTCCTGTAACAGTTCCTATTGCAACAGTTCTCTGTAACAGTCTGTTTGTCACTCCTATAAAACGTTGCAAACTGTGTGCTTTATTAGTTTTCTCTTGTTTTTCATCCTTTATAGATATGAACACCTACTTTGAGCACATGAATAACATGAGGAGCTAAACCCCATTGCTGAGGCGACAGAGGAAGCCGTTTTCCAATTATTATGTGGTAAATTCTAGTTAACTTAATTATTGCAATTCTTTTATGATTATTTGCACTAAAATGAAATTGATTATATGATTCTGATTAAGTAGTTGTGTTTTCAATTGATGGGTCATGCTTAGGTTAAGTCTTTTGATGGTCCATGCTTTCGATTTACAGCTATTGTTTTGAGAATCTACTTGTCTAGGCAAAGATATTAGAATCGCTTTAAACGTAAAGAGTTGCATGAATATTGATTAGATTAAATCACATAAAAATTGGAGATTGGTGGAATCCTGAGCCTCAGTGCTTTTAAAATCTTGATACAACCTTCTTTGAGTTTTCCAGTTTAATTTGAATCTAAAAATCATCCTTTACAAGTCTGAGAGGAACGACATCTTTCTTATCACTTTTTCAACAACATTAAAATCACATCACTAAGCTTACATGTGGAGTTCCTACCAAAATAACTGAACTTAGAATTACTAGAGAATAATAGTCGGGTTTCTTACTTGTTCGAGAATAATTGTTGGATTTAACCATGCCGGTGCCAAATTAGGTACGAAAGGAATGAAATATTAGAGAGTTGATCAATCATTAGTGGAATACAACTTAAAGTGAGGTACTAGACCTTCAATTTTTTACCAGTCTAAAATTTTTCCATTTAAAGCGTATGTCATGCGTGTTAACTTCAAGTAGAATTATGAGCTACCCAACCTCATATCCATTCAACACTTTGTGATATCTTGAGTGCTAATTATATCAATCATGAGGGTGTCATCAGAAGCGTTAATCCCATTCTTGTAGTTTGGTTTGCAGTTAACATCATTCTCTCTCAACAACAACATGTCTGTAGAAAATCATTACCATCAACATGCGGGGTATCAGAAATTTGAAGACATTCAAGGTTTACAAGCAACAATACATGGAAGAGAAAAAATCATATTCAAAGTGAAGCAACAATACAAGGAACATAATTATATATCCAAGTTGAAGACTAAGTACAAGAGGGAGAATACCAAAAGATGAAAGTTTTTGAAGTTGACAATATCAATACGATACAAGTTGTGAAGAATCAAGTGGCAAAGTCCTTTTCCCACGGCCATGTTAGTTTCATTATTTAATTTTTGTTAATTGTATTTTATTTTTCTTGTATAAAAAAGGGAAAATTGAAAAAGGAAAAAGGAAAATACAAAATATTTTGTATTGTTTTGGTGTATACATCTTTTGTATTTATTCAATAAGGTTGTGGAAAGAAGAAATCTATGAAGAAGTTTCAAACAACAAGAAATTGAGGAAAAAAGTTACAATTGTCAAGGGTATATGAAGTTCAAGATTTCATCATTAATAGTTGAAGCCGAAGACATAGAGGTTTCTATGGGATGTTGTGAAAGTGGTGTTGATTGTAAATTGAGTAAGAAGGGTTTTTTTCCTTCTTAGAGATCATTCATATCTCGAATAGTGGTTGATTTCCTTCTTATAGATCATCAGAAAAATGATTTCTAAAAGAAAAAGAAAAAGAAAAAACAAAAGTTTTTTCAAAATATAAATTCGGAAGGTTTTTTTTCTTCCAACCATTCAACTTATGCAGGTGTTCTATCTTCATTCATTCTTGCATACATGCGAGACCCATAAAAAACATCTTTTGAGTGTCAACACCATAAAACCCTATTAGTGAGGCTGAAGTCAATGCTGAATTCTTATTGGATTATTCTCGAGGTTGAATTCTTTTATATGGCATTGGTTATCTCTCACTCAACGATTAAGCATGAGAATATGTTCTATTGTACTTCTAACTTTTTAATATTGGCGTGCAGAAACTTTATGTCCTCTTAGCTCTTTGGATGCTTTTGTTTTGGAGTATTTGAAACTTAGATTGGGTTTTGTGGGTACCTCTTGTAAACTCTAACGATACTATAACTCGTCCATAAGGAACACATAGCCATTTAAAGGCTTGTTACATATGTTAAGTGTAACTATATCCTCAACGAAAAGGATTTGTACATTTTAGGATCAGTTTGCTCGAGGACTAGCAAATTCTAAGTGTAAGGGAATTTGATAGGTGTCCTAGACGCCTTTATTATTATTTATTGATTATGCTTTCTTTGTTATTTTTTTTTTCGTGCCAATTATGTATCTTACATTTTTTTTTCTAGTTTTTAGGTACTGTAGAGTCATAAAAAAGGAAAAGAAAAAAAATCATCCAATCGGAGCAAAAGGGACAAAAAGGTCATTTCACGAGAAGATATTTGGAGCTCAACTTAGGATAAGGGGCAATCATAAAGAATTACTAAGTGCAGACACAACTGAAGTTGGAGCTGCCAATATGCTAAAAATTAAAAGGCATCCACTCAGGGAAGTCCATATCTCATCAGTGGGTGCCTATATTCATTCTTGTCCTAATCCTAAAATCAAAACTAGGTCGAGTTTCGACCATTAGTGGGTGCCTATATCGTTCTTTTTCGAAGAGTTTTTCCATGGGATGTTTTGTATAGCTACATGAAACCCTATTTTTTTAGTGAATGACCAAGACTAAATTGCTTAAAGTTCAAGCCACCTTATCTAGGAAAAGAAACACCAAAAACCTAACCAAAATAAACATAAAGTCGCAAAATGTCACTAAATGTTCCTGTATTGTTTCCTATTCATAATCTGAACCTTTAGCCAAACTTTTCAGCTTACGAAAATCACTCATAACTTTTTTCATCATAACTCGGAACTGAGTGATCCTTGGATCGTTGGGTTCATGTTTTCATTCACTATAAATTGGAAACCTTTCCAAGGCCAATGGTTATTCACACTAAATTCTTAAGCCCAAAACTCCTCGGGTGTATATGTAAAAGTATATTTACCGTCATAGGAATTGTTCCAAAGAGTGAGAAATTTGTTTCGATAGATAGAGAGGTTGGAAGAAATAAGAGAATCAAGTATTTGTTACTAACCTTTAATATAGCTCTCGATAGATTTCTTCAATCTCCGGTATTCAAGGATATATTTGATTCCATATATAATATACTACTTAAACCCAAATTTGATAGACTAGATCAAGACTACGTTTTGGCATCTAAATTTGACAACTGAATTGACATACCAATGTCAGTGGGTTCAACCAAGCAATGCTATACATAAATCTTATATTCTGAAATCATGTTTTGAAAGTTTTCAACAAGAATTCATCTAACAAGATCTAGTTTGATACTCTTATAAAGATAATTAGGTATCTCTATAAATTTTGAAGAGTATAATCCATAGTATTCTTATAGATTTATCTAAATCTTAGAATATATTTCTGCCGCCTTGATCTTATATCAGAAATAAAATCACCAGGCATCATGTTTAAAGAAGGGTGGTAGCGTAAATTTTCACGAAGGACTGTGGAATAACTCGTAGGCCTATAAAGGACATCAATAATAGGATTTAAGTACCTAGGTTCTTGCGAGAATTAAGAGACATATAGGCATAACTGCATCAAAGTAGATTAGAGGGTTTATTTTGCATCAACTACATTTCAGACCGAAGTCATGTAGTAAGCTAGTATTTTTATCTATTTCATATAGGGTACGCTCGAACTGGATAAGTATAATGAGTGTGTAAACATGTTATATTTACATCTTAATTTACATTTATTTAGTTCTTTATTTTGTACATATTTGATGATTTTATTTATTTTTACAGAATTTAGTAAATAAAGCTCGATTGGACTAAAACACAAAACTTTACCCACAAAATGAAAGAAAACTCAGTTAATTTGAAGATTCTAATGAACGAACATATCCAACTATAAAGTTGAGGTAAAATTCATGCAATACGGGTTAGTGGGTCGAGTTATTTCTATAAACTGTCTTTGTATGAAAGAAGAATAAAGAAAGAGTAATATGATTGGAAAGTATGTCACTAACAATTTTCTAAAGAAGAAAAATTAAAAAATCATGGTATTGTGATGTGAACCATGGTAGTCGTTTCTAATTGAAGAAGATAAGTAAAAATATATTTTTTAGTTTTAGATTTTACGGGATATTTTGAGATGATGAAAGTTAGTATTAAAAAAGTTAAAAAAAATCTTTGTTAGTTTTGTCGACCCACCGTAGAATAAGTGATTAATATCGACCAATAGACTCTTGCAAAATGTCCTTCTCAGATTTACATATGCTCAAAAATCGCATTTCAAAAGGTTTGAGAGAGATGCCACCCTCACCGTTCAACGTGGATCCTCGTATGACTTATAAAATAGAAAATTATTCCTTGATGTTTCATGCTAGAGATATTCTCTTATTCTAAAACAACGCTGAAAAACACATTTCTTTTATTAATGAAGTACATGAACAACACTAATTAGATCGATTTCAACTCAAAAATAATACTCACCATGGGTTTAATTCCAGGATTTATCATGTGTGAAAAGGGGAGTGAAACCCATTTCCAAACCCACCCGCTAATAAGGGCAGATTGGGTGGGAAAATGAGCAAATTTGCCTATTTCAACACATAACAGGACTATCAAATCAAGAAAGTGGATGGGCAACGACTCAAATTTGAGAGTTTGGCTATCCATTCTCAACTTAAGCCGAGAGTCTCAACTTGAAACGATCGAACTAATCTCACCCGTCCGTCCCAAGATGAGATGAGTTCCAGCTCAACTTGAGACGACCGGATTTAGGCTGGGTTTGGTAATGCTTTTATTTTCCAAAAGCACTTTCAAAACCTATATATGTTAATAATTTTTGAAATTAGTATTTGGTAAAAAAAAATCAAAGCACTTCCCAAATACTTCAATTTTGAAAAGCTGGGGTGGAGGAGCTTTTAAAAGCTACAAAGGCATAAACTTTGGCCCCACCTAAATTTAATGCTTGATTTATCTTTTTTATCCCTATTGAATTTTATAAATGACAAAAGTTACCCTTAAATTTAAATACAATTGATTTTTTATTTCTTATATTTTGTTCTTTAAATATTATTACTTTATTTTCAACCTATTTTATATACCATTTCATTTAATTTGTTAATCAATAATAAAAATAAAACATATATTAAAATAGTTACTTTATTTTAGTTTGATCTTTTGTTTGAAAATTATATATATATATATATATCTGTGTGTGTGTGTGTGTGTGTGTGTATATGTATATGTATATTAAAAAGTGGCTAAGTAAAATAATTTTTTTAACAATCATAATAATAGTGACAATTAGTAAATCTAAAACCCAATCATAATAATATTTTAACAATCATAGTAATATCCTTCATCTGTTCAGATTGAATATTCAATTTGGTGTTACTTAATCTATTAGAAGTTCTCTTTTATGGGAAATTTTGATGCCTTCAAGTGTATTACCTTAAGGAAAAGGATTTGAAAATCCTTATCTTTGATGGCTTCTCAAACCCAATCGAAATCTATCACCGTCAATCTTGAGGTTTCTAACCCTATATTTTAAATTCAAAACCCTTCTGTAACCCCCGTATCTCTTCTTCATTTTTTTCAAATCATTAGCCTTTGGTTGCTTAATCGGTTTGGCATCCTATAGTCCCGCATCCTCAAAACCCAATTTCTAGTCAACCTGTCCAATCCTTCGTCTATCGATTTTATTTTATAACCCAATCCTCAACACCTCCATGAACCTGTTTAATTGTATCATGTAAAGGAAGTTTGTTTCCTCTGTTTACCTCCTTTATTCCTTGTTAGCCTCCTGGATTGTCTTTCTAAAGTGATCGTTGGTGGTTGTGCTTGTTCCTTCAAACCACCAGTTCCTTTTTTGTCAGTTTTTTGTCGCTGGATTTTGGTTAAGGTTTTTCTTAGTCCGATCTTTATTCTCGTTAAAGTTTCCTTGTTGGTCTTATGGAGGTTTGATGGAGGATGTTTTTGCTTTAGATTTATGGAAGAAGTTCTTGACTATTATGGGTTTTTGCTCGTCGCCTTTCTTCTTGAAGCTAATTCTACTGGGATTTCGAAAACTATGGGAGTCAAAGTAATCGTAATTTTACACTTGGATTGTGGCATATTTATTTGCGCTTTCGTTGGCGATGGGGAAGTAACAGCTCATGCAATAATAGTAGATGCAAAATTTTCCAGGTTCACAATTTCTCTTGCACAAAACGAAGACTATCAATTTTTGAAGATTTATAGTTCAGTATTTGATACTAATGCAGAATGTCTCATTTTGCACCTTCTGGTCTCATTGATGCTATAAACTACTGCATTGAAATATCACTCAATCATTGAATCAGGTTTTGAGAAATATTCTAAAGCATAAGTAGCAACATCAACAACAACATACAACAACGTCAACAATTAGCATCAGCAACAATAAGACATGCCTCTTTCACTACATGAAACATGATAAATTTTATCCCAGTGCCGCAGACTAGCATTAAAAAAGCTAAGCATCTTAACAGTCCTCTGGGGCCTGTGGATGCTCCACCGTTTTTGAGCCGTCGTACTTCATTTTGGTTAATTCGTAGTGTAATCTTTTCTGTCTATTAGGTTTGTAAAATCACTTTCCTATCTTAGTCATAGGATAAGCTACATTGATAAGGCAACACTAGTTTCAGTTTTTAGTCTAGTTTGAGTCTGTAATTTCGTTTGTTTATCAGTTTTAGTAACCCTTGTAATAGCTTATTAGTGTTACCTCCTCAAGGGCAGAGAGGGCAGAGATTAGATACTACTTCAAGCCACATTCCAAGCTCTAAACTCAGTTTGAAATTATGGATAAAACTGGAACACAAGGAGGCGGACAAATATCTTTTCGGCAGTATTACGCAATAACCGGATACATAGGCCTTGCTAACGTCGCGGATCAATTGCATCGAAAACAACCACCATCAACCAAGTTCTTATGGACACAATGTCCATCAAAAATACAGCTTTTCTTGTGGAAAGCATTCGTCGAAGGCCTACGGATCATCGACAACCTCATCCAAATCCACCTCACCAACTACAACACTTACCCCCGCTGCAATTCTAATCCGGAGATTACTACTGGCATCTTGTTTCATTATGGTGTTACTGCAATTTCCTGGCTTTCCAATTTAACTGTATTTGAATCTTGGGGTATCTCATACCCTCTTGTAACCGCCCTTTAGTTACTAAATAAATTGCATGCTTCAAAAAAAAAGTAAATTTAATTAAATATTATATATATATTTATTTATTTATTTATAATTAATAGTAAAAAATTATTTATTTTTAACCCCAATAAAATTGAGTAAAACTATGTTCAGAGATATGTCTGTTTTTGTCATTTGTTATAACAACAATGGTTGAATCTCATATTTTACCAAACACACTTTCATCGCTTTTTTAATCAGCATTAACTTTAATTAATTTTTTACCAAACGTCTAACTGCTTTTTTCTCACAGCACAGCACAACAAAGCACATCAGAAAAGTGCTTTTACAAAAGCTGCATCAATACCAAACTAAGCCTTATATGGGTCGTGATAGTTAATTAAAATAGTAAAATTAGTTACTTTATTATACTTTATATATATACTATCCCTTAACCCGTGCCGTAACGGCACGTTCCATGATGTTGGTTCATTTTTAATATATCGTATAATTTGTGTCCCGAATACTTAGAAACTCCTTATGATTTAATATGTGTTTGTCATAAAAATAGTTGGGATTTCCTCTCTTTTTTTATTTGTTTTTTCCTTTAATATTTTACCGCCGGAAATTTGCTCAAACGAAAGAAATATAATCTTAACTTAGAGACACTTTTTTATTTAGGTTCATTGCTTATAATGAGATAATGCTCTACATGAACATGGAAGTTTAAATATTTTTTGGAAATATGTCGTCAGCAGAGCTCATCTTAGTGAAATCAACTAATCAAGATCGTCCATAAAAGTCTCCACATGCTCCTATTTCATTCCAGCTGACTCATCCATCATGGTTATGTTGTCGATCCTCCAAATAGGCAGAGAATAGTATTTTTTTTTGCATCGAACGAATGATACAAACTATCCAATGTGACATGATTTTTCTGTAATTTTTCAACACACATTAGATGACAATGTTTAAAATGTGTACCCATTATCTTTTCGAAGGGATTGTATATATGCGAACCTCTGTCATTAAATCTTCAACAAAGTATTTTGCCCAGCAATTCGTCTTAACGAAGGCTTTGGTAACTTCAAAAGTCTTGGAAATTTTGTCACTTCCGTATGTTTCTACCTTCAGTTGGAATACAATCTGGCGACACATAACCTCATAAAGAACCTTGAACACATATTGTACTCCCTGATCCTATTTCAAATTAATAGGTTGTCAATAGATCCTTTACCAAAAGTTGACATATTCTACGTTGAATATTTATTAAAAAGAAATTATGGTATTTTGGATCGTTGCTTTCAAAGATTGTAGTTTTCAAAATTGGCCTCTTCAAGTCCCACGGTTTTCTAAGTTTATATATCTTGTTTGTT
Organism: Papaver bracteatum; assembly: GCA_023529315.1. Taxonomy (NCBI): domain Eukaryota; kingdom Viridiplantae; phylum Streptophyta; class Magnoliopsida; order Ranunculales; family Papaveraceae; genus Papaver; species Papaver bracteatum. The sequence goes on from JAJJWX010004572.1 coordinate 325,321, forward strand.
TTTAACATTTTAGCTAGCCATATTATGTTTGTTACTAACTTCAAACTTGATGTCATCTTCTACTGTGAACTTTATGTGATTTCAGAATCGAAATAGTTGTACCTCTTTCATTCGTATCAAGTAGTCCGTTGTATATCCCAACAATTCTTCTACAACAATTCCTTTCTGCCGTTTCCGGACCATAGTAGCCATTATTGTCAAACGCAATCTGTCTAATTTATGTTTATGTTATGTATTTGGAATGTTCATTTTTCTTAAATAAATAGATTGGGGAAAAACTAAAAAAAGAAAGAACATAAGTATTACATCGGGTCTAAGTTACTAAATCCAAAATATTCTGTACACTGCTTCTGGTGCCTTGTTTCCTCAAATTCATCGTTGCATTCTAGACAGTACATGCAACACCAATCATTTGCGAAGTGAGCTATTTGCACAAGCGTGGTCAATGTATCCCTTGCCTATAATAATAATAACACGTCCATTTTTTTCAAGGCATCCAGTTGTAAATGGTATGAATCTAATAGATTTGAATTATACCTCAATCTTAGATATCACCTTCTTTTCACATAACATAGAAATTGAGGAAGGACAGATCTTGACCACTCTTTACATAGGCAGAGTTAACTAAACTATGTTTTGTAATTGTCTTACATGAAAATTATTATTAATCCATATTTTAGTCAGCTCCTATCGAAGCCGATCTAATTAGTCCTATATAAAGTTAATCTTAAATTTTTGACCTTATCTCTTGACCAAATTATTGAAGTATTCTCAGTCATGTTCTGCTTTGTGTGATCTACCCATATGTGTCTACTCTACCTTCTAACCCAGTGAATGTAACCTATACATAAGATTATTTTTTTACTTTGTCAATAAAACTCACTAAAAAGCTAAAACTATTATTATACACTACTATTACCAACACCCACCACCATAAAAACCATCCACCGCCACTATTTCTTCCACCAATAGTAATGTTACCGCCTCCACCATTCACAAACACCCGCCACCGCTTATACTAACCCTACTTCCACTACCACCATTAGAATTAATATAGTTTTTAGTAAAATTATTTATTTATAAAATTATGTATTTATGTTAGATTATTAAAGGGACATTTATAATAGAAATTTAATTAATCATTATGAACAATCAATGAAACACTAATTAATAAAACATTTAAAAATGGTTAAGTTGAACAAACCCCAGCGGTAAATTTATCTTTGTCAAGGACAAATCCTGACCACTCTTTACATAAACAAATTGATAATAAATAACTTCATATGTTCTGATCTTGATTTGTGTCGTTCGTTTAGTTATTACATAACATGGCAATTGATTGCACCAATTTTTTAAAATGAACATGTGTTTTATCGAGTTTATTTTAACATTAGAATGATCAACCACGTTTTATACTTTATAATATAACGTTACACATTTTGTGGCATTACGAAATTAGCATAATATGTTTTTGTTCACCAATACCCGCCACCACCATAAAACCATATGAATCCACTTTTTTTATCCACCACCACCTAGTGGCGGAGCCAAGGGTTGACTAACCTGGCTCTAACCCCTTAAATTTTTAACAACCACATAATTTTTTTAGTTTATTTTATAAATAGTACTTTGTCCATATATATTTATGGTTTAGTCCACCAAAGTTTATATGTTTCTTTAAAAAAAAAAGGCCTCCTCAATGTCAATTTTTGACTCCACCACTGCCGCCCATCCCATGTAGGTTGTTGGACGCATTTCTAATTTTCAATCACAAATGTCATGTACGAGGTTTAGATTGAACAAAATTTCGTTAATTGATTAGTTTCATCATATATTTTTTTCCCGTGTATATATTTTTTTTTGTATTGCAATCAATTTTATTTTAACATTAAAAAATCACGATTTATACGATATAGTACCAAAGATAACAGGGGTATCATTTGGGTGATCCAACTACGATCATGAAAATATTGTCTTGTATGATATCATCCCTGAAATATATGGTACCTTCCTTTATCAAAAGTGTTAAAAACAACCAACCACATCTTCCACACTACGATGTTGTAACAGCAACATAAAATTAATATTGTCCATCACTACTCACCAACATTCACCGTCACTACTTCTTCCACCACAAACCAAGGGCGGAGCCAGGATTTTGAGGAGAGAGGGAGAAAAAAAATCTTGGCAAGTTGGATACATGTGAAAAATGGACTTTGTATCCCATTTTACGATAAAAGAACAAAAATAAGTATAATTGTGCTTGGCTCCGCCCTTAACCACCACTAATCTTTCAGCCTCCACCTCTTCTAATACTCATTGTCGCAGAAAATGTCTATTGATATTATTTATCAAAATTACTTATTAATAGAAATAAATATTATAATTAATTAAGAAAACATTTATAATTAAAAATGATTAGTCATTTATTATGAGCAATTAGTGAAACACTAATTAATAAAACACTTTATAATGAATAGATTATTTATTATGTGCAATTAGTGAAACACTAATTAATAAATCAATTATGGTATTTTAGTTGAACAAACCACCACTGTTGATTTATCTTTTTTATCAATTCCAACCAAGGTGGAACACTGGTTAGAGGCCACTCTTATGACACAATAGGTCATGAGTTCGAACCTCCCCGTTATAATTTTTGAAGTTCCATAGCTTGACTTGAGTGCTCATTTTTCATTCGTAATATTGGAATTAATGTCACGCGTGCGAGTTGTAGGGGGTGGTCAGGAGAACCACAACCCTTGATTTATCTTCTCTCTAGACAAATCTGGACCACCACTTACATAGGCAAACTTAGCCTAGCTTTGTTTTGTATCTTAGATTATGATCTTAAAATAAAAACAGGTCCCACCTAATTAAAATAAATATTTATTTATATAAAAACCAGATCTCACTAATTAAAAAATATATATTTATATAAAAATTGGTCTCATTAGGTTAATTTGCCCATATTCCACTGTTAAAAATTGAGTTTGTCCGTCCACATGATGGAAAAATGAGCTAATTTAACACCTTCCATTGGATTTGTCATAACCCAAGTGTTCGAATCGTTCCTCTCCATGTTGAATATATGATCCTGCAACAAAAGATGGGACAAACCCACGTAAGTAGGGGTGTACATGACTTGGCTCGGTAAGGTATTCTCTCAAACCAGAACTGACACCATTAATCCCGGTTTTTAATTTTTCTAACCAAAACCATGCCGTTAACCAACAAATTTGGTTTTTAGTTTTATCATTGGGTTTCGGTTTTACTATTCGGTTTCGGTTTTACCATTATTTTGACATTTTCATCAAACTTACTGTTAAAGTATATTACACCTAAAATTACACATTAAAAATAAATACAAATAAAATATAGGCTTTTATAGTTTTAATATACGAATAAGATTAAATATATTTAATCTAAGATAGATCTAATGGTTGATATTAATTACATCAAGACTAATCGGTTTTACCAATATTGGTATTCGATTTGGTTTTCCATCAAACCAAAACCGAAACCATTATTCCCGTTTTTTATCTTTCTAAACCAAAACTAACCATTAATGAATGACTTGGTTTGGTTTTTCCCTAACCAATTTGGTTCGTTTGGTTTTGACAGATAACTGTCACCATGTACAATGCTACACCTAAGTCTATGATATCCTTTTAGTTTCGAACAGATTAGTCCCTTTGCTTCATAGCCCACAAATCTACAAAAAAAAAAAAAAAACAGAAATGATTTACATCTGCTTGGTTCAATCCTACGAGTTGTACTAAGTGACACAGGGGATGAGACCCACACAAAAGCCATCCTCTGTTAAACTACCGGGTCAGAGAGTCCCACACCCTATGTGTCTCTCGGTACAAGCCGCGGGATTGAACCCGCATAATGTGTAGCACTTCCGCATAATTTTTTTTAACTACGGATCATAATATCTGATGGATGTGATGCATTATCATCTGATGTACTTTGATTACATTTTGTTAAGTTCAAAGGCACATTGATTTCTGAACACGCTCAAGCTCAACATTTATTGTTATTAAATTATATTGCTTGAGGGCGCAAGTTTTAATACAAAATCTTTGCAATAAAAGATCCAAATCTTTGACCCACCGTTTTTTACTATATAACCCTCTTCCAAACTCATTCAAAGATCAAGTTGTGTTTAATCTTTTTATCTTAATGGCGAAGTTGTTACCAATTTTTTATTTGTTTCTGGTTGTGCTTGTCATCTTTGCATCAGGTACATATATATTTATCCAGACACATTTTACCGCAACGAGCTTTTATATATGTTTTATGCTTGCATTATATTAGTCAATCTTTGTTTTAATAGTCGGGTATAAGTTTTTTTTCTATCCAAATTTTAATGTTTTTGGTATGTTGTAGGGAAGACGATTCAGGTGGACGCAAAGACATGCTTAATAGCTTATGGTTGCCCGAACGAGGAATATTGCAAGGAAAGATGCGGTTCCTTGTACAATGGAGAAGGAGAATGTGTACAATGGCCTCTTATCCCAAGGGAATGTAGATGCTATTATCATTGTTAGAAGGAACCACCACCTGTATTATGAGAACTAATTACAACGAACTAAAAATAAGGCAGAAGGGATTGTAAGATGCCAACATGTTGTATGTTATGTTTTGTTTGTAACGCGACTTGCTGCAAATTTCCTTTCATTTTGGCATAAATTGTCAATGGTCATGTGGAACTAAAGTACAATCCTGCAAGGTTCAGTTAAACGATTGACTTATCCACCTAACACTATGAAATATGCGATGACAATCAATAACGCCTCTATGTTCCTTTTATTGTGTATTTGCAGCTACTATATTCGACTGAATCTTGCACAATATAATCAGATGTTCCAGAAAATATTTTGTCATTTTCCATTACTCATCCAATAATATATGTAAAAGAAATTTTAAAAAGAAATAGTTAGAGAAGTCTGAAATCATTAAAACCAAAAGAAGCAAATCTTCAAATCCTAAAACTTCTTATGATTGAAAAGACTATACAAAACTTCTTATGACTGAAAAGATTATACAAAAAAGAAAGTTACGAAAAGAAAGATCAATAAATTGACAAGTGTTGTAACACATTGCCAATGTCGTATGCGTCATAGAGGGAAAAAGTTAAACATAAGAGAACACATTTTGATGTTAATGAATATTTTAATTGAATATTTATTGCATGAGAATCTCCAATGAGATCACATTTTTGGTGTAAATGAATATTTTTAATTGAAAACTTATTGAAAGAAAAGTTTCATTTTTGAACATCAAGCGGATCCCGTGTGCATTAGACTATTATTAGAGAAGTCTGAATACATCATTAAAACTAAAAAAAAAAAAATCTTCAGAACCTAAAACTTCTTATGGCCGAAAAGACTATACAAAAAAAGAAAGTTACAAAAATAAAGACCAATAAATTAACAAGTTTTGTAACACAATGCCATTGTCGTATGCGTCATAAAGAGAAAAATTTGAAAATACGAGAACACATTCAAAAACACGAGATCACATTTTTAGTGTAAATCAATATTTCTGATTGAAATTTTATTAAAAGAAAGGTTTCATTATTGAACAGCAAGCGCATTGTGTGTGCATCTAGACTAATATATATAAAAGAAATCCTAAAAAATAATAATTAGAGAAATTAGAAAAGTCCAAATACATTATCAAAACCAATTAAGCGAGTTTTTAGAACCTAAAATTTCTTATGATTGGCTGAAAAGACTGTACAAAAAGAGAAAGGTACGAGAATAAAAATCAATAATATATGGGAAAATTGGGAATATGCCCCAAAATCCAGTATCATTTTGGGGATATATCCCAAGATTCCAGTTTTTGGGGATATGCCCCAGCCGTCCAAGTTTTCATCCAACCCAGTTAACTTGTCAAATACCGCACACATGTGAGATTACACGTGTGACAGAAAGACAAATTTATCATCAAAAAAATTGAAAAATGACTTTATTGTTATGAAATGGTGTTCTTCACGATGATCTTACTTGATCAAAAACTAAGATTTAATAAATCATTGAATCTGAAGTTAACACTGATTACATGGATTTTATGTAATGATCTCTAAACATAAAATTCCACTACGAGGAAAAAAAAAACCAACACACATCGTGAATGAAATTATCAGGACTCTCTGAATTGAGTAATCAGACCAACTTGAACATTAACTGTCCATACATGTACCCAATAAGCTTCATTACCTTCCCATCCTTCGACAATCACACGGTCATTGATGACCGTTATATTTCTTGGCTCGAACTTGAATTCCAAGTCTAATGATTCTCATGTTAACATTCTCATCATATGTTGAGAATTTGGAGGTCCGTGAAACCACCATTCTAAATATATAGTCAACAGTTTTGCAACCGTTTCTGTATCCCCATGTTTCAGGGAATAGTAAAGCATTTCGACGGAAAAAATTAAGTGTAACTCTGGCTCTGAAATTGCCATTGGAGAAGAGAAATGAAAATAACTTATACAAGCTGAGATTGATTCAGTAAGATGATGAGGATTCGAAAAAACATTGAAGGAAAAAATCAACAGCGTAGGTTTCAGGAACATCAAACATAAGTACAGTAAACATTTTGATCTCAAAATTAAACCCGGATTTTATAGTAAATTCAAAATTAAAACAAACCCACTTTTTAAAACTAATTGATCTTCATCACTTACATTTCAATTTGATTTTTAATTAAGATTTACACTAAACAAACTCACTTTGGATACTCGGTATAGTTTATCAATGGTCGTTATTTCTCCTTGATTCGATGGTCACCTGATTTCAAGCCATCGGAGATAAATTTCCATAAGACCATTCTCTGGGCTCGTCTTCCTTCCCTTCCAATTGAATATTTTGATAAAGAAATTTTGTATCAAATTGGGAATTGTATTGGTAGAACAGTGAAGGTGGACATCACCACTGAGAATATCATTGTTGGAGAACAAGAATTTGTTGCCTGCAGTACCATTGAGTACAACCACAGTTTCACCAATTAATGAAGTCTTGAAGACCTTAGAAGAATATTTACGAATCCTGTCGTAAAAAAATTTCTCTGGGATGCCTTCTAGATTTGCTTTAGCAAAATTCAAAGTCTCTCCAATAATCGGCCAACCTGTTGTTCCAGGTGGCTCGACTACTGGTATTCCCTCGCGGTGCTTTATCTTTTTCTCCATTCCCGTTGACGGAGAATAAAACTAGTTGGTGAATTGTGATATAGAGATAACGGTATAACGCTGTATCGGTGAAGGAAGAATTGATTTAAGGTTGAAGTTGTCATTTCCTTCACCTCGCGAGATCTCGTATTATGAGATATTGACTGGTCAATGTGCGACAAATTGACTATCTAACTAAAATGGATGGAAACTGTTAGTTCGGGGCATATTCCCGAGAAATGGAATCCTGGGGCATATCCCCAAAATTACACTCAATTTTGGGGCATATTACCTATTTTCCCATAATATATTGAGATGTTTTTTTTATCGAATTCGGCCCATATTACATGGAACATTTGGTTCATCTTCCACTGAATTCGGTCGAGTTTTCATAGGTCACCGCAGGCTACCAATATGCAAGCATCTCATATCGCATATACTACCAAGTAGTACAAGTACTCGTATGTTGGTACCAAGTACTACAACACAATATGGTACTCCACTTATGCGGATGAACAAGCGGCTGAGTAACCACCCATGTGACTCTCAAGTCATATTAGTGGCATTTCATGTTGGAAGATAGCAATTTAGCGCGATCTTTGTTCCTAAGTTTATCAAAAACCAAAACGACAGCTCACTGTAAGAGGGAATTTGGCCCATGGGGCTTGCAGCCGGCGAGTATGGTAGAGATTACAACTTTGAGAGGGCTTTGATCGTTCCTAAGATTTTTCTTTGGACAAAATTGTTTACATATGATATAATCATGAACCAAACTGGTGCGGATGCTATTCCTCGATTTGGAATTTAATAAGCAACCCTGTTTTAGGGCATGCAAGAAAATTTTAAGGCATACAAAAGGATTGAACTAATTAGGGTGGGGTGATAAGGGGTATCTAAAGATCGGTAAATTACTTATTTACCCTCAATTAATATAATTATTTTTTTGAAACTTAATATTTTCTATAATTTTTTTTTTTACTTTTTTTAATATTTTCTTTTCTAATTTTTTAAAAATTATTATTTTTGTTGCAGTGGAAAATATGGAGAAAGTAAAGAGATTAAGAGAGATTTCTATTGATCAGGATAATAGGGTTACATGAATACAATATCCCTTATATATATGTAAAGGTAAACTCTAGGTAACCAGATGGACCGCACATCCATGAGCCATAGGCCCTGTAACACTCCCCTTGTGCGGTTCAATAACAAAACTTTATACATAGTGCTTCACATATAGTATAGTGCTTTGATTGTTGTTCTTGATGACTTGTGCCGAAATCAATTGCCTCATTAAAACTCTGACAAGGAGAAACCCAGTGGGATAAAACTTTGGTACAATTTTTTTTTTTTTTTTTGTTAAGTCAAAGGAGAAACCCAGAGTTGTACAATTTTTTGGTACAACTCTTCACATGTAGTACTTCACATGTTGTCTCGTACTTTACATGTAGTTTATCACATGCAATACGAACTTCAAAGATCAACGTGTCTAAGTTAATTTCCTCGTTAAAACTTCGTCGGGAAAACCCAGAGGGTCAAAACCAGAACTAAAGAAAAAGAGTACAATATTAAGCAAACTTGGAACATAGTTGGACTCCAATATGTTTCCTCACTAAAACCTTGACAAAGAAAACCCAGTGGGATAAAACCTTGACGGAGGGAAAAGAGTACAACGTGACAGATGCAAGTAAAGGTGATCCGTTGCAGATGATCACTTTTCTAAGTTGAAGTTGACTAGTTGCTTCACAACTCTTAAGGCATAAAATCCTCGTGGGAAAGAAAATAGGATTAGTTGGGAAATTACATTCCCGATGTTTGTTGTTGCCTCGTTAAAAACCTTGCCGAGTAACAAAACCATGTGGGAAAAAGTAACCTCGGTGAAAGAAAATAGTTCAACACACCATTAGATGCTCCCCCTAATGTCAGGAAATTTTCATTAGTCTAATGCAGTCAGAAGAAGTTTATTATCACACTTTACTTTGGTGACTTGAATGTTTATAAGACCATGTTGTTGATTCTGGAAGTTACGTTGCTTAATAGAATATCGCGTTTCATTTATTTGATTCAGATATTTTCAGTAATATCAACGCGATCTTTATGTCTTCAACATTCAACATACTTAATGTTTTTAGTATTGTCTCGCTAAAACCCTTGTCGAGTAACAAAAACCTTTGGGAAAAACTATTCTCGGTCGAAGAAAAAAAGAGTACAACCCATCTATAATTTCGAAATAAAATATGTCGACATCATATCCTTGGATCCTCCCCCTGATGTCGACATCTCCCTCTGATTACTTTCAGAGTTATTCCAGACATTTTCTTTAGTCATGTACTTTTCGAAACTTAATATCGCTAATGACCTAGAAAATAGTCTATCATATCTCCTCCTGATTACTTTCGTTGGAGAAGAGATTATTGTTCCTTCATAATCAACAACTTTTGGATTACACTTTCATTAGCATTCCTTTTTATGTCTTTGCATGGATAAAACAAATTCATGGCAATGGTTACTTTTAAGTATATGATTACATTCATTATACCATTCCAATGACGTTGTATTGGCGCTGAGCTATATCTAGCTAAAACGTTCACTGAGGATGTAACATTTGGTCGAGGAAATTATGCTAAGTACAATAATGCATCTATTGTACTTAGATAAGGGAAATTCATCTCCCGACATATCTTCGTCATTTTCCTTTAGATGAATTGGTCATTTACTTACATCTGAACCTTGACTAACCATGGGAGTGCTAGCAGGAAGCATGTACTTGTTAAATTACCTAACAACTTTAGACATATGCAAACTGGTGGAATAATATACCACAAGATCAATTTTTGGTCGAGCTTTCCCCAGATTTCTTATCTCAAATTTGGATTTAGAGTAGCTTGTAGGATTTCTTATTACGTCAAGAGCACCCATCATGTCTGTAACATCAACATAGGTAGCTAGAATTCCAAATCAGGAACTTGCTTGTGAATACACAAGGAAAAATACCTTACTTGTCTATCCCCTCCAAATCAATTTCCACTTAGACGGGTATACCACATCCGTATGATTGCTTTAATCTATACGTGAGCGTTCTATCTAACTGTAAACGCACTATGTGGTTTAGAGTCACTTGATTTGGGCAACAAAATGTTATCAAGTACTTTTGTAAATATTTGTTACCTCTTGATTCTTTCAGAGATACGTAATAACCACATACATATGCTGCATTTCAAGTCCTTTTGAAATTACCAAGCTAACTAAGTAGCAGAACATTATAACGTTCATTACAAGAGGAAAATTTCATGGATTTGTGAGAAACCTCGCGCTACAAGGTGAGTTTTGATACTTTGATACTCCATTCTTCTCACTGCACTTTGTGACAAATAACAACATATGTCCCATGGGGTTTACATTTGGTTGGTTAGCACTACCACACCGAATACCCGTATATTTGTAAAAAAACTAAGTTCTACCTGGATTGCGTAAGCCAAATATGCTCTTTATTTGAAATTAATCAAAATAAAGAATGGTCCTATCTCATTGTGCTCTACTTTTGGAGCAACTAATTATGGATTATATCATCACTGTGCACACATGTTCCTTCCATTGACTCATGTGCATTCTCCTAATCCGTCATAATTTTATTGTTCTTTGGAATTATTGAAAACTTCGGAGCGTCCTCTAGTATTGATTCATGGACATAATCAGAGTCAATAAAATGGGATGATTTCATTAATGATACAAATTAGGTTGTGCCTTACTCATCTACTTCCTTTCTAGGTGAGTATTGATCGAACCTGGTTGTCTCTCCATCTTCCTTTGTGGATCCATGGCCTTAACTACACTTCCACCAAGTGTAGTTGCAACACCTTAGTATATGGTGTACCCCATACATAGGATTTCTAACTTTGCTGGATTATTTGCAGCTGGTATGTGTGATCTTGTCACGTTGTCGATATCAGTGAACTTTCTGAAATCGATTATTCTTTGTCACTTCACATTTACATTTGTGAAGTACAAGAATTAATGTAAGACACAGTGGGAACACGCCACGACAATTCCTATCGTTCCCTTAGAAATTACTTTTTCTTATCTCCCCCTAACGACGAGAAGACTGTCTCATTAAAATGACAACCGAAAATCTAGCAGTAAGAAATATCCTGCCAAAGGTTTTGAAATGCGGATAGTCGTTGGAAATTCTTGTCCAACATAGTCACTTAATCATTTGGATGACCCATCATAGTACGATGTGGATTCGTAAGGGCACATATATAGTGCATCCAAAAATGCGTAAGAACACAAAATGTCAGGCTTATATCCAGTTACCAACTGGTACGCAAAGAATGGTTGACCAATTGTGGGTCTAAAATGAATAAGTGAAGATGCGTGTAATATTGCATATCCCTCAAGCATTTATAGGAAGGTTTTTATGCGTAACATATCCTTAGATACCATCTATAACCTTTGATGGTTGTAGTTGCAGGAATTCCTACACTACACCCCTCACACGAATTCACAATAATCAACACATGTTTGAAGATTAAGAACAACACTTTTATTGATTAATTCTTTGAAATCTTACAAGAAATGGAAGAAATCAAGAATACAACCGCTTACAAGGACTTTATCTCTCCTCAAAACTTTTTCCACACTCAAAAATTGATCTCTCTCTTCTGAGTCTATTGGTTCTCTTTATATAGGGTAGTTACATAGTGGATGACAACTAATTTTTCCTTTAATTTTGGATCTGACTCATGATATTCTCGCAGCAGTTGTAATGTTAATTCTCACAGATGCTATAATCTTAGCATGATCATCATGCTTTTATCGTGTTTCAGCTACCTTCATCTGTTACGTCATTCTTTGAGTCATTCTGCGACGATCGCAGAGTGTTGTTGAAGAGCTCGCAGAAATGTTGTTTATAAATTTCGCAAGAGTATTGTTGTGGCGATATTCTGATCCTACATCTTGCCTCTTTTCATGTCTTCTCTGTGAAGTGGAAAAGATTATGATAATCTCCATCTCTTCAGAATGCCGCAGCTTCCTATCTTTCAATATTCTATTCACGACAAAGCCCCGTAAATTAAGTATAACCTCCTACACGTGCCGAATATTCTTATTTTTACCGGTATCTTCATTATCATCCGGTCACCATCCTTTTGTCTATTAAAGGTAGAATCTGGTACAAAAATAATCTTCTTCTTCTTCTCCGTGTTCCTCGTCTTTCCATCTGCAACTTTCTTCTCTCAAGGATTCATCTGCTACTGCTTTCATGGAGTCATCAATGTATTTGACCTTCTGATGTTGCTAAACTCAATCCTGCTTATCTAAATTACGTTCATCAAAGTTATCTGATTTATCTTTATTTTATTTTATGTAATTCCCATACTGTGTTTTTGTTTCAGCGGAATCCCTTCTAACACCAAATTTGCAGTCCAAAACCCTAGTTCTTCCAAAAATTCGCAGAAAAAATCTGCTGAAAAGAAAAGGAAGCCTGCGAATCATAAGGTAGTAAGAAACATTTATTTTCTTAATAACAATATTGTTGCCTATGTTTCTTATCTAGATTATTATTCGCAGGATGGTGAGAATACTAATGCGCCTCGCAAGAAATCTCGCTAGGTTAAATTTGTTGATTTTGCCATTGCTATTCCCAAGTTAATTTCTGCCAATTCTATTCCAATACCTTTGCAAACGGAACCTTCAACTTCTATCTGCGAGAACATCGCCATAAATATTCCTGCCTCAACTGATCCTGTCATAAATGAAATTCCTGAAACTGCTGCGAATGAAGTTTCTTCCCCTCCTATTGTAGTTACTTCTCAAGTTAAATCTACTTCAAATCCAGTTATTACTTTTCCAGATACTTCATCTTCGGATGATGCATTTGCTACGAATGATTCAAATGCCCAACTTTTCATTGTCACTACTTCTCCATTTGAGTAGATGTTGCTTTTAAAGTTTTGTCTGATATTTTAGATGATGCTAGTAAATCTTCTACTGATCCTGTTAGACATGGTGTCTGCGAGGTTTTAGGTAAATATTTTGGTTCTGACCGAATGGCTTCACAAGCATCTCGAGAAAATGAAGTTGGAGCTTTAAAGAGAAGTTTCCAAGCCAAGACTTTAGAATGTGATACTCTTCATCATAAACTTAACAACTCTTCACTTAACTGCGAGAATCTTCGCAAGAGCAATGATGAATTAAAAGGTATATCTTTTTCTACCTCTGTCTTTGATTTTTCTTCGTTAATTTTTTTTCTTCTTTTCATACTTCATTTTATTAAAATTCTTTGTTCGTACATTAAGCCTTAAACCAGAATCGATTAATGGGAATATTCAAAGCTGAATCCATTGCTGAAGAAATTCGTGTTGATAGAGATTCTTGGATGGACCAATATAACCGATTAGATAACCTTTATACATATTCCATTGATCAAGTAGAGAACCTTACAAAAGAGAACACATAATTAGCACAGAAACAAGATCTATTAAGTAACGAAATATCTCGCATCTCTTATTTGTTAACCAAGGCTAATTTAGCAATGGAAACTTTATCAGGAAAAAATAAGATTTTATCTCAAGAGAAGCGGGATCTTTCGAATAAGGTGGCGATCTCCTCGCAGCAACTAAGTACCCTTCAAAGAATGTATGATAACCAAGAACGATCTTTTCATTCGCTAAAAGATGAACTTAAGGAAGTAACTGAATCATCTATCACTGAGAAAAATGCACTCATCCAAGGTAGAATAGCTTTAAGTATAAAGGTAAGCCAACTTAAAGAAGAATACTCCAAATTAGAAGAATCCAACTCTTCATTAGCAAAGGAAAATACTTATCTCCTTTCTAAAGAAGAAAGTATAAAATCTCGCCTAAAAGGCATACTTGGGGATAAATTTGACGACGCCATGGACCATTGGGATAATTCTTTCCTGTCACTAATTCAAAAAATTAACTTCAGAAAAAGAAGGTAGTCATTTTGGCTACCTCAACTGTTAATTCCTATATTAAATTTCTTTATAATTCTTCTTGCGAAATTTCCGCCTGAATATCTTTTATGTTTACCCTTGTTTATCGCAGAATCTGAGAAGAACCTTCTTTCAACAATTTCTGTTTTGAATGGTAAACTGGATAAAGTTCGCCAAGAAAATGGATTGCTTGCTGCTCATTGTAGTTGCAGGAATTCCCACAACACACCCCTTGTAATATCTTGATAATAATTTCTTGATCCAAACTCATTTGATATGAAAGTGATGATTAAAATACTAAAATTGTAAATAGACACATAGATTTTTACATGGTTCGATCTATTTGATCTACATCCATGATTCTTCACTATGATTGTTTAAATTTACATTTGATTTACATTGATAATCTCCATTAATGGAGTTCTAGATCTAGTTTTGGGGAAGAAGATGATAAAGAAAAATACATTTTCTCTCTAAAAATATCTCTCTCTCTTACCAAAAATTGTATTCCGCCCTTCTCTCTCCTGCTATTTTCTTTATATATGTGTTTACATAGTGGATGAAAGCTCATATACAACTCATACTTCCCCTATTTTAGGATCCCTTTCTATACTCTCGCAAGTTCTCTCCATAATTTCGCAGGGTCTCTCTCTCTTGCTACATTCTCTCCACAACTCTCTCGAGCTCCCGCCTTGTTCTCGCGAGCTTTCTCTATAACAACCATAAAATCTTCACATCTTTCTTGTGTTTTATGCTGTCATTATCTATTACGTCATTTCTATAATTAATTTGCGATATTTGCCATGTATGGTAGAAGTTTTCGCAAGAACGTTGTTGTTGCGAGATTCTGCTCCTACATTTTGCCTCTTTTTTCTTGAATATTGCTTGAAAAGCAATTTTTAAGAAAAAATCTGTTGTTGTAGTAGTCTTTGATCTTTGTTGATGAAGGAACGAGCAAAAGAATATTGGACTTGAAAAGTACGTACTTGCCTCTATTCTTTTGTGAAGTTCCAGGTCTTTGCGAAGTAAATAAGAAGTATCAACTCTTGAAGTATGCGAAGTATGAAGTATCCTTAAAGATATATAAGAAGTACTCAATCCACAAAATATAAGAAGTATCCGTCCTTGAATGAAAGTCATAAGTATTGCCTCTATTCATGCGAAATTATTACTTTATTTTTGTGGAAATTTTTGCGACAAAATCGCAGGACGTCCTTACATTCGCATGTAAAGACCCATTGATCTTGCCTTATCCTCATTTTGTCAACTTGTTGCGACAATATGACAGGCCTAAGTTTTCTTGCGAGAACAAATCCCCATGACATTGCCGTCTTGCGATGAAATCGCAGGACGTCTTTACACTTTCATGTAAAAACCCATTGATCTCATCTTATCTTTTTCTCTTGGCTTTTTGCCTTTGTAGAATATTTGTCACGCGACAATATGACAGGCCTAAATGTTCTTGCGAACATAAAGCCCCATGACATTGACGTCTTAAGACACTTATCATCTCCCTAATGGAGGGTGCCGCCCTTATCTTCCCCCTGGTTTCCCCTTCAAGGAGGGCACATCGGCCATACAAGACTAGATCCTCCCATCCGGTATTAACAACAACCAGTTATTTTCGCAACCTCTTATCCTTTTTTCCTATATGGCTTATAGTTACGAGACTGCACCCTAAGTGGGGTTTTCTTCGGGCCGAGTGCATCATAGCCAAGACTTTCCAAGAATGTCCAGGGTAGTTTTGAATGCCCCAGGCACCCTTGGCTCAACCGTGTACCTCAGCGCCTTGGTCATACTCTTCACTCCTTAGGAGAGACCCTCGGTCGTCCAACCAGGGTATAACCTTATATATATATAGTTGGAAATCCAAGGTACCTCTCATGGAGATGGACCTCAGCTCTCCATGACTCAGGTTCCAGCAGCGGTATAACCTTATCCCTGAGCTATGCAAACAGATACCCCCTTATATGAGGCACTTTAGGTCTTACATTTGCCTCTTGCAAAATTTTATTCGCGAACTAGGGTGTACGCCATAAAGGTTCGTCCCATTCTTATATCTCTGTGAAATTTTCGTGTTTCTTTATTCTTTCATTTATTCTGTCATTTCTTTCAATTCTTTGCGAGATATCTGCACGAAATAATCATCAACTCTTTTCTTTGCGAAATAATCAAAGATCATGCGAAGTAATGAAATACCAAATTCATGCCTCTGACCAACTAATTGTACTAGAAATTCTCAACTGTATGACTTATGTGCAAGCTCAAGCCTTGATATTTTGTTTACTGTTGGGTGCATTTAATGGGATTGCCTGCTATTCATTTCTTCTTTATGCTGGTAATGATTTAGGCAAAGTAAACATCTTGGTGAATATCTGCGAAGTGTTCTGCGAAGTTAATATCTTGGTGAATATTTGCGAAGTGTTCTGCGAGGTAAATGTCTGCAATGTTAATATTTGCAAGGCAAAAAATTATGTGCGATGGTGAAGATTCGAACTTGCGACGTTAACGTTGTTCTCTTCGTTGCTGACCAGTTTTTACAGCTTCTGTTTGTGAAAGAAAATCATATTGCCGTCCTCTTATTACTTCTTCTCCCTATATATCTTTACTTTTTGATCTGCGAAGAAATATTGTGATCCATCAAATGTTACAATTACTTCATTTCCTAAATATTATAAATGAAAAATGAAGTAATTGTTCCAGCTTGTTGTTTGCGATAGCTTCGCAGACATTCTTTATTCTATAGTCTCATGGATTCTATCATGTCCATGCGATGGCTTCGCTGACTTGAGGCTGCGATGACGCCTTTGGTAATAATAATTTTGCTTTGGATGTTAGGTCAAATATCTGCGTATTATTTCTTTCTTCGTTGCTGGCAATACTACTATACATAGTTCCTTGTTGGATGGATTTCTTAGGTTGCGTTTTTGCAGCTTTGGATCAATCTCCATGGGGTATCGTTATCTGGTTTATCCTCACATGAGATTATGAAGCTTTGCTGTGAACCCTCATTTTATTGATGATTTTTCGGTGAATTGAGCTGCGATTTTACGAAATGATGTTGTGCTTGTAAATTCTTTCTTCATTATTGATGGATGGTATTACACTTGTCTCTTCACAACTTTTTCCTTTCATTAAGTATCTCTTCTAGTGTGTTGAATCCGGATCCCTTCTTCACTGGTTCTTCTCTAGTTCAGTTCATTGTTCTCTTCGCCGATTTCATCTTCGCAAAACTGATGTATAGATTTTCTTAGTGCATGCTTCTATACAGTTTTGTTTCTTTAAACTCTGCTTCGCCAACACTTCAAATTTGCCATTCCAATATCTTTTAGGTACCTGTGGATCATGACGCAAGTAAATAATTGATCACAAAAGTTTTTATTTCAAATGCATTATTGCACACGAGGAAATCAGGATTCAATTCTAATTATTATAATTTAAGAGATGAGTTAAGGATATTCCCTTTTAATGTATTGTCTGCAGTATGAAGGACTATGCTTCTGATGATGATCATAGGTCAAAGTGTATAACTACTGCGAGATAGATGAACTGACAAAGCATCATATTTTATTCCTTCTTCGCCTTTAACAACTCACGCATTTCCATTATATGTAGCTCTTTCCTTTGCCAAGTTTATGCATCTGTGGTGCGCTATATAACCCCAATGAGTGCTCTTAACTCAATATAGTTTTCTTTTGCAAGTTGCTTTACTTCGCAAGTTGACTTCAGTTAGTTAGATTGGTCTCTTCCCAGTTGGGTAGTAATTTTGCTTCGAGCTACTCTTACTTCGCCTAAATTGATGATGAAGTTACTTCTCTAGTATCTCGTCTTCTGCTATCTATTGGTAGGCTCGGAAAGATACCTACTTCTATGTATAAATTTCAAGTGCACAGTGTCAACAAGCAACACATGGAAAGCACAGGTCGAACCACAGATACTTGGAGAGTGTAGAAGTTGATTCTAAATCCTGATTCAGAGAGTAACCAAAAGGGGTTTGATTTTGTCGATACGACGATATGATTTTCAAGTGACTGAAATAATAAAAGTAAAAGATGCAAATAACAAGATATGTAAACAATGATAATATGGATACTAGGGTATTCAAATCCACCAATAACCTATGATATGCATTCAACTTGTAATATTATTCTTGTCCTTATAGTAGATTCAAGTCTACCGTATAACTAAGATGTTTCTCCAATGGATAATTTAATCACAACTAAAGTATTTCTCCAAAGCATTAATTGTCTAATTAAGCACAACTAATTTAAAGATCAATATTTGGTTAAGCATGAGTTGTAGCATAATCAACATAGAGATATTCTAACTACAATGGATACATGGCATACATTGTGAGAGCAAGATGTTGAAAAACTTGGATTAAATTATATCTTTAAACAATTCTAAACTTTCAAGAACAAGATACAAGATATGAATACATACCAATGAGATTAGGGCTTCATTTAAACCCTAGTAAATGAAATTAGAACATGAAGAACATTACAACAAAATTGAAATTTGATGAACTAACATGAACAAGCTATTCTTGGATGAGTTTTCAACACAACAACCCTCTCTATTTATACACAAAAAGTCTCTCACACTTGGGATCCGAATTTCACTGTAGCAACCACTCAACAATTAAACAAAACATGTTTTATTAATTGATGGATAGAATGGAATACAATGGGGGTGAGGTGGATGTTTTGGAAAGAATCCAATGGGGGTGAGGTGGATGTTTTGGAAAGAATCCAATGGGGGTGAGGTGGAAATGAATTTGGGTATTGGGTTTTGGATCATGGGTTGTTTAATCCCATGAATTTGTAAACAGGTTGCCACTGATGCGCGAGCGGGTTGCAACGCTTCCAACTTTCTTCTCTTTTGTCTTCTCAATTCTTCCAAGCTTTATTTAGTACTTAAAAACACAAAATTAATTAATACAAATATTTATTCTTGAAGATGGTAAGAATGCAGAATTTGGGATAATATATGACTTTGAAGCGCGAAAGATGAGTTAAGTGCCAATGAAAAGGTGTATGAATATGCAATATTTGGCACTCATCAAATACCCCCAAACCTGAATTTTACTTGTCCTCAAGTGAAACAGAAATCTAGAAATCCTAACTATACCACTGTCGCTGGTCTCTCGAATGCATTTAGCGTATGCACTAAGCCTTTAAACCCCTAGGTGTCCCTAGTGGACGAGTTGTAGTCTCGTGAGGGCCTACCAAAGATGTACCCACAAAACCTTCTCCAATTTCAGAGCATCTATAGAAATGTCTTCGTCTTCGGTCTTCAACTGTAGATGATGAACTTCGGAATTTCGTAGAACCATGAAAATTTGTAACCAATTTTTTTTTTTTTTTTTTTTTTTAGTGACCTGCTACACAGCTGGTCATCAGATAACACACTACAAAAGACCCGCTCCACAGCTGGTCATCAGATAACAAAAAATGCAAAAGACTACAAAAGATCCTACAAAAGACCCGCTACACAGCTGGTCATAAAAAAATGCAAAAGACTACAAAGGATAACCTACAAAAGACCCGCTCCACAGCTGGTCATAAAAAGACTCAACGCTAAATGCAACTAAATGCAAATACTCCCCCAAACCTAAATCTAACATTGTACTCAATGTTTCAAAAGATAACAGAAACAACAACAAAACGTGAGAACAAAACAGATTCAAATGAAAGAGAATACCAGATGCAAAAAGGTTGGTGCTAACCATAATTGAATGAATGCTATGAAAGCAAAAAATATGAGCGCAAGACAAAAAGTTCGGTTAGCACACAAATATATCAACAAGATTCAAAATTTACCTACTAGATTATACAATGATGACTCCCCAAACACCAACAATCTAAAAAGTTGAGGATCAACCCAAAAGACGGAATGCGGAAATATCAACAACCTTACATATTTATAACAGGACAACAATGCAAGTGAGACTGCATATGTGAACGAGTTACCACCAAACCTAGATTTTTCAACAGATATACTTTTGGGCACAAAATCTAACAATTTCAGCGGTGCATCATGCACAAGATCTAGTTCAAAGTGGATTTTTTCATGGATGGATGGGGAGACATGAGTAAACTCGAACTGTGGCTCATCAAAGGTATTATATTTAGCTGCAAAATAGTCCAAGAGGACTTGAGAGGCACACAGTTCCAATCCAAAGCTTGGAATTGTCCACAAAATGGGTTTGACAACCTCTCAGTTTACCCTAAGACAGTCATGTTGTGACTTAAGAAACGAATCATAACTATCCAAGTTATTTTTATCTGTGTTACTATATGATTCAGCTTTCCCTAAGTCAGAAACAAGTACAACATCATTCTCATGCTCATAAAACAAATCAATAAGACCCAGTTCACAATCATCCACTACAACTTTAGTTTCATGCATAGGAATATCACAAGAAACATCACAGTGTGACTTAGGCATAGAATCAGACACATCAAAGTTATTTTCATGCATAATATCATTGGTGTCTACAGAAGATTCAGCATTTTCTAAGTCAGACACAAGATATGTGTCATGATATTTTTCACAGGACAATTACACAGGCTCAAGATCAGTATCACATGTATATGGAACACTAGAAGAAACATCATTCATTAAGGTCGAGGCAGAGAAGCCAAATGTCTCTGAACCCAAAGGTTCGACAATATTTTCAGCAAAAACATGTTCTTCTAACATAACATCATCATCATCCTCATCATCAAAAATACATGAATGCAATGTCCTATTCAAAACCCTAGTGTCTCTAGTCCAGTCATTTACCTCTAGATTAGGCTCATTTTTAACATTAGCAGCCTGAGTAGGACTAAACACACTATTTTCAGAATGCAATTCATTAGGACTAACATTCATTTCACCCTGAAATTCCTCCCTCTCCTCATTTAGTGCATCAAGGATTTGACTCATTTTGAGTTCTAAACTCGCAAACCTTTGGTCAGTTAACGTTTGATATTGCACAAGGTTTTGATTAAATTCTAAAATTTTATTATGTTGTTCAATGAAAGGAGAGTCATCAATAGTAGGAAATTCATAATCAATGCTATATGGTTTATCATGCAATACACTCCTAGCATTATTTTGTTCGATGAGATTTTCCTCCACAGATTGAGAAGTACAAAATTGTTCAACTTCCCACTGTGGTGGATGATACATGAGTGCAGGGTCATTAAGGTCTATAAAATACTGATCGCAACCTTTGAAAGGTTGATTATGGTCCCAATGACTCTCAGCTTTGTAATCTGTTGGCATTTCATATTTTGGATTTTCATGATATTCTCTAGATTGCCTAAAATCATGCAAAATATAGCAATTCTCAGCAGGATGGCCTAAGCCTCCACATAAGGTACAAGCATAGATTTCAGATTGCCTAGACGAATTATATACGACAGATTCATGCATTTGCATTTCTAAAGCTGCAGTTCCAGCTTCTAACTGGTCCAAAAGTGATGATTGTGAGAGTTGGGCACTGTAAAGGTGTTCATTTTCACCCTGTGGTGGATGATACATGTGTGAGTAGTTAATAGGGTCCATGTATTGATGCTCAAGACTGTGAAAATGTCCATAAAAATCTCTATAACTATTGACATCATGGTCTGTTGGAGTTTCATAATGTGAAGCATTCCCGTAAGCAAGCTCTCTGATGGATTTGTTTCCATCCCCACCTGCAGACCAGAATCCTGACATGATCTCTAACTAGCACTAGGCTTGTTGCAGAGATTTGGATGTACACACTGAAAACAGACCAATATATATTTTTTTCATTATTGGTTTTTTTTTTAAGCCCGTTCTCTAATTACGGCATACATTAGAAAAACAAAATAAAAGAAGAAAAATCATAAACGGAAGGGGAGTTCTATGCAATCGCAAAAAAGGATGACTTCACCACAGTATACCTACTGATTTTTAGCAAACAAAAAGCATGATGGATCCACTTAGATTGTTTTCTAGACCAGCTTCTAATCCTTCGAAATGGAATTCGTTACAATCTGAGCAAACTCCTCTGGAATCAATCCGAGTTTAAGTAAATTGAATAGAGGCGAGGGAAGCTGCAGGAGCTTTGATACCCAAGGCCTCACCGCATTCCAAGGCGGCGCAGTCACGCATTCAATTTACAGAAACCGTCATGAACTTCGAAGTATGCTTAGAGAGTAACCAATATTTTTCGAACGACTCTCCTACTAAGCTCGTTACCTTATAGGTCTCGTTTTATTTCAAATTTTAATGCTTAGGTTCACGTTAGGTATTGTTTTCCTAAGGCGGGCAAGAAGAGAACGGTGATGAAATCCGAACCCTTATCTTGTATGGCCAGTCCTTGCCCTTTACTAGGAAAATAAAGCAGCCGTATTCAATTCCTCAACATATATGCAAACGAAGGAATACAGTAACTCATCATCTATTGAAAGTCATCACCTCCCATGATCTTCGCTAGAATTGTCGATGTATGAAGAAGTAAACTTGAGTTGAGTATCTTTCTTCCTTGCCGCTGTGAACTTCGCAGATATCATCTCCATTACCACAGATGTTTAATCACTCATTTCCTTCACTTGGATTTGATATGTGGTATGTGTCTGCTTAAATTCGTCCTGACAAAGTGATTATATACTAGTATTTTCTTTCGCTAAAATTGTTGACCAAGTTCAGGCTCATGCATGTTGTTCTTTCGCGTAACAATATTGTTCTCTTCCACCTATCAACTTCTTTTCTAACTTTGCCCTACTGTGTGTATCCATGCGCTTCAAGTGTGCGTCTTTGAATTTGTTTTTCTATTATAATAATGCGTGATCCTTCATTCTTCGTGACTTGTCTGGTCTTGGATATAAGTTTGTTTACTTCATTGGATGTCTATACGACCAATTGATCCTATCCATCTAGAATCTTCCCTGGATTTGATGAGAGCTCGTAATATGTTGTGGATGCCATCTTTGTCACCTTTGGCTTGTCTCATAGATGAACTGTTGATTTGCGAGCTCTTCTGTGTGGGTATGGCCTTAAATATGTTGGTTTATTCGCAACTGTGTGCTCTTTCTTCGCAATCATTTGATTCTTCATGTGTTGAATTTTTATTTCTATTCCTTCGCAGATACTGCTAATTTGATCACTCACAATCTCATTCTCTCCTCTCATTCCTCTAACTGCTGGTAATCTTTATGAGCTTTATTTGTTTTGTTCCTTGACTTTTTATCACCTCCGTCTCTATTATTTTGTTTTGCTTCATGTTTTCATTATACTAGTTGCTTGAGATAATCTTCTCGAGTGGTTTTCTTCTTTGCTGTGTTGAATTCAAGTTTTCTTCTTGCATGACATTGGTGCATCAAATATTTGTTCCAGCTTTCCTCCTTTGACTGCATCGATGGTATTGCTTTGAAGTTTATTTTCCTGGGCAGTATAAACATCTACCAAAGAGCTTGGCAGAACCCTGAATATGAAGTAGCTTGAGATAAATATTTATTTTCCATATTCTGCTTTTCCGGGCTGGTGTCATTGAGCTGCTATCAATTTGTTCATTGTTAGTCTCAAACTCTAAGTGCTTTAATTATTCTGACAACTCAAATTTGCCACCCCAGCATCATCCGGTTCACCATCCAAATCTGTTTTTGGGATAAGTTTCTGCACCCTTTTACTATGCTGCGAAATTACAAGGTGAGCTGCGAGATTATAAAGTGAACTGCAAATATCCGCTTTAGATTGGTTGTTCGCTGATGAAGATACTTTGTTGAATCTGTTACTCTAACTTCATCCATCGCCAACAATTTGTGCTGAAGAGATGTTTAATCATGCATTGCTTATTTCCTTTGCGTCTTTATTCTGCGCCATCACTCTCCCATACTATCACGTCTTTTCATTTATTTTGACGCTGAATGATACTTACTTCGCAAGAACGTAAATGTCTTTCGTTACCTCCATTTTTTCCTTAGAGACCATGAAATCAATAGGATGACGAGATGATTTTACTGCTTATGAGTAGTGTAGTTGCAGGAATTCCCACACTACACCCTATTCAAGAATCTATCAATATTTATGACATAATTTGAAGATTAAGAACACTTTTTCATTAATATGACCTTAAGGAATTACAGAAATCAATAACACAGAACACTTAACAAAGATTTTTCTCTCTCCTAAAAACTTTCCTAACACTCAAAAATTCCTCTCCTCTCTGGAACTATTCACCTCCTTTATATAGGTATTTACATAGTGGATTACAGCTCATGACAGCTCATTTACAGCTAAGATTCCCTTCAATTTCGGATCTGAGTTCTTTCGATAAATCGCAGCTGGCACCGCCTTTATATTTCGCAGGTTTTATTGATATACCGCAAACATGTCACACTTTCTTCGTGTTTCTGTCGTTTTCAGTCATTACGTCATTGTTTAAGTCATCTTTGGATGTGTCGCAGAATATCACTAATGTGCCGCAGAGTAATTCGTTTATTATCGATGCATCGCAGAACAGTTGTTTATTTCGCAAGAATATTGTTGTGACAATATTCTGCCCCTACATCTTGCCTCTTCTCATATATTTTCTGCGAAGAAGATAAAAGATCATGAGAATTTAAGCTTCTTAATTTGCCGCAACTCCTTATCTTTTACCCGACAAAGTTCCCTACTTTACGCTTTTACTATTGACACGCGTCGATCTTTACCGTTTTACCCGGTTACCCATCCTTCATCTATAAATACCATCCCACTCGAGTGTATTTCTTTCTTCTTTCACCTTCTCTTTTTTCTTTAAAATATTTTTTGTCTGCAACTTTTTCTTTCCTGGTATTCTTCCTGCTGCTGCTTTAATGGAGACTCAAAGGTATGTTCTTATTTTCCATCTTTTTTGTTATGTTTTCTTTATTGCCCTCTTTTCTTAATAATCCCCATATTCTATCATCTTTTTCAGTAACACCACTTCTCAAACCAAAATTACTATCAAGAACCCTAACCCTAAGGGTTCTCAGAAAAGGCGCGTTGGGAAGACGAAGAGATCTGAGAATGATAAGGTAGTAAGAAACACCTATTCTTTTGAAATAACAATATTGTTGCCTCTGTTTCTTACCTACATTATTATTCGCAGAACGAAGAGAATGCTCCTAAACCTCTTAAGCGTTCGCGTCAAGTTAAATCTCTTTCAGATGAAGTGGATATTCTCGAATTTTTACCTGCAAAACCTTTCCCATCGCAAGAAAAATCTTCTTCTTCTCCTTGCGTGAATCTCAATACCCATATTATTTCTTCATCAACATCTAATGAAGTTATCAATACTAACATTCCTATCTCTGATAATCCTAACATTTTGGAAACTGCGATAGATGAATCTATGATAATTGGAAATAAATCTGCGACAAATGAAGCTGCGGTGAATGTAACTAACGTAAATGAAACAACAGTTAACGAGGCTGCGGCAAATGAAGTTGTAGATAATGAAACTGTGGTAAACAAAGCTGCAATAAAGGAGATTGCGGTAGATGATGATGCGGTGAATGAAACTATAACTGCGACCAATCAAATTCCTTCTTCCACTCTTACTATTGCCAAAGCCTCTTCTTCTACTTCTCTTCCTTCTTCCCAAAAAATAGCAACAGGGGTTGAAGCTGTTTTTCAAGTATTATCTGAAGTGTTGAATGATGCTATGAAATCTTCTTCAGATCCTGCGAGACAGGATATTTATATGATTCTAAGCAAGCATCTTGGGTCTTGCGGTTCTTCATCTTCGTTAACTGCTTTAGAAGATGAGGTTGAAATTTTGAAGAAGAATCTTCAAGCCAAAACTTTGGAGTGTGAATTTCTCGATCATAAGCTTCATAATTCTGAATTAGACTGTGAAATTCTTCGCAGCAGAAATGATGATCTAAAAGGTATAACTTTCTTGTCTTTACTTTTGCCTCTGTAAATCCTTACTTTTTATGTACTCAATTTTCCCTTATTTATTTGTTGATGTATATGTAGCTTCAAAACATAACCAATTAATAAAGATATTTGAGTGGGAAACAATCGCTGAGGAAGCCCGCACTGAGAAAGAATCTTGGAAGAATCAATTTGATAATTTGAATATTCTTCATACATATTCACTTGACGAGATAAATAACCTTAAGAATGAGAACAACCAACTAACTCATGAACGCGATCAACTAATTCATGAACGGGATCGTCTAAATAACGAAGCCTCCCAACTTTTATATTCGTTGAATCAAATTAATTTGAGGGTGGAATCTTTATCAGATGAAAACAGAGTTTTATCTCAAGAGAAACGTAGTTTTGTAGATACAACAAAGGCTTATTCTCTGCAACTAGACAATCTTCAAAAATTGTGTAAGGACCAAGAGCAGTCCCTTCGCATACTGAAAGATGAACTTAAAAAGAAAACTGAATCATCGCCATTTGAACAAGAGAAGCTTATTAAAGGCAGATTAGCTCTAAGTGTAAAAGTCAACAATCTCAAAGATGATTATTCTCGACTGAAGGAAGAAAATGTTTATCTTCGCAATTATGAAAAAATCATAAAATCACGTTTAAAAGGTAAGGTTGGGGATAATTTTGATGATGCCATGGACCGATGGAAGAGTTGCTTCTTTACTATAATTCACACTTTATCTTCTCAAAAGGAAGGTAGTCATTTTGACTGCCTCATCTATTAATTACTTCATTGTATTTTCTCATCTTATTTTTCGCAAAAATTCTCTCTAACATGCAATTTTTCTTTCGCAGAATCTAAGAAGAATCTTCAAGCTTCAATTTCGGATCTATCTATGAGATTAGCCAAACTTCGCAAAAAGAACACCGCGCTTTCCAACTCTCATAACAGGGCATTGAGAAGATTTGACTATCTTGAATATTTTAAAGATATAGAGATCAGAAATCGGGAAAAGAATTGCCTCCGCAAATCTCATTTAGGCGCTGAGGTTTTCATAAATAATGTTCTACTCTCTCATTCTCTACCTCCTATAAAAATCAAACCTTTAGAGATAGATGATAATGAAGTTCCCCATCCTATAGATGAAGATCTGAATTATTAAAGTAATGAAGAATATTTTTCTGAAGACGAACAAAATCCACCTGAGGACGAAGGAAACCCTCTTAATGAAACAGAAGAACAAGATCCTCCTCATGAAGAGAAAAATACTCCTCATGAAACAATCACTGGTGATAGAGAAACTAATACTTAAAAAGATGATACTGGTGAAGATAATAGTGGTGAACAAGAATGATGAAATTAAAGAAGAATATTCTTTAAATTATCATGTATTCATGCGAGATGTTTCTGATTCTGCGAATCATTGTAATTTCCGAATTTTTCTTCTTCCTGCACTTTTTTGCGAAACATTGAAGTTCTTTGTAACTCAATCACCTGCTCTAATTTATATATTTTTATTAATTCTGAATCCAATCTTCATAAACTTGATTATCTTCCTTCTTTTTTATTATTTTGATTCTTCTCAAGGGAGATAATGAAATGTTGTTTTATAATCCCCATATTCGCCCCTCATAATCTTCCTTGTGAAGTATTTTATTTGTTACCCTTGTAAGAAATCCCATGCTTGCCTTTTGTTACCAATTTGTAGTATTATCGCAAATATTTCTGCAAAAAATTTGTTATATGCTTCGCAGATATAACTTTTCTTGTGGTCTTATTTCGCCTTCCTAGTTAAAGGTCTTATTATGCCACTTTTATGCGACAAGATCGCAGGACATTCTTACCTTTATACGTAATAATCCGTTGATCTTGCCTTATCATTTAATTTTAATCTCTGCGACAATATGATAAATCTAAGCCATCTTGTGAGATTAATCTCCCTTTGCTTCTTAAGACTTATGATATTGCCGTCTTTGCGATGAAATCGCAGGACGTCTTTGCGATTTATATCCTCTTATTATTGATTTCATTTATCTCATCTTTTGATCTTATCGCAAAAACCCATTGACCTCATATTAACATTTCTCTCTAGGATTTTTGGCCAGTCACGCGGCAATATGACGGGCCTAAATATTCTTGCGAATATAAAGTCCCATGACATTGTTGTCTCTGTCACGCGACAATATGACGGGCCTAAGCATTCTTGCGAATATAAAGCCCCATGACATTGCCGTCTTTTTTGATACACAGCTCCCTAACAGAGGGTATCTCCCTTATCTCTCCCCCCGGTTGCCCCTTCAAGGATTATACATCGGTCATACAAGACTAGAACTTTCCCATCCGGTTCTGCCAACAACCAGTTGTTTTCGCAGCCTTGTCCTTTATGCCTTATATGGCTTATAGTTACAAGACTGCACCCTAAGTGGGGTTTTCTTTGGGCCGAACACATCGTAAGCCAAGACTTGCCATGGATGTCCAGGGTAGGTTCATCCATCCCGGGCACCCACAGCTCAACCGTGTACCTCGGCGCCTTGATCATATGTTGCATTCCTTAGGAGAAATTCTCGGGCGCCCAACCAGGGTATAACCTTATATAGTTGGGAATCCAAGTTATCTCTCCTGGATGGATTTTATATAATCCCAATATCCATGACTAGGTTCCAGCAGCGGTATAGCCTTTCCCATAGCCATGCAAAGAGATACCCCTTTTATAACGCACTTTAAGGACATTGCCTCTTACGGAATAGAATCCGCGAACTAAGGTGTACGCCATAGAAGTTCGTCCCGTTCTTATGATAATTGAAAGTAAAGAGATACCCCCCTTATGACTCACTTTAAGGACATTGCCTCTTACGGAATAGAATCCGCGAACTAGGGTGTACGCCATAAAAGATCATCCCGTTCTTTATATGTTTTTAGGAAATTAGTGCCCGTCTTATTTGCATTTAATTTTTTAATTATCTCGCAAATTATTGCGGAAAATAATTTTTATATTCAGCCAGCTTTGTTCTTGTAGAATATCTCTTTTATTCTCTCGCAACTTCTTGCGTGTGATCCATTCATTCTAGTCTTTCAAATCTTTACTGATAATATTTTCTTAGATATTGTCTATTCCAGGGTCTGCCAAGTCGTTGACCCATGTCTCTTCCTTCGGGATCCATTAGTTTATATGCTCCAGTTCTAATTATTTCTTTGATTATATATGGCCCATCCCATTTTTTCGCTAATTTTCCTCCATTCTCTCGCTGATATTCTGGTGTTTCTCGCAGAACTAGATCTCCAACTTGGAATTCACGCTTCTTTACTCGTTTATTATATTCACGAGCTAATATGCGATGGTAGTTCTCCATATGTTGTAATGCCTTTTCTCTCTTCTCTTCTACCTCATCAAGTTTGTCTAGAATCATACCTGCACTAAGATTTTTTTCCCAAGTTTCTCTTTTAGTTGTAGGAATAGCGACTTCTGTTGGTAATACTGCCTCAACCCCATATGTTAAACAAAAAGGTGATACCCCAGTTGCTTCTCTTCGTGTTGTATTATAAGCCCAAACTGCATTATGGACTTATTGACACCACGTTCTATGATGCCCTTCTAATTTGTTTTTGAGAATATCTGCAATTGTTTTGTTAGTTGCTTCAGCTTGACCATTTGCCTGCGGATATAGAGGAGTTGATTTTCCACACTTTATCTTGAATGCATTAAGTAACATCTTTATATTTTGTCCTTCAAATTGCTTTCCATTATCTGACACTAATTGCGCTGGAATTCCAAATCTGCAGATGATATTCTCAAATATAAATGTGAAAATGTCCTTATCACGAATATGTTGTACTGCCTTAACTTCCGCCCATTTTGTGAAGTAATCTGTTGCGATAATTAAGTATCTCTTTTTCCATGTTCCTGGCACAAATGGTCCCACAATATCTAAGCCCCACTTTCCAAATGGCCAAACATTTTTTGAAGATATTAACGTTTCACCTGGTGCATGTATTCTTTTTGCAAATCGCTGAAATTCCTCGCAACTTCTAGATAAATTCTTTGCATCTTCATGCATATATGGCCAATAATAACCTTGCATTTTTGTTCTGTATGCTAAAGATCTACCGCCGCTGTGATTACCAGCATCCCCACTATGTAGCATTTTTAATATTTGTTTTCCTTCTTCTAGTGTCAAACATCTAAGGGAAGGCCCATTTAAAGATTTTCGATATAATACCCCATCTCTTAACTCATAATTTGTTGCTCTACTTTTTAATTTATGTACCTCCAATCTATTCCTTGGTAACTCCCCCCTTGCTATATATGCGTGAATTTCCGCACGCCAATCTTCTTTAATTCGGCTTGATTCTTCGCCATTATTTTGTACTACCATTGCCTCAGCTTCCTCTTCTTTTTATTTAACAATTGATGGTGCTATTAATGTTTGTATTTTTATATTTCTCGCAGTCGGATCTACCATCATACTTGATATGAACGCAAAAGCATCTGCAAGTCTATTATCTCTTCTTGAAATATTCCTCCATTTGAGTCTTGGTATTTTCGCAGATAATTCTTCTACAAGTTTCTTATATTTTCTCAAAGATAAATCATTAGTTGCATATTCCCCTTCAATTTGGCGAATAACCAACTGTGAATCACTGGTAATTCTTGCATTCTCTACCTTCATTTCTATCGCAAATCTTAAGGCATGTACTACAGCCTCATATTATGTCTCATTATTGGTAGATTCGAATTCCAATCGAAATGTGAATGCCATTTTTTCACCTTCTGATGAAATAAAAATGACTCCAACTCCATTTCCTCCTCCATTAGATGATCCATCCACTAATATCTCCCATCTATTTGGTTCTGTTAAAAGATCTCTAGGATCCCCATATTCTTCTTCTATATCCATCATGTCTTCTCTGACTTCATCATCCTCCAAAGGAAACTCCGCGAGAAACTCTGCGATAATTTGAGATTTTGGCGAAGATAAAATTGCATATTGGATCTCAAAGTGCCCCACTTGTGCATTCCATCTTTCAACTCTGCCTGATCTTTTTGAATTTTTCATTACTGACTCGATTGGTACTTTTGTTAGTACTTTGATTTTATGCGCTTGGAAATATATGCGAAGTTTAGAAGCTGCATAAACTAATGCCAAAATTAATTTTTCAATCTTCGAATAATTTTTCTCCGCAGCATTAAATATTTTGCTGATGTAGTAAATAGGTTTTTCAACTCCTGCGTCATTTCGTAAAAGTACTGCACTTAAAGCATGTGGAGTTGTCGCAAGATATATCAGCAATTCTTCTCCTGGTTTAGCCTTCTGTAATATGGATATATTCATCAAATATTCCTTAACTCCTTGAAAAGCTTTCTCACATTCATCTGTTCATTTAAATTTTGTTCCCTTCTTTAATATGTTGAAGAAATGCTTGCACTTATCTGATGACCGCGAAATGAATCTTCCTAGTGAGGCTAAAAGCCCATTCAATTTTTGCACATCTTTTACTGTTGCTGGAGTTGGCATATCCCGAACACGCTTGCACCTTTTCAGGGTCAACTTGTATTCCTTCTTTTGATACGATATATCCCAAGAATTTCCCAGATGATACTCCGAAAGTACATTTCTCAGGATTTACTTTAATATTAAAAAGCCGCATCTGGTCAAAAATTTCCCTCAAATCTTGCACATGATTTTTAGCTTCTTTACTTTTTACCAACATATCATCCACATATACCTCTAAAGTTTTATGTATCCATTTTGCGAATACTTTTTCCACCATTCTTTGGTATGTTGCCCCTGCATTTCGTAACCCAAAAGGCATCTTTGTGTAGTCATATAATCCTCTGGGAGCAAAGAATGCAGTATGCTCTTGATCTTCTTCTGCCAGCGGAATTTGATTATAACCCTTGTATCCATCCAACGAAGATATTCGATCATTTCTCATGCAGATTCCACCATCTGCGGGATATCTGGTAAGGGAAAACTATCTTTGGGACAAGCTTTATTTAAATCAGTAAAATCGATGCAAATTCTTATCCCTTTGTTTTTCTTGGGAACTACTACCATATTGGCGATCCATTCTGGATACTTCGCTTGCCTTATAATTCCTGCATCAAGCATCTTTTGTAACTCTTCCTCTATCTTAGCATGATAAGTAGTTGCAATCTTTCTTATTCTTTGTTTGATTGGTCTCATATTTTTGTTAATCTCCAATCTATGGCACGCAACAGATGGATCTATTCCAGGCATCTCATCCATATTCCACGCAAAAATATCTTTGTATTCTCGCAGAATATTTACAGTTTGCTCTTCTTCCTCCACATCCATCTTAGTTCCAATTTTCAACATTTTTGGGTCTTCTTCACTTCCAACATTAACTTATTTTGTTGGTTCTGCTGCGGTATAACTAGCTTCATTCTCTCCCATTGGTGTTGGTGTCTTTATTATCTCCACTGGTTCATCATCTTCTTGCGATACATCGCTGAATATTCCTTTTCCTTCTTTTGATTTTATCATGTAAATCTTGAATTCTTCTTCTTTCTTTTCTTCTCTCCTCATTTTTCTACGTTGTTTTCGTAACTGAATTTGATTTTCACAATTCCTTACTTCATTTTGGAAACATAACGCCGCATAATCTGCATCTCCTTTAATTTCGCCAATTCCACTAGGCATAGGGAATTTTAAACATTGATGTAGAGTTGATGATACAACCTTGATTGCATGTATCCATGGTCTCCCCAACAGCATGTTATAAGGCGATTTCATATCTATCACACTCAAGGTGACCTGCGTTTCTATTTCCCCCAGTGGAATTCGTACTACAATTTCACCTTTAGGTTTTGTTAAAGATTTTCCAAATCCGTGAATATGATATGTTGGACTAAACATTTCTTCATCTTTGTATCCCATTTTCTTGAATGTGTGGTAAAACATTATATCCACAGAACTTCCCGTGTCCACCAGAGTCCTATTCACAAACCCATTCTTCTGTAGATCTTACTGATTTCTCTTTTCTTGTTGGTGCAACAGACACTGTGATCACCAATGGAGATGTATGACTTAAATTCTCTTTCGGAATTTCTGCTGCTGTAAATGTAATCTTATGTTTTTCCCAATCTTTTAGCGGTGATGCTTCATCTACCGTCATGATCTTCTTTCCTTCAAAATCTCGTTTGTGTATCCTTCTTTTAATATCTTCATGGAATTTGTCTATCATCATCTTTGTTATTACATCACACTCCAATTTCTTTTGATTATCTTTGATTTCAATCATCTTCTCTTCCACCAAAAGTATTCTTCCAATTCTTGAATGATTTCTTTCTTTTACCTAGCTTTTACTATGATTTTCAACTCTTCAATCCTGTTTAAGCGCCAAAATGTAGTTATGGAATTCCCACACTACACCCTATTCAAGAATCTATCAATATTTATGACATAATTTGAAGATTAAGAACACTTTTTCATTAATATGACCTTAAGGAATTACAGAAATCAAGAAAACAGATCACTTAACAAAGATTTTTATCTCTCCTAAAAACTTTCCTAACACTCAAAAATTCCTCTCCTCTCTGGAACTATTCACCTCCTTTATATAGGTATTTACATAGTGGATTACAGCTCATGACAGCTCATTTACAGCTAAGATTCCCTTCAATTTCGGATCTGAGTTCTTGCGATAAATCACAGCTGGCACCGCCTTTATCTTTCGCAGGTTTTATTGATATACCGCAAACATGTCACACTTTCTTCGTGTTTCTGTCGTTTTCAATCATTACGTCATTGTTTAAGTCATCTTTGGATGTGTCGCAGAATATCACTAATGTGCCGCAGAGTAATTCGTTTATTATCGATCAAAGATTTTTCTCTCTCCTAAAAACTTTCCTAACACTCAAAAATTCCTCTCCTCTCTGGAACTATTCACCTCCTTTATATAGGTATTTACATAGTGTATTACAGCTCATGACAGCTCATTTACAGCTAAGATTCCCTTCAATTTCGGATCTGAGTTCTTGCGATAAATCGCACTGCACCGCTAGCCTTTATCTTTCGCAGGTTTTATTGATATACCGCAAACATGTCACACTTTCTTCGTGTTTCTGTCGTTTTCAGTCATTACGTCATTGTTTAAGTCATCTTTGGATGTGTCGCAGAATATCACTAATGTGCCGCAGAGTAATTCGTTTATTATCGATGCATCGCAGAACAGTTGTTTATTTCGCAAGAATATTGTTGTGACAATATTCTACCCCTACAAGTAGCATTTCACTTTGTGTTACTGAATAAGCGAGTCTTCATTTTAATCTTGTATCATGTGAATCTGATTCTTCAGCTTACTTAATGGTACACATTGACGAAAAACTTTTCTAGCTAACTGAGTTCGTCCTCCATTCACACCAGCTCATGCACGTGAAATTTTCCATCATACTTCCTTGCCTTCCTTTTGTCTCAAAATTTCCAGAGCTGAACATTAGTTCACGAGATAAAGAAAAAATGAAAATGAAGAGATTTGTCTCCTTTTGAGAAATTTGTTGACGATTCAACTTCTTCCTCTTTGTTACTTGATTTCTCTGAACTTTTAATGAAATTTTGATGTTGTTCGTTGTTGAGAAAATGAAATTTCGGCGAAACTTCCATAAAACAAAAGCGCATACAGTAGTTAACTTCACCCAAGATCCTTTTGATTGTGCAAAGTAAACTCCTGAGTCTTCATTAATTTTTGTTCTTTTTCTGAAATTTTTGATTCAAGATGATCTTTTAATCTTCATTTTATTTATTCTGTCCCCTTAATTTTCCCTCTTTTCTCTTCTTGATGTTAGATTTATAGTTGATGAAGTCTTTAACTGCAACTTTCTTTTGGTTTGTTTTTTTTTTGACGTAGATTAGACATTTTCACATCTGATTTCTGAATTACTAATGATATTTTTTGCTGGAGATAAAAATCCTCGGCTTAAACTTTCGTTTCCATCCTTAAAATTTACAGATCCAGTGGGATTCATCACCAACAGTAGCCAATTTTTCTAAACTTTCTTGAACCAACGAGATTTGTCCCTGTTTCTAGCGCCAAAATGTAGTTGCAGGAAAGTGATGATTAAAATAATTTCTTGATAATAATTTCCCCTTGTAATATCTTGATAATAATTTCTTGATCCAAACTCATTTGATATGAAAGTGATGATTAAAATACTAAAATTGTAAATAGACACGCAGATTTTTACATGGTTTGATCAATTTGATCTACATCCATGATTCTTCACTATGATTGTTTAAATTTACATTTGATTTACATTGATAATCTCCATTAATGGAGTTCTAGATCTAGTTTTAGGGAATAAGATGATAAAGAAAAATACATTTTATCTCTAAAAATATCTCTCTCTCTTACCAAAAATTGTATTACGCCCTTCTCTCTCCTGCTATTTTCTTTATATATGTGTTTACATAGTGGATGATAGCTCATATACAACTCATACTTCCCCTATTTTAGGATCCCTTTATATACTCTCGCAAGTTCTCTCCATAATTTCGCAGGCTCTCTCTCTCTTGCTACATTCTCTCCATAACTCTCTCGAGCTCCCTCCTTGTTCTCGCGAGCTTTCTCTATAACAACCATAAAATCTTCACATCTTTCTTGTGTTTTATGATGTCGTTGTCTATTACGTCATTTCTGTAATTAATTTGCGATATTTTCCATGTATGGTAAAAGTTTTCGTAAGAACGTTGTTTTTGCGAGATTCTGCTCCTACACTCATCTTGCATGTTCTCGCGATCGAGCAGAAAGATGATATGAATATCTTGAATATTGAAAAGACATGGAGATCAGAAACCGTGATAGGGCTTTTCTTCGCCATGTTCATCTTAATGCTGAAGTTCTTGTGAATGAAATTTTGTTGTCAAATTCTCTTCCCACTACATCAATCACACCTCTAGAAGTAGATAATGATGAAATTCCTCGTCCCCTTGATGATGATCATGAATATGAAAGTGGTGAAGAAAATGTTTCTCAAGAAGATTCAGTAGAAAAAGAAAAAATCCCTCCTAAAGAAGCAGTTGTTGGTGGTGAAGCTATAGTTGGCGAGAAATCAAATGAAGAAGAAGCTCAAGTTGACCATAATGAGAGGAGTACTGGCGAAAATGATAAGCGAGGCTAATACTGAAGCTTGAGTTCTGCTTTTGTTTTCTTGAGTTATTGAATTATCTCCTATTTTCCCTTTTCTTGCGAGTAATGTACTTTTACACAACTTTAGAATTTAGTTATGTTTCTGTCATTTTAAGTACTTGCATGAAATATAATGATATTTAATTTATGAATTCTCATACTTGCACCTCATTATATTTCTTGGAATGAACAAATCTTTCCTGCATTCTTAAAAGAAAATAGTTAATTTTTGGAATTATTCTATTGGTCTTATTTTGCCTTCCTAGTTAAAGGTCTTATTTTGCCAATTTTTGTCTTTGCGACAAAATCGCAGGACGTTCTTACATTCGCATGTAAGAATCCATTGATCATGCCTTATCCACGCTTTGTCAATTTTGCTGCGACAATATGACAGGCATATGTTTTCTTGCGAAAACAAAGCCCCATGACATTGCCGTCTTGCGATGAAATCGCAGGACGTCTTTACACTTTCATGTAAAAACCCATTGATCTCATCTTATCTTTTTCTCTTGGATTTTTGCCTCTGTATATTTGTTGTACAAATATGATAAGCCTTAATACTCCCGTGAGTAAAAAGCCTCATGACATTTGCGTCTTAAGACACTTATCAGCTTCCTAACGGAGGGTGCCGCCCTTATCTTCCCCCTGGTTTCCCCTTCAAGGAGGCGTACATCGGCCATACAAGACTAGATCCTCCCATCCGGTCTTAACAACAACCAGTTATTTTCGCAGCCTCTTATCACGTTCGCCTATATGGCTTATGGTTACGAGACTTCACCCTAGGTGAGGTTTTCTTCGGACCGAGTGCGTCATAGTCAAGACTTGCCAAGAATTCCCAGGGTAGTTTCATACGCCCCGGGCACCCTTGGCTCAACCGTGTACCTCGGCGCCTTGATCATACTCTGCACTCCTTGGAAGAGACCCTCAGTCGTCCAACCTAAATCATAAGTTCAGGTTGAAAATCCAAGGTACCTCCCCCGGATGGGCTTTATTGACCCCAAATCTCCATGACTCAGGTTCCAGCAGCGGTATAAAAGCTTATCCCTGAGCCATGCAAAGAGATACCCCATTATATGACGCACATTAGGTCTTACATTTTCCTCTTGCGAAATGTTATTCGCGAACTAGGGTGTACGCCATAAAGGTTCGTCCCATTCTTATATTTCTCTTGCGAATATCGCCATTTCTTATTTTTATATTATTTCTTGCGAATAATCTCGTAGATGTGATAACAATTTCTTTTATTCATTTCTTTTTTGTTTTATCATATATTATATTACCATCTAGCCTTTCTCAGAATTTGTTACTGGTAATATCTTTTTAGATATAGTATGTTCCATGGTCTACCAAGTCTTTGACCAACATCTCTACCCTCCAGATCCATCAAATTATATGCCCCTGTTATAACTATCTCTTTAATAATATATGGTTCATCCCATTTTCTCGCCAACTTTCCACCATTTTCTCGCTGATAACCTGGTGTTTCTCGCAGCACTAAATCACCTGGTCGGAACTCACGTATTTTGACACGTTTGTTATACTCGCGAGCCAACCTTCGCTGATAATTTTTTATATGTTGTAAAGCTTGTTCTCTCTTCTCTTCTAACTCATCAAGTTTATTTAGAATCATATCAGCACTAAGATTCTTTTCCCAAGCCTCTCTTTTTGTTGTAGGGATAACAACTTCTATTGGAAATACTGCTTCGACACCATATGTTAGACAAAAAGGTGACATCCCAGTTGCTTCTCTCCTAGTTGTATTGTAGGCCCATATTGCATTATGCACTTGTTCAAACCATGCCATGTGGTGTCCCTCTAATTTTTTTCTTCAGTATATCTGCGATTGTCTTATTGGTTGCCTCTGCCTGCTTATTGGCTTGTGGATAAAGAGGTGTTGATTTTCCACATTTGATCTTAAATGCATTAAGTAACATTTCTATGTTTTGTCCTTCAAATTGCTTTCCATTATCAGATACCAACTGTGCAGGACTTCCAAATCTGCAAATTATATTTTCAAATATGAATGTAAAAATATCTTTATCACGAATGTGTTGTACGACCTTTACTTCTCCCCACTTTGTGAAATACTCTGTAGCGACAATCAAATATCTTCTTTGTCCAGAACCAGGTACAAATGGTCCCACAATATCCAACTCCATTTTCCAAAAGTCCATACACTTGTTGAAGATGACAATGGTGCCCCTGGTGCATGTATCTTCTTTCCGTATCGCTGACAATCTTCGCAACGTCTTGATAGTTGCTTCGCATCCTCATGCATATATGACCAATAATATCCTTGCATTTTTGTTCTGTATGCCAAGGATCTTCCCCCACTGTGATTACCAGCATCTCCACTATGCAAAATTTTTAACACCTTTTCTCATTATTCCCGTGTCAAGCATCTAAGTGATGGCCCATTAAAATATTTGCGATATAATACCCCATCTCTTAATTCATAATTTGTTGCACAACTTTTTAACTTGTGTGCTTCTAATCTATTTCTTGGTGTTTCTCCTCTCGCAAAATATGCATGAAGTTCTGTTCGCCAATCTGCAGTATTTCCTCTTGGTTCTTCTTCGCCACTTTCTATTATCATCACATATGCCTCTTCTTATTCTTTATTGATTGAAGGTGATATAAGTGTCTGAATTTTTATGCATCTCGCAGCTGGATTTGTCATCATGCTGGATATGAAAGCAAAAGCATCTGCGAGTCTGTTATCTTTTCTTGATATATGTCTCCATTTTATTTTTGGAATTTTTGCTGATAGCTCTTCAACAAGTTTCTTGTATTTCTTCAAGGGTGGTTTATTTGTTGTGTATTCTCCTCTTATTTGGCGAATAACCTATTGCAAATCACTGGTAATTCTAGCATTCTCCAATTTCATTTCTATTGCGAATTTTAGAGCATGTATTACAGCTTCATATTCTGTCTCATTATTAGTGGATGCAAATTCCAATCTAAATGAAAAAGCTATTTTTTCTCCTTCTGGCGAGATAAAGATAACTCCAACTCCATTAACTTCCCCGTTTGATGATCCATCCACTAATATTTCCCACTTGTTAGGTTCTGTTAACAGATATCTTGAGTCTCCATGTTCTTCTTATACATCCATCATCTCTTCTACAGCTTCATCATCATCTAGAGGAAAAGCTGCTAATAAATCTACTACAACTTGTGATTTTGGCGAAGATAGAATTTCATAGTTGATTTCAAAGTGTCCTACTTGTGCATTCCATCTCTCAACTCTGCCTGATCTTTTTGAATTCTTCATTACTGACTCAATTGGCACCTTTGTTAATACTTTTACTTTATGTGCTTGAAAATAGATTCGAAGTTTAAAAGTTGCATAAACCAATGCCAGAATTAGCTTCTCAATCTTTGAGTAATTTTTCTTTGCAGTATTGAATGTTTTGTTAATGTAATAAATTGGTTTTTCTATTCCTGCATCCACTCGTAGTAACATTACTGCACTTAGTGCGTGCGAAGTTATCGCAAGGTAGATCAATAATTCTTCTTCTGGATCTGGTTTCTATAAGATAGATATGTTCATTAAATGTTCTTTGATTCCTTGAAAAGCCTTTTCACATTCATCTGTCCATTTGAACTTTGTTCCCTTCTTAAGTATACTGAAGAAATGCTTGCATTTGTCTGATGATCGTGATATGAATCTTCCTAGCGAAGCCAAAAGCCCATTCAACTTCTGCACATCTTTTACTGTTGCTGGTGTTGGCATGTCGCGAATTGCTTGTACTTTCTCTGGGTCAACTTGTATTCCTTCTTTTGACACAATATATCCTAAATTTTTTTCTAAAGTCACTCCAAAATTACACTTTTCGGGATTCACCTTGATGTTAAAGTGTCGCATTTGGTCAAAAATCTCCTTCAAGTCCTGCACATGGTTTTTAGATTCTTTACTCTTGATTAACATGTCATCTACATACACCTCTAATGTTTTATGGATCCACCTCGCAAAAACTTTCTCCACCATTCTTTGATATGTTGCACCAGCATTTCTCAAACCGAAGGGCATCTTTGTATAGCAATATAACCCTCTTGGAGCAAAGAATACGGTGTGCTCCTAATCTTCTTCAGCGAGAGGAATCTGATTATATCCTTTATACCCATCTAATGAAGATATTCTATCATTTCCCGCTGCTGATTCGACCATTTGAGGAATGTCTGGTAATGGAAAACTATTTTTAGGACAAGCTTTGTTTAAGTCAGTAAAGTCTATGCAAATTCTTATCCCTTTATTCTTCTTTGGAACCACCATCATATTTGCAATCCATTTCGGGTATTTTGCTTGCCTTATAATTCCCGTGTCAAGCATCTTCTATAATTCTTCTTCTATTTGGGAATGGTATGTTGTTGCGAGTTTTCTTATCCTTTGTTTAAATGGTCTTACATCCTTGTTAATTTCTAACTTATGACATGCAACTGATGGATCTATTCCAGGCATCTCATCCATACTCCACGCGAAGATATCTTTATATTCTCGCAAGAGGTTTACGGTTCGCTCTTCCTCATATGCATCCATCTTAGTTCCAATTTTCAGCATATTAGGTTCTTCTTCATTTCCAATATTTACTTCCTTTATTGGTTATGCTCGGTGTAGCTGGCCTCAGGCTCTCCCATTGGTGTTGATGTTTTCATAACTTTCACAAGTTTATCTCCTTCTTGCGAAATTTCGCTGGGTATTCCTTTTCCTTCTTTTGCTCTTATCATGTAAACTTTAAATTCTTCTTCTTTCTTTGTATCTTTCGCCATTTTTCTGCGAGATTTTCGCAGATTTGCACGCCCTTCATAATTCCTCACTTAGATTTGATAACACAGTTTCACATGATCAGTATCTCCTCTAATTTCTCCAACTCCACTAGGCATAGGAAATTTGATGCATTGATGCAAGGTTGATGATACAACCTTGATTGCGTGTATCCATGATCGTCCCAATAGCATATTATATGGTGATTCCACATCTACCACACATAATGTTACTTGTGTTTCAATCTCTCCTAGCGGAATTCGTACCCCTATTTCGCCTTTAGGTTTTGTTAAAGATTTTCCAAAGCCATGAATATGATATGCTGGACAAGACATCTCTTCATCCTTGTATCCCATCTTCTTAAATGCATGATAAAATATTATATCTACAGAACTTCCTGCATCCACCAAAGTTCTATTCACAGACCATTCTTCCGCAGATCTTGTTGATTTTTCCTTGTTCATTCATATTGTGGATACCGTGATTACCAAAGGAGATGTACGATCCAAATTTTCTCTTGGTATTTCTATTAATGTGAATGTGATTTTATGCTTTTCCCAATCTTTCAGAGGTGATACTTTCTCCACCGTCATAATTTTTTTTTCTTCAAATTATCGTTTATGAATCCTTCCTTTAATATTTTCATGGAATTGGTTGATCATCATTTTTGTTATCGTATTGCACTCCAACTTCCTGTAATTCTCCTTGGATTTAATCATTTTCCCTTCAACTATTTCACCGACTTGATCGATCCTCTTCTTGACTTGAATACTGATCTTTAATCTTATTTTTTCTACGATTTTGAACTTTCAATCCCTGTTTCTAGCGCCATTATGTAGTTGCAGGAATTCCTATACTACACCCCTCACACGAATTCACAATAATCAACACATGTTTGAAGATTAAGAACAACACTTTTATTGATTAATTCTCTGAAATCTTACAAGAAATGGAAGAAATCAAGAATACAACCGCTCACAAGGACTTTCTCTCAGCTCAAAACTTTCTCCACACTCAAAAATTGATCTCTCTCTTCTGAGTCTATTGGTTCTCTTTATATAGGGTAGTTACATAGTGGATGACAGCTAATTTTTCCTTTAATTTCGGATCTGACTCGCGATATTCTCGCAGCAGTTGTAATGTTAATTCTCGCAGATGTTATAATCTTCGCAGGATCGTCATGCTTTTATCGTGTTTCATCTACCGTCATCCGTTACATCATTCTTTGAGTCATTCTGCGACGATCGCAGAGTGTTGTTGAAGAGCTTGCAGAAACGTTTTTTATAAATTTTGCAAGAGTATTTCTGTGGCGATATTCTGATCCTACAATGGTAGCCTCTGCGAGACCATGGGGTGAGGATGTTCTAAACTGATCCTATTAAAAATGTAATATTTATCAAGTCCTTTTGATTTAAATATCTAGCATTGACAAGGTCGGTGAGCCCTTAAATTATATAATAAGTGTTATGATTGTTTCAAAAACGCATAATTTCTTGTGAACAATAATTAATTCAACACTTTGAATCATCCACCAGAGACATAAATCACTTGAACGGTCCGCATTCTGCATGGATATGTTCAGAAATATCACCTTGTTTATTTTGAAAGAATGGGTTGTTTACCATTTTCATCTTAGGATGATCTCAATCCTTTTTACTAAAGAATGACTTTGTAATGCTTTATTACTTTAAAAGCATAATGGGAGGGGAGGTAGTGTTTCTAGTACTTTAAAAAGAGTTGATTATGATAGATGTCGTCACTTTGCATTCTTTCAATCTTTGTAATTTCCATTTTCTTGTTCACTCAAATAAAAAGATGTTTCAAAACAGAACATCATATCATAACCAAAGTGTCTTTATGGTTATAACAAAACCTGAATGAGTCAATTCCCAACATTACATTGTCGGTGATGATCTGGATTCAATTATCCAAATATTAGTGACTTACAGTTCACTAAACTAATTGGCTCATTATTTTCTCTAAAATGTGAGTCCTTTAACATTTATTAGAGGCAATTTATAGATGCATTCACATTCTCACAATGAATTTTTGTACGATAACCGTTCGCACAGATTTCGTAAGAACTTGACAAAGTGTGATTAGATCTTAGTTCTTACAGAGCTTATATAACTTTTAATCGTTATACCAATTAGGGAAAAAAGATTGAGCATTCATTCGCTCGGCTATTACATGTAATGATCCAATCATCACATGGTATTATATAAGGAAACAATTCAACAAGCAGTTTAATATATTTCCTTAAGAGCTTTATATAATAAGTGGTGTGGCCTTATTACGTAACAAAAGAAAATTTATCTCATTTACTTTAGAGTGTTACAGTTCATGAAGATGATATACTTTTCATCATAATGTACGAATGATCCTTTTAACTCAAGTACTTTTGAGTATATCTCAAGTGCTTTAGAGTATTTCAGTCTCATGGAAATTATATAATATTCATTCTGTAAGAGCATACAATGGATATAATTCTTTGCAAAAAAAAATTCTTTATTTTAGTTAATATAATATCGGTCAAACTATCATGTAGACAATAGTTTAGGATAAAATCATGCAAAATATAGAATCTAACCATACGAATTCGATTGAATAAAGATAAACAATAAGAAAAATTAGCAAAGTTCTTGTTGCCATTAATGTTTACGTCTAGCTAGGATATGACCTTCTCCAAGAATATAGTGAGTTTGTTTTCCTTTAAACTCCCTATATCTCTTATAGTTGACCACTAATATATGATACAGTAAAAACTCCATATATTAATAACCTTGGGACTTCAAAAAATTATTAATATATGAAGTTTATTAATATAGGGAGGTATCCCTAAAGAAATATTTTTTTGCTAGTTCAAATTATGTAAGTGATAATGGATATGAATGTCTTCCTTAATCATCCAAATGAGTAACAAGTCGTATATGCTTTAACCAAAGAAGAAATCATCAATGGAATTAGACAAGAAGCAAAGGGAGATAATCATGATAGTATGGATGCATCAAAAGTTTCATCCCAAGAAACTTTAAACATGTTTGACAAGTTGGAAATGTTTTGGCTTCAAAAAAAAGTGCCTATAGTAATGAGGTATTACGTATCCTCAAATCAAAAGATGCCATAACATCCAAAAATTACATCATTTACTCAAACAACTATAGATTAGTATTTTATTTCATCTTAAGTTTCAATGTAACAAGATCCATAAGTTTCGAACAATGACGATTATATTAATATATGGAGGTAAATTCCTTATGACGGGACTAGAAAAATCTATTGATATTAAAATATGGAGGTTATTACTATTTATAACTGGCCCAAGTTGGGACTATGATATTTTATTAATATATAGAGTATCAATATATGGAGTTTTTACTGTACTTGCATTACAAAGCTTGTACATTCTCAGTAAAATGCTTATACCAAGATTTGAAACTCTCATTGATATGAGTCAAAATGACATCTCTGTCCCATTATAGGTAGATACATTTACTTTGTATCACTACTACTGGAGCCAGAATTACATCTCTGACTCATGGAAACTTTTGTGAGTTCTTCCTTTCCACAAAAAATGAGGTGTGCTTTTAATTACAACATATCATTATCGAAGTTATTGACTCATTATAGTATAACAAGTGGATTACATCCCACTGAACATTCAAGTTTGGGAGATAAATAAATGTTTCGACAAACTTCCTTCAAATCATTACATCTTCTGAAGTCAATATGTCGCCTTAGAAATGTTGAAGGTATGGTTTCCTCTTTGAACGGTGTATCTTCATAAGTTGGAGATTTTTATGAAGAAAGTATTGTACTTGTGCATACATACTCCCACATCATAGACACTTTAATGGTGCTCAATTTCTTCTGAGTCCAAAAAGTTAAATTAGAGTCGAATTGGTTTAGTCAAAGTTCGGTGAACTATTTGGTCAAGAGCCGGTCCATTGGGTTGATAAGGTCATGGTTAATGAATATAAAAATATATTGTCAAACATATATTGTCCAATATATATGAAGTATTCAGGCCCATTGATAATAAGTTTGAAACTATT
Source organism: Papaver bracteatum (assembly GCA_023529315.1). Lineage (NCBI taxonomy): Eukaryota > Viridiplantae > Streptophyta > Magnoliopsida > Ranunculales > Papaveraceae > Papaver > Papaver bracteatum. Next base: position 370,290 of record JAJJWX010004572.1, read on the forward strand.
AGCATATGAGCCCAAAATATATCGTTAACCCTACAAATTGAAAAATTCTTCTTTCAACTGTTTTGATCGACAGACAAATGCATCATAGTCATATCATTATGAAATTTTTACATTTAATTCATTCCAATATTTCTCCAAACATAATCAAATTGCAAGGAAATCCAACGGCCAGATAAAAATATATTCATGATGACGTATGACTGTTCTAATTAACGTTTATGTGGACACAACTGGAAATATCACGCACTTTTGAGTATTTCCCATGGTTGGATTTTTATGAAATTTTTACAGTGTTTAAGGAAGAACAATATGTAAAGAATAAAAAAATTAAAGAATAATCCAACGTTGTAATTCCTAAACCCTAAGTTTTTCGAAGCTGTTATAAATTAGGGTTTTCCAGAACGTACACAGATTCATTAAAATCTAGTTTTTGAGATTACATCATATTCTGATTTGATTGAAATTTTTATATAGTATGTAATACCTAATTGGTTCACACATATTCAAATTTTGTAAAACTCTAACGGTGAAATCTCTATGTTTTACAATCATATATTCGTGGAACCCTAGAAAATACTATGATTACGAAATTCTTTTGTTAAAAAGAAATACCTGGTGGTGACGCATCCATAATATTATAACCAGAAGATCCGAACCACGCTAATCTTCAAGAAGTAATCCATCATAGTTCTCAAACGATTAAAAAATTTGCACAGTTAATAGAGTCGTGCTGATGACGTGTTGCAGTGAAAATATGGAGAAAGTAATGAGACAAAGAGAGATTTTTATTGATCAGGATAATAGGGTTACATGGATACCATGGGCCATAGGCCCTGTAACAATTTTCTATTTTTAAATTTTAAAAAAGATATTTTTGAAAAAAAAAAAAAATTCTAAGTTTTAAAATATTGTTTTGGTCATTTTTTTTATAAAAATAATTTTCTTTATTTTATAAAAAATTAAAAACTTTTTAAGGAAAATAATTTAAGAACGGGCCCTAGCTCAGCTGGTCATCCCCGTTCCCCAAAGTTTCATGAGTTCCAGGAGGTCCCAGGTTCAAGCCCCCAATGGCGTAATATTTCAGGAATTAACATGGAAGGCAGTGTTAGTTTGCCCACTTGTGACACAATCTCAGCCCCCCATCCGCTTCGGCTCCCTTGGATAGGTTACCCATGAGGCTCGCTGGTAAGTTAACACAACAACCTGTTCAATTAATGTAATAGTATGTTGTTGGAGCTTAGCTTGTTAGGCTTCCAACTAATTAATGTAATACTCTTTATCCAATAATAATAATTAATTTTTTTTTTTAAAGATTACATTTTTAAAAAAATATATTTTTTTTTAAAGAATCAGCTGAATCAGAAGAAGTCCCAGGACAGTGCAAACCTTGACGCCTGTAGAAAGAAAATGTCATATGGACATTACACAGCCGCTACCAAAGTGCTCTCCTCTAGTGGTGTAGCCCCCTGTAGTGATGCCACTTTGTCTGAACTGATGCAGAAGCACCCTTCGTCCCCTCCACCGTCTATTCCTGTATGCAGTTCTCAAAGCTATAAAGAGCTTCCCCAAGGGAACATCATGCGGGAGAGATGGTTTGAGAGCTCAACATCTCCTAGACGCAATGAGCGGTGCTGCGAACGCAGTCGCAGATGAACTACTTTCCTCCTTAACCAAAGTTGTTAATCTTTGGATGGCAGGTCGTTGCCCCTCTGTGCTTGGGGAGTATGTTGCGAGTGCTCTGCTCACTCCGTTATATAAACCAGGTGGTGTCCTACACCCCATCACAGTAGGAACAATTTGGAGACGATTAGTGTCAAATCTTGCTGCTACTAGTGTTGGTAAAGACGTGGTTGCTTACCTCGGAGATTACCAATTTGGCGTTGGTGTGCCATGCGGTGGGGAAAGTATTATTCACTCAGTTAACAGGCTCATGGAACTGAAAGGTAATATGAATAATATCTCCATGTTACTGGTTGATTTTTCAAACGCCTTTAACATGGTCGACAGATCTGCACTAATCCGTGAAGTCCGATTACACTGCCCTGCAATATCGTATTGGGTTGAATTTTGTTATGCACACCCTGCAAGGATATACTACAACGACGTCATCCTCTCCTCTGCCCAAGGAGTGCAACAGGGAGACCCCCTCGGTCCCCTACTTTTTGCACTCACGTTACACCCCATTGTGAAGCAGATTGCATCTCAATGTAGCCTGGACTTACAAGCCTGGTATTTGGACGACGGAACGATCATTGGTGACACCATTGAAGTCTCCAAAGCTTTACGCATCATCCAAGGTGAAGGAATCTCCAGGGGTCTCCATCTAAACATTAACAAAATTGAATTATTTTGGCTGCAGACAGATCCGAGAAGCTTCAGTCCAGAATTGTTCCCTAGCAACATCAGCAGACCTTCGTTGGGGGTTAAATTATTAGGGGGACCTGTAAGCCCTAATCTTCATTTTTTCCAAGAAATGGTTATGCACCGGGTGGACAAAACACTTCAGATGATGGATGCCGTTAAGAAACTTAAAGATCCTCAATGTGAACTCCTACTGCTACGTAATTGTACAGGCATCTCTATGTTGTAATTCACCATGCGTACAAAAAATCCATTGGCCTTGGAGTATGCTACATCACATTACGACGATCACCTATTTAAGTATCTGAGACAGTTGGTCACTGCCGACGGTGCTGGCTTCGGCCCCCTGCAATACCTCCTGGCTACACTTCCTATACGAGACGGCGGACTCGGGGTCTACACTATGTCAGACACCTCTCATTACTTCTACTTGGCGTCACAGCTCCAAAACACAGCTTGTTCAACGCATCATTTTACACACCACTATTTTAGAGGACCAAGCCCAATTTTCCAGCACGATGTACAGAAGTTCAACCAGGTTTGTGGCATCTCTTCTTCTTCACTCAGTTTCGACAGCATTGCCCCTCATCCCATGCATTCTATGCATTCACTGGCAGTATTATACTTCGACGCTGTGAAGAAGCAGCTGCTTACTAAGTTCAGTTTGACTACACGAGACAGCGTGCTGTGGCAAAGCAACCAAGCAAAACATGCCCAAGATTACTTGCTGGCCATTCCAATCAGTGGGCTAAACCAAACTTTAGGACCAAGGCAGTTCCGGTGTGTTCTTAGCTATCGCCTAGGTATTCCTCTCTTCCCTGTTGGCAGTCGATGCATTAGTTGCAATAGGGACATGGACATATATGGAGACCATGCATTACACTGTGCAAGCGAGATCGGTCTTAAATTCAGGCACGACGGGGTACGAGACGTCTATATGGATATATGCTTTCGATCCGGGGTATCAGCCAGAAAAGAAGCTTCTTTGGGCCTTAGCTCTGTTGATAACCACACTTTGCTCCCTGCTGACTTGTTGGTCTAAAATTGGGAAAACAGGAAACATATATGCTTCGACGCCAAAGGGGTCTCTCCCTTCACAAGTGATATACGATCCTTCGTTCCAGGTCAGGCTATTGCCAAAGCCGTTCAGCGTAAACGCAACAAGTACCTAGCTACTTGTGAGTCTCATGGATATGGTTTCGGCGTCCTTTCACTACCTTGGGGGAGCTCAGTGACGACACAGTGGGTTTCTTAAAGCGTCTCAAGAGTTTCCTTGCCAATAATGATGCAGATTACAGCAACAACATATTTTTATTTCATAGAGTAGGCATGGAAATCAAAAAAGGTGTTGGAGCCTAGCTTGTGGCTCGGCTACCAACTAATTCTGTATAAAAATACTTATGTTTGTTTCGTTTTTAATAATAATAATAATAAAAATAATACTTATTTTTAATAATAATAATACTTATTTTTAATAATAATAATAATAATACTTATGTTTGGATAACGGGCCCTAGCTCAGCTGGTCATCCCCGTTCCCTGAAGTTTCATGCGTTCCAGGAGGTCCGAGGTTCAAGTCCCCAATGGCGTAATATTGCAGTAATTAACATGGAAGGTAGTGTTAGTTTTCCCCCCTTGTGACACAATCTCGCCCCCCCCTCCCGCTTTGGCTCCCCTTAGCAAGGTTACCCATGAGGCTCGCTGGTAGGCTAGCACAGCAACATGTTCAATTAATGTAGTAGTATGTCGTTGGAGCCTAGCTTGTTAGGCTTCCAACTAGTTTCATGTAATGATATTAAATTATAATCTTGTGTGTTAAAAAAAATAAAAAATAATAATAAGAAGAAGAAGAACAGGCCCTAGCTCAGCTGGTCATCCCCGTTCCCCGAAGTTTCATGCGTTCCAGGAGGTCCCAGGTTCAAGTCCCAATATTGCAGGAATTAACATGGAAGGTAGTGTTAGTTTGCCCCCCTTGTGACACAATCTCTCCCCCCCCCCCGCTTCGGCTCCCCTTGGCAAGGTTACCCATGAGGCGCGCTGGTAGGCTAGCACAGCAACCTGTTCAATTAATGTAGTAGTATGTCGTTGGAGCCTAGCTTGTTAGGCTTCCAACTAGTTTCATGTAATAATATTAAATAATAAAAATAATATCTATAATTACAGTGTATAATAATAATAATAATAATTAAAAAAAATTGAGGAGGTAGTGTTGGTTTCATGTATATCCCGAAGTTTCATGCGTTCCAGGAGGTCCCAGGTTCAAGTCCCCAATGGCGTAATATTGCAGGAATTAACATGGAAGGTAGTGTTAGTTTGCCCCCCTTGTGCACAATCTCGCCCCCCCTCCCGCTTTGGCTCCCCTTGGCAAGATTACCCATGAGGCTTGCACAGCAACCTGTTCAATTAATGTAATAGTATGTCGTTGGAGCCTAGCTTGTTAGGCTTCCAACTAGTTTCATATAATAATATTAAATAATAAAATTGAGTTGGATTTTTTTTTTTTTTAAATTTAAAATTTTTAAATAATAATAATAATGTACCTAAATTTAAAGAATAATAATAATAATAAGGATAGTTTTGCCATTAAGTAAAATATATGGATAAAGAGCTTTAAAGATTACTATCTAATAACCCGTTTTTGTCCTTATTTGATATGCCCTGAATTTTTTTGGTATGCCCTAAAACAGGGTTCTTAATTAGTCAGCATAAATGGACCTTGATTTTAGAATGTCAAAGACAATGAGCAGAAACATTGAGTTACTTTTTCACCCAAGAACTCCCCAAAATCTGCCATTGAGACTGTAACATGATCCAAAAAATGCATCTTAATCTAGAATTTGTTTCATGGTTCAAAATCTGCTCGGTCACTAAAATGACCATGTGAATTAAAATTTGAGATGTGAAGAATTTTGTTTTGACACACAAACCAATACTTGCCATGTCTTAAGCTAAAATATGCATCCTCACCTGAAATGTACTGAATTTCTTTTAGCTTAAAGACAAAAACAATGAAACATTCACCAAAAAACAAATCTGTATTTAGCTGAGATTTCAATCTTATTGTTAACCCAATCACAGTCTCAACCTCTTATTCATCCTATAACCTAAAAATACATGTGGTCAGAGCTCATGCAAGTTCACTGCAAGCTTTAATATTTTGTAGCCGAATGTCGGTCAAGAAACAGGCATCATTTTTGAAAGATTAAAACTGCTGGATTAGCTCTTACTAATGTTACTGCAGCTGATATGGGATTCTTAAAAGTGACCCCATACCCGCATAACGAAATATGGCTTTCTGACCAAGAGGCAAACTATCGTTTGATACAGCAAATGCGCACATACCAACAAGGGGAAAAGAAAAGAGAGCAAACAAGCATGGCTTGGATAGTCTGACCAAGAGGAAAACTATCCAAGCCACCAAGATTTGAAGAGCCTAGATTTTGAGGTCTCGACCTTTCAGGACAACCCCAAACATCCAATACACCAATTCAGCATAAACACACTCTCTATAAAACCTCTGCCTAACAACTAAGGAGATAACCCATTGTGTGCTTGCAAATAAGTGAATGGTATCAGCACTCAGCAGTGATCCACAATCATGGGCAATCAGAATAAGAGAGCAAGTTAAATTTATAATTGTATGAAATGCATGATCTGATACATTTACATGTTCAATTCAATCAGACAAAAAAAAAAACAGATTGAAATGGAGGAAACCTGAAAATAGAGCATGAACGTCAAAATGGTACCAATTGTTGCAGTCTGCTACCAAAGCAAGGCATCTGAATGAGGCAATCGTGTGAGTGTAGAGTATATAATCGCCAATATGGCATAGAATTAAGCATCCCTACCAAGCCAAAATAGCAATTCAGAGTCCATTATTTGCTTCAAGTGGCAGAACTCACATGCAAGTTCCATTGCACGACAGAATTAGTCAAAAGAAGCTTTAATCTTTTATCACAGTTCTTGTTTAGATTGACAACAATGTCTTCGAATGTCGGTCAAGAAGCAAGCATCATTTTTTCTTAAAGAAAACATCAAAACTGCTGGCTTAGCTGTAGTTGGTAATTATCTCACAACTACACCCTCATAAGAATCCATTAAAATGATTCCTAAATCTAATTAATTTGATATGAAACTAAGAATTAGAGTAATAAAATTATAAAAGTGACACAAAGATTTTTACGTGGTTCGATCAATGTGATCTACATCCACGGTTCTTTACTAGTGATTGTATGTAATTACATGATTGTACAATTGAAACTCCATTAATGAATATTTGGAGCTTTAGAATTTCTTGGGGAAGAAGATGATAAAGAAAATAAAATCTCTCCTAACATTTTTCTCCCTCCTCCTAAAATTATCCTCTCTCTCTAAAAAAGACCTCCCCTTCTTCTCATGCCTAAATGTCTATTTATATGATCTTACAAAAGATGACAGTTGTGTTGTCCCGCCATTTCGGATTTGAGAATTATCCTGAGAACCTTCGTAAGTTCACTTCGTGAACTTATTTTTCTTTCCTCGTGATTTCCTTTGCTTGCAAAATGTTCTTTGTTCGCAAGATGTCTTTTCTCTCCACAATTTCGTAAGTTATCATTTGTTGTGATATTCCGCTCCTACATCTTGCCTCTTTTTTCTTGAATATTGCTTGAAGAGCGATCTTTAAGAAAAAACTAGTTGTTGTAGTTGTTGGTGTAGTCTTTGATCTTTGTTGATGAAGGAACGAGCGAAAGAATATTAAACTCAAAAAGTATATACTTGCCTCTATTCTTTTGCGAAGTTCTGAAGCTTTAAAAAGTAATTAGAAGTATCATCTTGCGAAGTATGAAGTATGTGAAGTATCTTGAAGAAGTATGAAGTATAAGAAATATAAAATATCCTTGAATAAGTATAAGAAGTACTCAATCCTCGAAATATATAAGAAGTATGAAGTATCCTTAAGAAGTATAAGAAGTACTTAATCCTCGAAATATATAAGAAGTATTCGTCCTTGAATGAGAGTGATAAATATTGCCTCTGTTCATGTGAAATTTTTATTCCATTTTTGATGAGGATTCTTGCTGAGAAGATAAAGAATCATAAAATATTTTCTTGGGTATCCATAGTTGCCTCTGTTCTTTATCTATGAAGGAGAATCCTTAAGAAAATGTTGAATAACTAAATTGCGTCTCTATTCTTATCTTGCCTCTGCCTCAAGTGGTAACCCTTCTAACTTCCGAATTTTTCTGCAAATTTCTGAATTTTTTCGTGAATTTCGGGCTTTTCTGCGAATTTCTAAACTTCTGAATAATGCTGCGAATAGTGCTGTGAATATAGTGTTGCGAACATAGTGTTGCGAATATAGTGTTGCGAACATAGTGTTGCGAATATATTGTTGCGAACTATGAATAGTCCTGCAAATTATGAATGTTTCTGCGAAGTTTCGCGGTATTATCCTGTAAAATTTTGTAAAATACTTGTGTGCATATAATACTTATATAATGATTATGTTATGAAATGTGTATGCGATGCTTATGCCTTGAAATGCTTATGCAATGCTTTTATGATGCGAATATTATGCTTGAATGATGCGAGTATGATGCTTGTATGATGTGAGTATGATGCTTGTATGATGCGAATACTTATCTATTGCAATGTATATTTCAAGTTTCTGTTACTTATCTCATTTTGCCGTAGTAAAATTGATATATATTTGAGTTGCCTCCATTCATATAAGCATCTTCGCAAGTTTACTTGTGTATTTTCGCGAATGAAATCGCCTCTTCTGGTATGACTTCGTGATATATATTCTTGTAAAAATTCTTCAATGATATTGATGGAATTGTCTTCTTTGATATATATTGTCTTCAAAATTCTTCAATGATCTTGATGGAATTGTCTTCTTTGATATATATTCTCTTCAAAGTTCTTCAATGATCTTGATGGAATTGTCTTCTTTGTTAGGACTTCATGATATATATTCTTGTAAAAATTCTTTAATGATATTGATGGAATAAATTTCATGAATTGTTGTGGTCTTATCATGCCTTCCTAAGTAAAGGTCTTATTTTGCCACCTCTTTTGTAGCGACAAAATCGCAGGACGTTCTTACACTTTCATGCAAAAACCCATTGATCTTGCCTTATCTTTTTTGTATAGTATTTTAGCCTCTTCAGGAAGTGTTGCGACAATATGACAGGTCTAAATATTCTTGCGAACATAAAGCCCCATGACATTGCCGTCTTGCGATGAAATCGCAGGACGTCTTTACACTTTCATGTAGTGACCCATTGATCTCATCTTAACTTCATTATTATATTCTGCGAGTTCTTTTTTCTTTTCTTTTCTTTTCTTTCTTTCTTTCTTTTTTTTTTTTTTTTTTTTAGCAGGCTCGCAGAAGTTCAATTGTTGCACAAATATGACAAGCCTTTATGTTTTCGCAAACAAGAAGCCTCGTGACATTTGCGTCTTATAGCACGTATCAGCTCCCTAATGGAGGGTGCTTCCCTTTATCTTCCCCCTGGTTTCCCCTTCAAGGAAGCGTACATCGACCATACAAGGTTAGCTCTTCCCATCCGGTTCTGCCAACAACCAGCTTTTGATCGCAACCTCTTATCCTTTTTTCCTATAGGGCTTATAGTTACGGGGTTACACCCTATGGGGTATCTTTGGGCCAAGTGCATCATTTGCCAAGACTTGTCAAAAATGGCAGATGTGGTTCAACCTCACCCGGCACTCTTGACTCAACCGTGTACCTCGGTGCCTTGATCGTTTTCTGCACTTCTTGGGAAAGACAGTATGCCTTAGTCGCCCAACCTAAATCCCCTTACACCGCATTTTATATTGCGTAATGTCGCTAGATTAGGTGAGAATCCAAGGTGTCTAACCCGGATAGGTACCACATTATTGGGTTGTACCCCTAAATTTTTACCATGTACTAAGGGTCCTTGGTGGTGTTCCGGTTACCCTTAGCCACGTTTATAGGTAGCCCCTTAAATGACACACTTTAGGACTTTGCCTCTTACGAAATATAGCTTCGCGAACTAGGGTGTACGCCACAAAGGTTTGCCTGTATAAAATTTTCTGCTGCTCTCTTTCTTTTTTGGAGGCTGATCACAGATTGCGGTCTTTTATTCGCAAATTAATGAAAGTTTAATCGCAATTGATTTTTGGCGGTATTTTTTCGCCTTTTTTTAAAAATTCATCGTAAATTTTTCATGTATATAAAATGTTGAATGTTTTCATGAAATGTTTAGTATAAGAAGTAAGAGAAGTATCCATATCACATCTTTAAATCAAAATTATTCTATAGAAATATAGGAATTGAATTTTCTCTGTTTTTTTGCAATTTTGAAGTCTTTGAAAAATTTTGAGATCTTTTAATTTTTGCGATGAAGTAATTTTAGAATCTTGTGATTGTGTCGCTTTTTACCAATCTAAAAAATCTTTAAAATGTTTTGGAATCTTTGAAATTGTAGAAATTTTGCGAGTATATAATTTCAAAAATCTTTTATCTTCCGTAAATAAATTATTAAAGGAAATGGTACTTACCTTTTTACAGCTTGTTGTTTTTTCTTGTGAAGTAAATTGCTTGCTTGCAAAATGAGAATTAAATTTTTGACCCGCCATGAAACTCATACTTCTGGTGGATTGCTTGTTGTTCACGAAGTAGTTTTCTTCTTCCCGAAGTAGGTTATGTTGATGCAAGCCTTGAAAAGTATATACAAAGTAAACATTCACGAAGTTAAATAGTTGCGAACTTAAATGAATATTCGTCAAGTAAATGGTTGCGAAGTAAATGTTCACGAAGTTAAATAATTGCGAACAAAGAAAATGAAAATTCGGTACTTAAAGTAAATTTCCACGAAGTAAATGTTTGCGAACTTCCCTCTTTATTCCTTTGTTGCGTCTTTGGAGTTCTTTCATGCTTTTTTTATTTGCTGAGTTGATCGAGCTAGCTGAGATTCTTGCGTGGGTTTGTTATTTTGATTCCCTGGCTGTCTCTTAATATTCAAATTGATTAACCCAAAACCTTCTTTTACATCTCAGGAACTGCCATCAATCGCAATTTTAGGCCATATAACACGGAAAAGAAACCCATTGTTGTTCTCAACGTTGCTTCCCTGATTGAAGTTCACTTTAGCCAACCAACGTCGACAATTACACTTCCAAGTACTGCTCCCGTTTCGCTCCATTGCTCACTCGACTGTCTCACTCAAGACGTCAGTTAAATCAAACTTTAGTCCATCCAAATATGGTCACAACAACAACTCCTCCTCGTCAACATCAGCTCTCAAAGTAGACCCCATTCACTCTTGCGAATAATGAACTTCAACTTTTGTTTCTCAGTTTAATTTTTGTATTTTCATCATGTCCTGCTGGTGTACATTTTGCGTGTCAGTTTGGTTCATCGTTTGTGGTTGCGAATATTAAAAGCTCATCTTTTGTTTTGAGTTTGATATTGTTGCGAGGTTGATGATGAGCTTCACAATGCCATGCGAACTGAATTCTCTTTGATTCGTGAAAATAGTCATTGATGGTTGAACCAACCATCTCATTTCGTCCTTTCTTTTTCTTATCGTGGGTCGTTGTCTTCGCAGATTTTCTGACGAAGTAAACTTCATTGACTCTCCTCTTCGTTTGAGTATGTTACAAGTTGTACCCTCTCATGAAACTTATATGCTTCACAGTATACCAAGACAGGAACACGAAATGCATGAGCAACCATAGCACCATGAGGCAACAGTAGTAACAATATTAATGGTCTGCCCATTATTTGTAAACAATAGTAAGACTTCTCAAAACTTCTTCTATATCTCCTCTGCTAATCATTTCTTCTTTGCGAACATTCGTAAGAAACATTCTTTGCTAATCATTTCTGCTCAAGTTGCTGGGTCACGCAAGAGGAATTGCAAGCCGATATCTTCAGTTTGTTGCATACAGGATCGTTGCTTTCAGGATTCACGAAATGAAAAATGATATTATCCATGAAATAGAAAACAAGTGCAACACTAGCCAAGTCACCACCTGCGAACTTTAAAGTATTTTTAACATTCGTAAGAAAAATTCTTCTTGCGAACAGTAGCCTTCTCAAGTATAATTCTTCAAGTATACTTTAATTCTTTCAATGCATTTTAGTCTTCCAGCACACGTGACTAAAGCATCCTTGTATTCTGAGCATACACCATCGATACTATCATCATATGGGCCATTAACAAATAGGTAAAGTTGCTCTCCCAAAACACCCACTTCCATATAAATCTTCATACGAGTAGTTGTGATTCTGTACTTCATTCGTAACTTCATTCGTAAGAATTAGTAGCTGCAAACTTTCTTCTTCGTATACTTCTTCTTTTGTTCGTAATGGGGATAATTTCTTTCGTAAGTACGTAAATGAACGTTTGTATGTAAATGAACGTCTGTACGTAAATCTTCTTTTGTTCTTTTGCTTACTTATATCTCCCTGGACAGTTTATGTAACTCGAATTGTCTTGTGTAAAATGAATTATTTTGAACTTCACCCGTCCCCATCGAATTTCTTCTTCTTCTCCCTGGACATTTCTCTGTATGATTACTTCGCAGTTTTCAATCAAAATTAACAAAAGTCTTTTTTACGAATTTTCGTAAGATTCGAACCCATGATGACATTTATCCCGTTTCTTCATAGGAATGACATTTCTTCGTCGCTGATATGAACTTTGCAAAAAATTTGCTGCAAACGATCAGTAAATTTGGTTAGCAGTTTATAGACCATTAAGATGAGTAATGTTTGCCTATGAAGAATGAAAACTTTCCATATATTCTACTTGTTTTTGTTCTTGCTAAATGTAAATCTCTAAATCTCTAACCAACAGAAAATCTTGAAATTTAACTTTGTCAGAAATTCTTTAAACAAATTTGTAAAACGAGATTTAGTTACTACAAATTTATAGCAAAAACATTTTTAAATTCAAAATTTCCATAATAAATCAATTTTCTACAAAAAGCAAAGTTTAGATCGCAAAAAATTTATTTTTCAATTTGTGTTTTGAAATTCCCAAACTTTGAAAAATGAAACAAAGAATAAGAAAAGTGAGAAGAAATTTATCCTTTTTGGAAGCGATTGTTGACGTATCATGTGTAAATTTCATTTTGCTTGACGATTTCCCATATCCACATCTCTCTTCCTGAACTATTACTAATGTGTTTGTTGTTTGAAGATGCAAATAAAAGAACTTCCATTTATGTCTTCAAAACTCATAGATTCGGTACAATTCATCACCAATAGTAACCAATTTTTCTAACTTTCTTGAACCAACAAGGTTAAGTCCCTGTTTCTAGCGCCAATTATGTAGTTGGTAATTATCTCACAACTACACCCTCATAAGAATCCATTAAAATGATTCCTAAATCTAATTAATTTGATATGAAACTAAGAATTAGAGTACTAAAATTATAAAAGTGACAAAGATTTTTACGTGGTTCGATCAATGTGATCTACATCCACGGTTCTTCACTAGTGATTGTATGTAATTACATGATTGTACAATTGAAACTCCATTAATGAATATTTGGAGCTTTAGAATTTCTTGGGGAAGAAGATGATAAAGAAAATAAAATCTCTCCTAACATTTTTCTCCCTCCTCCTAAAATTATCCTCTCTGTTTTTCTAAAATTAACATTTTTACATTTTAAAATTAACATTAAAATTATGATAATTTACATAATTGTTTTTCTAAAATAACATTTTTCTCCTCCTAAAATCCTCCTAAAATTATCCTCCCTGTTTCTAGCGCCAATTATGTAGTTGGTAATTATCTCACAACTACACCCTCATAAGAATCCATTAAAATGATTCCTAAATCTAATTAATTTGATATGAAACTAAGAATTAGAGTACTAAAATTATAAAAGTGACACAAAGATTTTTACGTGGTTCGATCAACGTGATCTACATCCACGGTTCTTCACTAGTGATTGTATGTAATTACATGATTGTACAATTGAAACTCCATTAATGAATATTTGGAGCTTTAGAATTTCTTGGGGAAGAAGATGATAAAGAAAATAAAATCTCTCCTAACATTTTTCTCCCTCCTAAAATTATCCTCTCTCTCTAAAAAAGACCTCCCCTTCTTCTCATGCCTAAATGTCTATTTATATGATCTTACAAAAGATGACAGTTGTGTTGTCCCGCCATTTCGGATTTGAGAATTATCCTGCGAACCTTCGTAAGTTCACTTCGTGAACTTCTTTTGCTTTCCTCGTGATTTCCTTTGCTCGCAAAATGTTCTTTGTTCGCAAGATGTCTTTTCTCTCCACAATTTCGTAAGTTATCATTTGTTGTGATATTCCGCTCCTACAAGCTGTTACTAATGTCACAGTAGCTGTGTTTTTTTATCTTGCTTACTAGTTTTGGGTTTGATCTTGATATGGGATTTAAGTCTTTAAGAGTGACCCCATACCCTAAGAGGAATCACAAAAAGAGGCAACCTATTGTTTCATACAGCAAATGCGCACATAGTTAAACTCGACCACCAATAAAAAATTTAGCTACCTAGATTATTCTGGGTCACTAGTAGTTCATTAACCTCTCTAAATTGTGGAGCAATTTTTTGTCAAATTGTTCAGAATATAATGGTGTAATGTTTACTGCTAACAATAACAAAGTTGCTTTTTGCAATCTATAGAAGGCACAACAGTTCAATCAAATCCACAACATATGCTGGCAAATGATTCTGTGCAAAAGTATCAAATTGGTAAACAACTAAGAAACTAACCATGCTGATACAATTGAGACTACATGAGCTAGCAGTAACATTTCTTGTTTAGATTGAAAACAATGTTGTCGAATGTCGGTCATGAAACAAGCATCATTTTCTCTTAAAGAAAAGATTAAACTGCTGGATTAGCTCTATATTACTGCAGCTGAACTAAATATTTCTCTTGCCTACTAGTTTTGGTATGATCTTGATATGGGATTTGTAAAAGTGACCCCATATCCTAAGAGGCATCACGAAATATGGATTTCTGAATAAGAGGCAAACTATTGTTTGAGTTTGATACAGCAAATGCTCACATACCAACAAGGGAAAAAAAAAAAAACAGCAAACATGCATGGCAAGAGCAATCTGAAAATGACCAACTACCTTATTTATTCCATGCTTCAAGGTGGTTATCCAAGACACCAATATCTGAAGAACCTAGGTTTTGAGGTCTCGACCTTTCAGGACAACCCAAACATTCAATACACCAATTCAATCATAAACATTCAATACACTAATTCAATCCACCACCCAATATCGGTCTTATAGCCCACACAATATTATCTGCGCTTGGAAATCTTACCCAAACTATTGAGACTTTAACATGATCCAAAAAATGCGTCTTAATCCAAATTTCATGGTTCAAAATCTGCCCCGCCACTAAAAATGACCATGTAGATTAAAATTTGAGTCGTGGAGAAATTTTTTGAGACATAAACCAATACTTGCCATGTCTTAAGCTAAAATATGAATCCTGACCTGAAATTTATCACTGTGATCCAAAAACAATAATAACATCCACCACCCAATTACAGTTCAACCTTTCTTTGTTTCTTATTCATCCTATTTCAACCTCAAAATACCTGTGGTCGAGCTCATGCAAGTTCCCTTGCACAACCTAAATAGTCAAATGTTGTCAAATGTCGGTCAAGAAACAAGCATCATTTTTTCTTAAATGAAAGATTAAAACTGCTGGATTAGCTCTTACTAATATTACTGAAGCTGAACCGAATATTTCTCTTGCTTACTAGTTTTGGTCTTTGGGTTTAATCTTGATATGGGATTCTTAAAAGTGACCCCATACCCTAAGAGGCATCACGAAATATGGCTTTCCGACTAAGAGGCAAACTATTGTTCGATACAGAAAATGTGCACATACCAAACAAGAAAAAATAGAAAATAGAGCAAACAAGCATGGCAAGAGCAATCTGAAAATGACCAACTACATTAGTTATTTCATGCTTGAAGGTGGTTATCCAAGCCACCAAGATCTGAAGAACCTAGATTTTGAGGTCTCGACCTTTCGGGACAACCCCAAACATTCAGATACATTTATATGTGCAATTCAATCAAAAAATAAAAACATTAATTGAAATGGATGAAACCTGCAAATTGAGCACGAACATCAAAATCGTACCTACTTTTGCAGTCTGCCACCAAAGCAAGGCATCTGAATGAGGTAACCGTGTGAGTGCAGTGTGCAGTGTAAATAGTCGCCAATATGGCATAATATAAGCATCCCTACCTAGCCAAATCAGCAATTCAGATATCCAATATTTGCTTCAAGGGACAGAGCTCATGCAAGTTCCATTACACGACCTAATTAGTCAAACAAAGCTTTTATCTTTTATAAGTTATAACAGTTCTTGTTTAGATCGAAAACAATGTCTTTGAATGTCGGTCAAGAAGCAAGCATCATTTTTTCTTAAAGCAAAGATCAACACTGCTGGATTAGCTGTTACTGTAGCTGAATTTGAAGCTTTTATCTTGCTTATTAGTTTAGGGAGGCAACCTATTGTTTGATCCAGCAAATGCGCATATAGTTAAACTCAACCTCCACTTAAAAAGTTTAGCTACCTAGATTCACTGGCTCACTTGTAGTGCCTCAACCTCTCTAAATTCTGGATCAATTTGCTGTCAAATTGTTCTGATTATAATAGTGTATACTGCTAACAACAAGAAAACTGCTTTTTGCAATCTATAGAAGGCACAACAGAATCTACATCATATAGTCCCAAATGATACCCCAATTATGCTGTGCAAAAGTATCAAATTCATAAACAACTAAGAAATTAACCATGTCGATACAGAATTAAGACTACATCCAGCAGCAGTAACAAATCAGACAAGTGACATTCGAAATCAAGCAGCAAAAGACTGATAACTAAAAAAGCAAGTAAACCCTAAAAGCACCTCACAAATCAGTATACTTGTGTGAAGCCAGATAGATGACACCTTTGTAATAAAATGTATTGATTAAGCAGAGAATTCCATAAAAACAAAAGACAGATTCTACATTCTTAACGCCGTCTATATTATATGAAATCCACCAAAGAAAATTGTGTTATTACACTGCGACAAATTAAAAGGACCTCAAAATCACCATTCACAACTCCTCATAAAAAGCCCTAAAATCTCAGATAAAACCCAAGAAAGAAATCATCAATTTTCTGACCTGATTGAAATCGAATCGTTCAATTTCACTTGCCAGCAGGAGCTGGAGTTCCAAGCAAACTAGCATTCTGCAACTCAAGTTCAGTAATCTGCTGATCACGATCATATGTTATGATGAAAGGAACAGCAAGAACCAAGAAAGATGTTCCAAGAATCCAAGCTGCTTTGCCAGTGCTCTTGACGAGTCTTTTAGTAAAATAAGCTGTAGTGGATGCAGCATTTTTCCCATGGTAAACTACTCTTGATTCAGATACACTACTTGAAACCCTAGCTAAGATTCCTTCTTCTTTGCCGCTTGTTATTGCTGCTTTTCTGCTTTGAGATGCCATTGTTGTCAGGGAGAGGAGAGATGATAGAAATTTCGGCGAGAGAGAAATGAAGAGAAACCCTAGAAAGTAAGGGCTTTTTGCTTGTGAATTTGGGGACGGGAAAATGTTTATTTTCAGAGAGGATCAAGTATATAAACCAAATGGGTGCATCTAACCAAAGTTCGGTGCCTAAAATAAAAAATGATGGTTGCTAATAGGGGGCATTTAGTTTACCGTGAAGGATACTGAGGAGGGGAGAGCACTTTCTAATTTATCCTTAGTTTCTCCCCAATAAACTAATACCCCTGTTAGCAATGTTGGTCCATCGGGTCTAATGCATTTGTACATAACCCTGTTGTAGTCCTCTTTAAAGTATAATCAATCGGGTCTAATACTATTTTGCGATGGAAATATTTTCATTGTTTTTGGAAATGGGATATTTTCGGAGTTTCAGTTTTGGACTTGTTGAAAAGTTGGAAAGAGAGACCGGTATGCGAATTGGTTCCTCCAACTCAATCATTAATCACTAATTTCTTCGTTTTCAATGCAGATTTTTTCAGTTTTTTCGTGCAAATCATTAGTACTAGTAGTGGTGTTTTTCAGGTAGATCTAATCATAATGAGAGTTAATTAGTATAATTGGTGGTAATAACATGAATTTCGAAGGAAAAAACGATGATTCTGAAGTGAAACAATCGGTTTTAGATCTGTCCATATCTTATGAAATTCATCCATCAATTAATTTGGTAGATGATCAAGCAAATACCAGGTGTGAATCATGAAAGTTTTCAGTAATTGGTCGATTGGATTTTCTTCGTATAAAGTTCATAGATGCTTCTGTTATTTTAAGAAATCGATGAAAATTTACGGGTCAATGTCAAATGATTCCGTTGGGTAAATATTATTTCACGATTAAATTAGCAAATGAAGAAGACAAGAATTACATCAAATATGGTAAATGAGATGTGTTAGATCAAGTTTTAAGAGTCAGCGATTGGAATCCAAATTTTTGTCCAAAAAATCAAAGAACATCTTCAGCAATGGTATGAGTTCATTTTCTAGGTTTAAGTTTAGAATATTAGGATGGGGAATCTCTTTTCACAATTAGCAGAAAAATTGGTAACCCAGTCAAGGTAGATGAAGCTACATTAAAATATCAGAGTGGTTACTATGCTAGGGTGTTGATTGGGATTGATTTATCAAAAAATATTCCCAACAAACTATGGATAATTACAAAGTATGTCAGTTTTTCTCTAGGAGTAACTCTTACAAATTAGCTTAAGATTAGTCTTAAATATAAAATTATAGGTCATTTGCAATCTGAATGTAGGTTCAACAAACATCAAACTATAAAGAGAAAAAAAGAACAACAAGGAAAACTTATCTCAGAGATATGCAAGATAACATAATTTCTCCCCGGTGATAACAAAAACCTTGGTAAGATTGGTTGAGAAAAAAGTCAAGGGCAGAGAGGCGATTTTCGTGCGACGCTGACCCTGGTCAAGAATTTTTTTTCTTTCAGATCCAGGTTTTTTCTTCTTCGATTTATTCTTCTTTGAGGTTGATTTCGATGATCGGTGTTGGATAGTGTTCTGGTTTGTTCTTTTTCTGTGTTCTGGCAATGGTTCTTTCTCTTCAATCAAGTTTTGAATCTCAAATGGGTTCTGGTAATCGGGAGGTTGGTTGTTCTGGTTTTTGTTCTTCGAAGAAGATGAAGTGGTCGGATTTGTTATCTTCTAAGGCCAATTTTACTCAGGAACCTTTACCTTTTGTCTCCCCGGGTTTGGTTGAGGGATCTAAGATGATGGTCTTTTCTGAGGAGGAAATTGTTGAAGATGTTCGTCGATGTGAGGATTTAGTTGTTGGTTATTTTTTAGGGAAGCGTTTATCATTCTTACAGGTCAAAAATATTGTTCAAAGAGTTTGGAATTTGAAGGGTAAGTTGAAAATGACTCTCCATGGAGATAACATTTTTGTATTTGAATTTGAAACTGAAGCTGATCGAATGACAGCGTTGGAACATGGGTGTTTTTTCATTTCTGGTCAATTATTTGTGGTGCGTCCTTGGTCTCTTATGATTGAACAGGATTTATTTGAGCTGAAATCTTTACCAATTTGGATTAATATTCGCAATGTTCCTCTTCACTTATGGCACCCTAAGGGATTAGGCAAGTTAGCAAGCTTTCTGGGAGTTCCTATTATGTTAGATAAGAAGACTGCAACTATATCCAGGATGTCATATGAAATAATTTGTGTTGAGGTTGCTGTAGATTCTGATTTCCCTAGTCACATTGATGCTATGGTATGTAATGTTAAGCTTCAACTCCCTGTAGAATATACTTGGAAACCTGTGAGATGCAGCCATTGTGCTGTGTTTGGTCATTCTCAGGAGAAATGTGCTAGTGCTGCTGCTGCTAGAAGTGTAGCTGAGGATATTACTGGGAAAGTGGTGCAGAATAATACTCAGGACAAGAATAAGAAGGCAGGAGTTAATGAATCTTGGGTAGTCAAATCCTTGAAGAGAGGAAGAGGTAAACAGGGGGGAAAAACATATTGGCCTTAGTTCTGGAGGGAATGTGGCTTCTTCTTCAAGTAGTGGTGCTATTATTGGTATGGATATTCCTATTGTGGTACAAAATAAATTTCAACATCTCTCAAGTGATGTCACTGGTGATAGTATGGAAGGAGTGGTGAGTATCCAAGTGCAAGATAAACTTATGGACCATCCCACTGATAAGGAATCTACTGAGGTAGAAATTATGGAAGTAGTAAACCCTTCCTGTGAGGTTCTAGTTGGTGAGGTTCCTAAGGCTAGTATGACTAAAGGAACAGGTTTTGTGTTATCTCAAGTGTAGAAGATGGATGTTGGTACTAAGGGTGATGAGACTGGAGTGAGAGCCCATTTTCTCCCAAAGTCCGCAGTTCAAAGTAAGCCTAGTTTGACTGTCAAGGGAGTAGATAAGAAATCTGCCAAAAAGAAACCTAACATTTCTAATGGTTGACAAAATTAAAATGGGATTCTGGAACATAAGGGGATTGAATGACCCCTTAAAGCAAGTTGAGGTTAGTAGATTAATTAGAGATAATAAGTTATCTTTAGTAGGTATTGTGGAAACTCATGTTCATGAAAACAATAAAGATAGAATTAGAAATAAAATTTGGTCTTCTTGGAATTCTGTGGATAATTATTCTATGGATGGGTCTGGAAGAATTTGGGTTGGTTAGAATCCTGAGGTTATGAAAGTGCAGGTTATTCACGTCTCTTCTCAAGCTGTCTTTGTGGAGGTTTTAACTTATACAAATAAAATTTTCATTGCCACCTTTGTGTATGTTAGTAATGATCCTATTATGAGGAGGAACTTATGGATTGAATTAACTGCTTTTGCTAGTTATAATAACATATGTTGGGTTATATTAGGTGACTTCAATTCTCTTCTTGAAGTTGGTGATAAAGTGGGAGGAGCTGAGGTTACTCCTTCTCATTATCAGGATTTTTGGGAGTGTACTCAGGAAGCCCACATATTTGATCTTAGATATTATGGATGTTTCTATACTTGGAGCAATAAACAGGATGGTGATTGTAGAACTGCTTCAAAGATTGATAGAGTGCTTGTAAACATGGAATAGTTGGTAATGTTTCATGAATCTAATGCTGAGTTTCTTCTTCCAGGTATTTCTGATCATAGTCCTGGAATTATCAATATTTTTGATGGGAGACAGCATGGTCCTCCCCCATTTAGATTCTGCAGTTTTTGGGTGGAAGAACCTGATTTTCTGTATGTGGTTAAGCAATCTTGGATGTTACCTATGCGAGGTAATCCTATGATGGTGTTAGTTAATAAGCTTAAGAGATTGAAGTTTGTACTCATCGAATGGAAGAATGCTAGATTTAAAAGGTTGACTGATCAAGTTGAAGAGGCTCAAGAAACTATGAAGAATGCTCAACATCAACTTCAATTGTTTCCTTTGAGGGGGGATCTTGCTATAAAAGAAAAAGAAAATGTTCAACACTATGCTAGATTAGTTAAATATGATGAATCTGTTTCTAAAGAGAAATCAAAGGTGAAATGGATGGAGGTTGGTGATTCTAATTCTAGGTTTTTATTTAACTCCCTTAAAGAGAAAAGATCTAGAAACAATGTCCTTGCACTTACTTCTAGAGAAGGAGAAAAGTTAGAGGAGGATAAAGACATTGCTGAAGAGTGTGTGGATTTTTTCAGATCTTTATTTGATGCTTGTGATGATCTTGAGGTGACTAATGCTGCTATTGAGGATATAAGATTTGAGAATCTAGTCTCTGAGGAGGATGCTGAATCTCTTATGAGACTTGTAACTAGGGATGAAATTATTGAAGCTCTTGCTTCAATTCATTCTTCAAAAGCTCCAGGCCCTGATGGGTTTAATAGTCTGTTTTTCAAGTATTGTTGGTATGTGGTGGGGGATGACTTTGTGAATGTTGTTAGCAATTTCTTCAGGTATGGTAGACTTCTTAAGGAAGTTAATAGTACTTTCATCACCTTAGTGGCTAAATGTGAAAACCCTACTATTGTGGGGGACTTCAGACCCATTTCATGTTGTAATGTGGTGTATAAATGTTTGACAAGGATACTCTCTTTCAGAATGAAGGTTGTGTTAAAGGGTCTGATTAGTTCAAATCAATCAACATTCATTAGTGGAAGATCTATTCAGGATAACATCCTTTTGGCTCATGAAATTGTGAGGAATTATCACAAAACTAAAGGTACCTTTAGATGTGCTCTCAAGATTGATTTGCAAAAATCTTATGATTCAGTCAGTTGGGAAGCCATTGCTGCTTTGCTTAGAAAGGTGGGATTTCCTAGTGGTTTTATTCATTGGATAATGTGTTGTATTTCGTCTCCTAGATTCTCTATTCTCATTAATGGATCTCCCTATGGGTATTTTGGAACTAAGAGAGGTCTAAGACCGGGATGCCCCATGTCCCCTTATTTGTTTGTAATGTGATGGAAGTTCTGAGTATGCTTCTACAAAAACAGGTCAGCAATGGTCAGTATGGTCTTCGTCCCAAATGTAAAGCTACTCAGCTTACACATCTCTGCTTTGCAGATGATGTTTTGGTATTCTTTAAAGGGAATTTAAAATCTTCCCAAGTTCTTTCTTTGGTGCTTAAGGACTTTAGCAATTTCTCAGGCTTGACAGTGAACTGTAACAAAACTTCTTTATTTTCTTCTGATGTGGATGAGATAGACTTAGAAGATATTGTGAAATGTTTAAATTGTGCTAAAGGGGAGCTACCTGTGATATATCTAGGGATGCCTTTAATTTCAACTAGACTTTGTTATGTGGATTATCAACTCTCATTAGTAGAGTGGATAAAAGAGTTAAATCTTGGAAGGCTGGACACTTGGCTTTTGTTGGGAGGTTACAGTTGATCAAAACAGTGCTCAATGGGATGGTCTTCTTCTGGATTTCTTGCTTTGTGCTGCCTAAGAGAGTTATTAAGGAATTAAATACAATTTTTAAAAGGTTCTTATGGTCTGGGTCAGATCTCGGTAAAAAGCATAGTCCAATTAGCTGGAGTCAAGCTTGCATAATTCAAAGAGGTGGAGGGCTTGGACTTAAAGATCTGGAGAAAACTAACATTACTGCCAACTTAAGGCATGTTTGGGACATATCCTCAGGGAAAAAGACCATTCGGACTTTATGGATTAGAGAAAATCTCATATAAAATAAGGATTTTTGGGATTTAACCACTCCTCAAGATTGTTCATGGAGTTGGAGAAAGATCCTTGAGTGTATAGATGAAGCAAAACAATTTATGGGAACATGTTTAGGAAATGGTGCTAATACAAATTTCAGCACTGAGTTTTGGCACCCAAAAGGCAAGCTTAAAGATTGGTTGGTTGAGGAGTGTCTAAGGAATATCTGTCCTTCTACTGATAAGAGGGTTGCAGATTTTATGTTGGCTAGTCAATTCTTTGTCCCTGAGTGTTCCCATACTACTATCTGCAATTCTTCTTCTCATATTCAGGTGGTATAGTATGATGTCAGAGATTCTGATAAAATCATTTGGAAAGCTAGTACTTCTGAATATTTCTCAGTGAAGGATACTTATATTGCTCTCATATGTATTGTGGTGGAAGTTGAGTGGACTAATATTGTATGGTTCAAAAATCACATTCCAAGACATTCATTTGTCTGTTGGATTGCTTGTCACAGAAGACTCAAAACTAGAGCTAAGCTAAACAGCTGGGGTCCCATTGAGCAGGATAACTTTGTTTTCTGCGATGATGGTATAGAAGATGAAGAGCATCTATTTCTCAATTGTCCCTTCTCCAACTGCATATGGAGAGGCTTGCTGTTAAAAATGAGAGTAGTCAGAGAACTTGCTGAGTCCTGGGAAGCTTAACTGCAATGGTGTCTGGTGAATTTTTCAGGTGAGGGTGTTGTTTCCATTATTAAGAAGCTCTGTTTTAATAGCTTTATTTACCACATTTGTATGGAGCGCAACAAGAGAATTTTTACCTCTGAGAGGAAAAGTCCTGAGGGGGTCAGTTACATGATTGTTCTATATGTAAGGCTTAAATGTATAGCTTCAAAGATTTCTGATCTTGATAGACCTCAAACTAGAAGCTTCATGGAAAGATGGGGAATTGATTATGTTTACAAACACACTAGAGTTATACCTTGCTCCTGGCTTTTCCCTGATGGTGATGAAGTTATGGTAAATGTTGATGGGTCCAGGGGTGAAAACTCAGGGGGAAGTGGAGCTATTATTAGATATCATCATGGTAAAACCATTGCAGTTGCTTGTGATGGAGCTTCCCCTGCTACTATAACACCTCATGAATTACATGGAGTTTAAGTTGGCATGAAATGAGCTAAACTATTTAAATGCAGAAGAATACATGTGTGCACTGATTCAATGATTATTTATAACCTCTTATCTGGTGCTAGTACTGCTACGTGGAGTGTGCTACATATTTGGAGAAGAATCTGTCACCTCAGAGGAGATTTTGATTTCATTAGATGCACTAAGGTGTATCGTGAGACTAATAGGGTTGTTGATTGGCTTGATAAGAAGCACCCCTCTGAAAGTTTTGTAATCATTAGTCCTGATAGTTTTGACAGTGATATGAGGAAGTTTTTAGAGGAGGATAGTATCCGCAAGGTCTATTATATGATGTACTTGTGTTTTGCTCTTTGTTTTTGTTATTTTTTTTCTTCCAGTTTTGGTTAGTTTGTAAGTTTTTGGGTTTTCCTTAAACCCGGCGGAAAGTGTCAAAATGAAAAAAAAAAAAAAAAAAAACATAATTTCTCCCAAGCAAGTTATTGAGTCATTTGATATTTGTCAAATTCCAATAATTCAAAATTATCAAAGTAAGGATGCAATTCACAATTCAAATATGATTGTGCACATATCTAAAAGAATGTACATGCCATTGCAAAATGATAATGATAGTTCAAGTGATGAAGACATAATCAAAAATACTAAGGTGCCTAAAATTTTAGACAATGCAAAATCCCTCTAGATAGTTGAAGAAAATGCTACGGATAAAAGTGTGGTGAAGTATGTAAAGGGAACAAAAAGAACAATGTCTATTGAAAGAATTTCCATAACATCTTGGTCTAGAGTGGTTTAAAAACCTTCATCTTTTGTACCGATTGCATCTGCCAGTAACACTGAAGGTACAAAAGAGGTAACTTCTCAAGCTCAAGCTAAGTATAATTTCAAGAAAACCCCAGGAAAAGGAAGCATTAAAGGCCTCTAATCCAAACAATAAAAATCCTATTTTGGAATTTAAGGGGCTTTAAGGAGACCTAAGGCTCAAAATAAATTGTGGTCTTTAGTTAATTATTAGTTTCGGTACCTGAACCAAAGGTATTTTGTGATGCTTATTTTTGCAATAAGTTGAATTTATCAGGTATACAAAGTATGGTAGTTCACAATTCAGTATACAATAAAAAGGAACATATATATTTTGGAATAAAACTTTGCCTACATCTACAGTGGTTTCAATGTCTAGTCAAATACTAACAGTCAGAATTGGAGGTACTCTAGTCTCTAGTATGCATGCTCATGTTTGTTTGGTCAAAGAAGATTTTTATGGTCTGAAATGAAGATGATTAGTGAACTTAAGATGCCTTGGTTAATTCTTGGTGACTTTAATGCTTTTGTTAGAGCACTGCTCGGTGGAACTCGCAAGCGTTGCTATGTCAAGCCTATTTGTCAATGTTAGTGATCAAAACTATAAGTCTTGATTTCTAGTCTACTTAAAGTAATGTCTCGGACTAGGATAGATTGTGTAGTTGAGCATTAGTCTTCACGACGGTCATTAATTGAAGATGAATAACTACTAAGGAGAGCTTGTGGAACTTCATTAACAAAAGGTATGTGGAGACTAAAACTCATATATCAATTGGAAAATCTATTTCTATTGTATCTCTTATATTGACAAAAGTCGTATTACGATAGTTTTCGATTATGCACATTTGAAATTTCGAGCTGAGTTTAACTCGCTTACATATTTCTCGAAATATTTGTTGGTAAGCTTTTGCTTCAACCAAGTTCATCTTATATTCTTGATGAAAGTCAAAAGATGATCATGTGAAAATCGCCGAGTAACATCTTACATGGTTTGTGTAATACAATCATTTGGTGTAGACTTTGAATGTTTCGTTATGATTATTTCAATAACTTAAAAATTTCTTTGATGCTAATAGTGTGTGAAAACGACTATTGTCATCCTCTAAGAAAGTTTCAATGATTGAAATAAAAGTTTAGAACACTTAACAAACATTGGATTATAAACATGATGTGCACTCTTGCATATGTGTGATCCATGTCTGGGAAACATAGTATGCATACCCGTATGCATACCTGTTGGTTTGAGAAGTCCGGGAACCTAAGTGCGCGTACCCGTACGCATACTGGAGTAGTTTTGTGAGCGGAAATTCCTGCTGAGTTCGGAGGTATGCGTACCTGTTCGTATACTGGCGAAAACCAAACTTGGTCCGGCTATTTCAAGTATGTGTATCCGTTTGCATACTTAAATGGTTAAAGTCCTAAAATCGATTGTGACATGAACAAATATATTTATAATAAGGAATGCATTCTTTGCAAACCGTGGCTATAATGTTCATGAATTGATTCAAGTGAATCAAACCGATTTTGCTTCAATTGTGTTATTGTATACTTCTATGAGAATATAGCAATTGAATAACTCTTTAATTAATTTCATTTGAGTAATTTGAACTAGTTATGGTTAAGATGAATAAGATTGATATGAGAGTATTCATATAGCTAATCTCGGTTAACTATTGTTGAACCAACATGGTGTACACGTTTAGGTACAATTACATAAACCTAAATTAGGGTACATTTCATTTGTGTATAACAACCTAAGTTCGATCTAACGGTTGAAAGATATTAGCTTGGGTTTAATCAGGTTTTCATCTAATGGTGAATATTGAATGCTTTGTCACCAAGGTAACAAATATTGCAAACCCTGATTTGAAAACTATATAAAGGAGAAGGCTAGAAACTGGAAAACCTAATCCCCACACCTCCCGTGTGATACTAGTTGTGATTAGAGTCGGTTCTCCTTTAACCTTAGGTTTTTCACGAAACCCTGTAGGTTAACGACTTAAATATTTCATTGGGATTGTGAAGCCAGACTCGACTATTTTCTCTGTAGTTGCGTGTTATGATCTTATGTTTACTATCGTTATTGAGTTTTATCTTTGCTAAGATTTGATTAAGATTTATATCCGATAGGTACGATTAAAAGTAGTCACAAACATCTTCGTCTCATCGTTTGTGATTCCACAATATCTTGTTTCTCTACCATACGGCTAAGATTATTGTGAGGTGAATGATAATACTAGGATGTTCTTCAAGAATATAAGTTCGGCTTATCAATTGGTTCATGTGCACCTTGATTTATCAAAAGACGTAACAAAACTCGTAGGTATTTCTGTGTGAGACAAATTTATCTATTCCAATAAACTTTTCTGTATGAGATAAATTTGTTTATCAAGTCTTCGACTTTGGGTCCTAGCAACTCTTATTAGTTGTGGGTGAGATCAGCTAAGGGAATCAAGTGCGTAGTATCCCGCTGGTATCATAGACGTAAAGAGCACGACTTTACCTTGAATCAGTGTGAGATTGATTAGGGTTCAACTATATTCCAGTCCGAAGTTAATTGGTAGTCGGCTAGTGTCTGTAGCAGCTCAATACAATGTGGTGTTCAAAGATAGACTAGGTCCCGGGGTTTTTCTGCATTCGCGGTTTCCTCGTTAACAAAACTTCTGGTGTCTGTGTTATTTATTTTCCGCATTATATTTCGTTATATAATTGAAATATCAGATGTTGTGCTTTGAATCGATCAATTGGTAAATTCAACCTTTGGTTGTTGATTAAAATTGATTGATCCTTGAACATTGGTCTTTGGTACCGTTCAAGTTATTCCTCTTATATTCATTCGTGATCGCAAATTCCTATTTGTTGATTGCAGATTGAATTAAGAGATAAAGATATAAAACTCTTTGATATACTTTTCTCTAGATTGAGTTTGAATGTCTAGTTGATTCTCTTGAAAGTATATTGGAGTTTTTCTATTCAGATTTCCAAACGAAATATTGGGTGTGGTTGTTAGACCCCCGCTTTTTCAGCTTTTGCTTCTTCTGATGAGAAATTGGGTGGTAGATCTCCATATAAAAGATCTATGATGGATTTTAATGAATGTATAAATAATTGTGAACTGCTGAAGAGCTCCAAAAACTGGTCTACCATTCTCATGGTCGAATTGTCAATATCATAATAGAAGAATTTTGTATAATTTAGACATAAAATTTCCCCCCAAAGATTTTTTCCCCTCCTTCTACTATCACCACACTCACCCAAATTCATATAAAAACACACACTAATCTTAAAACAAATAATTTATATTTTTACTAATTATAATTAAACACTAATTAGGATTAGTGAGGGGTAGATTAGAAATAAGAAAAATTGGAAAGGGGGTAACCACGAATTTCTATTGGGACACCATTTTTGTCCTGTAGCTATATCCCCCAATTGCGCGTTCTTATAAGTTCAGTTCTCTATAGCATTCCCATTTATAATATGGCAGTTTAAAAATGGCCTGCATCAGTGATAAAAATTTGTGAGAAGATAATTAGAAACTTTATTTGGTTTGGAGATAGAGAGACTATAAAGTGCGTTAACCTGTCTTGGAAGAAGGTTTGCACACCATACAATGAAAGAGTTTTGGGGATTCAAATACTAGAGGTAATCAATAAAGCATTGTTAATGAAAATGGTGTGGAAAATTATTAATTCTAAGGAGGAATGGGCACTCTTTATCAAGGCCAAGTTTAAAGAGAGATATAACAATGAAGTAATACTGGCATTTGGATATTAGATGGTGTGTTGGAAATGGTCAAGAAATTCAGTTTGGTTTGATATTTGGATAGGTGAATCTACTCTTATTGATAAAATTAGTTATATTCCTTATGTTAAAAGTAGTATGTAGTTGAAGGTGGCTGATATCCTCAAGGATGGTAAATGGATTATTCCTCATGAAATTCAACAGTATTTTACATATTTAAACATGCCTGACGTAGGGACATTTAAGGATGAAATGGTTTGGAGTTGTGATTTAAAAGGAGTATTTACTACCTCATCTGCAATTGCCAAAATAAAAAGTAAAGAATCTAAGCTGCAATGGCTTCCTGCATCCAAGTACTACTAGTAATGTATGAAAAATTCTATAGGAGATTTATGTAGATGATTCTGTGATGACTGAGAAAAGTTATAATAATGGTATCTAGATGCTTCATACGTGAGGAAGAGCAAGGCAATATGAATCACCTGCTTTGGGAATGCAAATTCAGTGTAGATGTTTGTAGATGGTTATGTGCAGTTTTTAGTTTTGATCTTCCAAGAGCATTCAGTGATATATGGAAAAGTGCAAAGGATAAAAGACTTCTTATCTAAGAAGTGTGGATAACTGCAAGTTGTTCTGTTGTGAAGGAACTTTGATTCCAAAAGAATAGAAGAATGTTTGATGAGGTCAAGCCTAATGCTCATAAGTTCAAAAGTAAAATTAAAAAAATGGTGTTTGAAGGAAATGAAACAGATGGAATTGGAATTATTATCTATAGGTAATCTCATTTTTCAATTTAGGGCCAAGAAATATTAAATTTCAGAAAACCAGAATTTGTCATTGAATCCACCAAGTATTGGCACAACTCTGTTTTGTTGTGATAGAGCTTCTATTAGAAATCCTGGAGCAGCTAGTTTTGGATTCAGAAACCATCTATGTCAGGTGATTGGTACTCTTAGTGGAGGAATATGAATTCCAACCAATTATATTCCAGAAGTTTATGCATTGGTTTGTGCTGCTGAATTAACCGTTGAATGGAAACTGCAACATATTATTTCGAACTCTGATTCAAAAACAGTAGTTACTGAGTTTGCAAAAGGCCAAGTTCCATGGTTCATTAAAATGAGATGGGCTAAAACAATGAGTAGAATTACATCAATTAGTTTCTGTCATTGTTACAGAAAGGAAAATTTCCCTGCAGATGCAGTTGCTAATAAAGGAACTCAGCTAATGGAAGATGAAAGATAAATTTACTTTGGATGAATCTCTTCTGGAAAGAATAAAAATGCCCGGAGTTGACTATTGGTTAGTTGGAAAGTGATACAGGCTTAATGTTTAACATATATTGAAATGGGCCTATGTGGTTGGCTCGATTTAGTTTTTTCATTAATTTTTGTTGTTTTTCAGTCTCAAATCAGGGAGTATAAAAAATCCCTAAAAAATCTAATAAAAGTCACGTGATTCAAAAATAAATAAATTTTGTTTCAGTTTGGTATATTTTTAGGAAAACCTGAAAAATATAATTATTTTTTTTTGATAAGAATAGAAATTTTATTTACTCCCTCCGTTCCATTTTAGATGACGTTTTTGTAATTTTCACGCGGATTAAGAAATGAAGAGAGATGTGAAGATCTTCCATTTATACCCTTGAGAAAAATCTTCAAACATTAAATGCTATTAGTGCATTTGAAAATTAACTTATAGTTCCAAGACAAAATGTAAGGGTGATATTGGTAGTTTTGTGGAAAAATATGAAAACTTTCAAGTATTTTGGAACAAAAAAATAACCCTAAAACGTCATCTAAAATGGAACGGAGGGAGTATTAAGCAGAATCAGGAACTGCAATCCTTTGTAATAATGAAGTAATCCATGGAGAATAATCCATGAACTCTTCTAAAACTAACTTGTCTTTCCTGACTCTTTTGGAGATTTTATCTGCAATAGAATTATGTTCTCTCCGAACATGAGAAATCTTACAAACTCGAAAGGAAAAAACTAAAGATTTGATACTAGTAATAAGATAATTATTCTCCCATCTGACATAGTGATTGTCAGATGTAATGGACTGCACTACCACTTCAGTATCTGCTACCAAATGGACTTCCGTAATTCCTTGTACTTTGATCCAACTGAGAGCTTCTAAGATAGCCGCGCATTCACTTGCTTCTGCATTAATTATTCCATCTGCATATGATCCCTTAACTCCCTTACAAATTCCTACATTCAAAAAAAGCACCATACCAGTGCCATAAGAATTGTTAGTATGATCAAAAGATGCATCAACATAGAGAGTATCAATGTTTTTAGGAAATTGATCGGAGTCAGAAGATTGTTCCTGCACAGTTAAGCTATTTATATCAGCAAGAGTAAAGTTTTGCAGGTGTAATCTGATTCTAGAAATAGTGGATAGTGGGTTTAGAGTTTTGTCCTGAAACACATGTTCGCATCTCTCCTTCCATATGATCCAACAACCCACCATCAAAGTCTTTTTCCAAGTATCTTGAGCCTTAGCACCATTTGAATGAGAAGGAGTAAACCAAGATATAACCCATTCTTTGATGCTTGCATAGTTAACTGCCACTTGATCAATATTGATGTTCAGATATCTCCATATTGCTTTTGCATGACTGCATTGCAGGAGGAGGTGAAATATGGATTCTCCTGACTGTTTACAAATAATGCATGAAGTATCAATGGAAGTATTAAATCTGGCTACTCTATCTTTAGTTTTCACTATTTCCCTCAAGCATTTCAAAGTGAACCGTTTGACTCTATGGGGAAGTTTGATGGCCCATAAAGATTTCCAGATCTCCTTAGGAACAGTGTTGATTGTTTCATGAAAATGAAAATTATTTTCCACTAACTTGTTGTAAGCACTTTTGACAGTAAATTGTCCATCTTTTGTTGGCCTCCATCTTGTAATATCGTCTTCATCTTTATTAAGTTGCATCCTTGTTATTTTACCAACAACATCTTCAGTAAAAAGAACATGATGTAAATTAACATTCCTGGTAGAAGTATTAGGGATTATTAACTCATAAATATAAGTATAATCTTGATGACTTGGCTGAGAAGGAATAGGTTTAAAATCCAAGTTAATGATCCAAGAATCCTTCCAAATTTTAGTCTTTCTGCCATTTTTCACTTCCATGCAAACATGTTGTTTAAGATAAGAAAGGCCTAGTTCAATCCCCTTCCAAATCCAAGAACAGATCCCTTTATCCTTATCAATGTGAATGAATTCCTCATTTTTAAAGTATTTAGCCCTCAAAACCTTAACACATAGAATATCTGAGTGAGTATTAATCCTCCAAGCCATTTTTGTAAGTAGAGCATGGTTTAACATCTCCAAATCTCTGAAATCCAAACCTCATAATTCTTTAGGAATGCATAAACTATTCCATGAAACTGGATTATTGCCTTTATTGGACTTATACCCCCAGAAAAAAATTCTTTGAAGAGTGTCAAGCTGTTTGATTAGATTCTTGGGCATCTTGAAAGTGATCACTTGATATAAAGGGACTGCATTAAGCACAACTTTCACCATAGTACCTCTTCCAGCTTGACATAAACTTTCATTTTGCCAAGTAGCTAATATTCTTTCAAAAGCAGAATTGATATCTTCAAAAGATTTAACTTTGGATTTACCAATAAGAAGTGGAGAACCAAGATACTTTTCCTTACTGTCCATATTCTTCACACCAAGTATATGACTAAGAGTGTCACACACTGAGGGATCCAAATTGTTGCTAAACAAGATGGAAGATTTGTCAAAATTAATGACTTGACCAGATTGTGAACTGAAATCTTCAAGAGTTCTTAGAAGATTATTCACACTGGTTAAATTAGCATGAGTAAAGATAAGACAATCATCTGCAAAAAAGTAGATGATTTATGAGGGGAGCACCTCTTGATGCTTTGATTCCTGGTATTTCCTTGACTATGTGAGCTGCTAATAAAGTTCTAGAGAACCATTCCATTTCCAAGATAAATAAATAAGGAGATAGAGGATCTGCTTTCCTAATTTCTCTTGAAGGGATAAACTCTATACATGGAGAACCATTGAGAAGAACTGATAAAGAAGTAGTGCTTATACATTGATGTATTAGATTAGTCCATTCTTCACAAAAACAAAAACTCCTGAGTACCTTGATAATGAAACACCATTCCAATCTATCAAATGCTTTAGACATGTCAACCTTAAGAGCTAACCAACCAATTTCACCTTCTTTCTTTTTCATGGAATGAATTAATTCATGAGAAATTATGGTGTTATCATTGATTAAACTTCCAGAAACATAGGCAGCTTGATAAGGAGAAACAATCTTGTCCATTAATGGCTTCATTCTAGAAACTATAATCTTTGAAATGATCTTGTAAGAGGTATTACAAAGACTAATTGGCCTGAATTCAGAAGGAGTTATGGGCTTCCTAGTTTTAGGTATCAGTGATATGTAAGTTTTACTTATGGCATGAGACATGAACTGAGTACTGAAAAAAAAATTTACCATTTCACAAACATCTTCACCCACTAAACTCCATTGTGACTTGTAAAATCCAGCTTGAAGACCTTCAGGGCCAGGTGCAGACCAATTCTCCATACTTTTGAGAGATTGAAAGATCTCTTCATTAGTTGGAATAACTGTCAACAATCTGTTGTCTTCTTCTGAGATAATTTTTGGCAGATGATTATAGAATCTTTCTTCTATTTGAGGATTAAAAGAAGTATTAATATCTTGGAAGTTATCAGTGAGCAGCTTTGCCAAATGTTCTCTAGAGTGATACAAGTTTCCATCCTTATCTTTCAAAGAATCTATGTTGTTTCTTGCTCTTTTCTTCTTAGTTAAGCTATGAAAATATTTAGTATTATTATCCATATCTTTGAGGAAAACATCTCTGGAATTTTGTTTATTGAAGTCATGTTGAATCTTATGCCACTTTTGAAGTTCTTCATTAATTTCAAAAGCTTTGTAAGTATTATATGTGGAATAAGGCTGAGCTTGCAGGTCAGAGATCTGTTGTTGAAGAGAATCCACCATAAGATTTATATCACCATACTGAAGTTTATTGAATTTAGAGAGAGCTATTCTGGTAAATTGCATCTTTTTAGTTAATTTGAAAGCTGCTGACCCTTGAACATGTTTACTCCAAGCCTTTGCTATCTCCACTGCACACCTTTTATCATTGAGCCAAGTTTGAAAAAATTTGAAGGGTTTTCACAGTTTAGGTTGATTATAATCAGTAATCAACATTATAGGGAAATTATCACTACCCACTTGACTCAAATGAAGTACTTTTGAAGAAGGAAATGTAGATAACCAACCTGAATTACCCAAAGATAAATCAATTCTGGATCTTTTTTTTCCCTGTTCCCAGATTGTTATTAGTCTAAGTATGCTCATGACCAATGAAACCTAGATCTTCTAAACCAATGTCTTGCAACATATTATTAATACCACCATCAGAGGAAGAAGAAGCCCCAGAAGAAGATTTAGATAGGTGAATATTAAGCTCACCTATTAAGCACCATGGACTGATAATGTTCTTGCCAGTTTCATGAATGAAATCCCATTGATCTTGTTTTTTTGTCCACTACCATAGCCATACATACAAGATAAAAGCCATTCCGGCTGACTAGGATCATCTTGAATAAGCAGGTTGAACATATTATTTTCATTACTAAGAACTTCACAGGAAAACCCATTTTTCCACATGACTGCTAAACCTCCAGAGAGACCTACCGAAGATATGTATCTAACATTGGGAAAATGATAGGGTGCCACCAGAGTTTTCATTTTGCTTTCATTCATTTTATTTTCGCATAAAAAAATTATATCAGGGTTTTGACTCCTAATAAGGTCTCTAATATGATCTCTATTTTTGGTACTCTTCAGACCTTGGACATTCCACGATATAACTTTCATATTGAGAGTTATATATCTGATAGGATTATTGTCTAGAGAGAAAAAACTATTGCAGGGTGACCTATAATGAAGATTAATGTAAAGAGTCCTCTTACTTCCTAAATAAGAAATAATCAAAGGTTGAAAATCGAACGGACAAGTA
Organism: Papaver bracteatum; assembly: GCA_023529315.1. Classification (NCBI taxonomy): domain Eukaryota; kingdom Viridiplantae; phylum Streptophyta; class Magnoliopsida; order Ranunculales; family Papaveraceae; genus Papaver; species Papaver bracteatum. The sequence goes on from JAJJWX010004572.1 coordinate 404,570, forward strand.
ATAACCCAAGTGCAGTTAATGTTCCCAAAATTTAAGACAGATTTTAAAATTAATTATACTAGTGCGATGATTGCAAGAGTAATAATCAGCCTTAAGAAATGTTTTAATAATCAAACTAAAATTTAAGGAACGGAAATAAAAGAAGATATGGGATCTTAAGTTTACCTGAGTCTCCACGACAGTGAGAACAGTTTGAACATCATTAGAAGTGACCCTGAGAGTATTCTGTATGACCATGTTGCTGTTTGAAATAGAGTTATGAGGGGAGTTATCATCAGGAGAGGTGGTGCTAGAGACTACTTCCTCCTCGGTTATAATTCTTTCTCCAAGCCTCTTATCGTCAGACGAGCCATCTTCGGCATTCTTGAGTAAAGAATCCATGTTGACAATTTCTCCGTCCTTTGGCGGAATGAAAATAGCAGTCTTGAAAAATTTCTTAGCATTCTTCTTGGCAGCTGGAGCATCTTGAATTGTGCGATTAACTAAGTTTTTTCTAACGCTAGATGCTTTTCCAAAGAAGTAAGGTTTAGCATGGGCTTTAGCAAGGAATTCAGCTGATGTTTTACATACCCCCGAGACATGATTGATAACATAGCATTCAGTGAAGATAGCCTTAGGTTGTCGTTCATAAAAGAATTTCTGCCAGTTACTAACACCTGCATTAGTTACACACTTGACACCCCTTCTGAGCGGCATTGATAAATCAATGTTGACACCGACTTTACTGTGTCATTTCCATTTGGTATAACATCCTTAGGTTCAATTCCTGTGACTTCTCCCAACACCTCACCCATTTTGGTAACAGAAGAAACATTCATGTGCTCTGGAAATAAATATTTCAACTGGATCCAGAACTGTTGGAAACCCCAGTGTTTTTCCGTGTAAACCATTCCAGGAATGAAATCATGGACAACCAAAAGATGTTTATTCACACTCCATGGTTTTTCTTCAATGACAGAATTAAGCAAATCCCATTTGTTAAAATTGAACAACATGATATTAGGTTCAACTTCAACAATCTTCATTTCTTCTGGAGTTATAAAAGGCCATGTGAATCCAATCCATTTCTTGACAGTATCATAACGCATTCTTCCCTCTATAATTATTTTACCAATCGCAGTTGCTTCCCAATTAGTTTCTTCTTCTTCAGTATTAATGTTGTCTTTCTGACAAACCATCACTTCATTTGAATCACCTAGATCCATCAAAGCTTGTTTGAACTTGTTGGTTAGATCCATAACTTGGATGAAGCTTCCTTCTTCCATGTTTTGGTTTTTGAGAAGGTGAAAGTTTTTCTGAAAGATTGTATAGAGTTTTGTTCATATAACTACTAGGGTTAATAGTGTTTTCATGAATTGACTGAGCAAGATTGTCCTCGCAGTAAAAACGATAACTAATTGATTTTTTAATATCTTTGAATTGATATCTTTTGCTGCTGGTAAAAGTCAAAACCAGAACTATGATTAAGGGAAGTTTCCTTTTGAATCTGAGGATTGATAGGCTGTAAAATTTAAATTATCGTAAGACCGGGATTGATTTATGGAATGACTTAACGGTCCGACTCGGTGCTGAAACTCATTCCCCAGAACTCTGAATATACCTTGAACAACAACACAAATAATCATAGACAGCAAAAGCTTGAAAGAATACTCTGCAAACGCAACAATCACAACATACATATAGGCAAACGTCATTAACAATGATTCAAAATGTAAACACATCTTGGAGAAACTAATAAAATTTAGCAACTCATGAAGAAAATAAAGCCATGCCTATAAAAATTTAAAACCTTAAGTTACGATCAACAAAAAAGACAAAAACAGGATTAACGCATGAGAAAAATAACAAAAGAGTTAAATCAAAGAAAGAAATTAAAAAGAAAAAGAGGATTAAAGAGAAAAGAGTTTACTGAGTCGACATTCCTAGAGGACTGATTTACAGAGAGAGGAGAGAGGATCAATTTTTTTCTTGAAAAATATAATATGAAAGCATCAACTTTCCTGAGACGAATGTAGTAATATATCAGAAGTATTTCTTTATTCGTGTTGCATTGGAAGTACTTGTTCGTGTTGCATGTTCCAATACCATTTTTTTTCTTTCGGTATCTGAGATGTGAAATCTCTGTTGTAGGCATGTTAGAAATGTAAATGCATGTTGTCCGCAATGAAAGTAGGTCCTCCTGAAACTCAGAAAGGATCCAACATGATGAAAGACTGGCTTCTTCAAAGCGATTTTAAGAACTTTGGAGCAATCACAGAAGGTAGCATTTTGGAGCATTTTTTGTTCCTGATTTTATCTAGGATGAGTTTCGGATTCATCAAAAGGACTTCTTCAAATGTAGGTTTTTGGTACGATTTTTGTTATAGGGAAAGCTGATTTGTTTAGGGGGAAAGCTAATATAATTGAGATTTGCATAGGGGGACATATTTAATGAAATTGACTTTTATAAATTATTTTATATTACCAAATTATCCGCTAACCCAACCCATATCCGACGTCCGACCATGAGCTTCACTGTAATAGCCGTGGCTGACAAAAGAATCGTCACGCCCAAAGAGGAAGGAAAACATATAGATGAACGTATTTTGAAGTTTGGATTTTAAGAAAAGTTTAGCTTTAAGATTTTTATCCGTAGTTTAGCTTTAAGATTTGTATTCGTACGCATGTGAACTTTCTTATCTGTGCACGATGGGTGTTTGATAAATTGTGTCATAGATTTTTTTCATGTGTTTCTGAATACGGCCATTGGTCTGATGGTATTGTAGTCACTATATAACGTGGAATTAAGTTAGCAAGATTCTTATTGGTAGTGCTAGCTAGCACCTAAAAGTTTGTACACTTCTAATTATGGGCATGAGAGAACTTTATGTGAGAGTAGAAGCGCTGAAAGGGGGAAATACCCATACACCGGTCCAGAAATTTAATCAAGATGTTGTTGGCTCCACATTGATACAATATTTTTTAATTTTTTTATGGTTCCTAGGTGTGTTTTGTATCGAAACATTTTGGATCCTCATAGCATCATGCCCTGTTCAGATGCCTTTATTTGGAAATGATATCACAAGGGGTGCACAACTGCAACATTTTTATTTAGAAAGCCATGGTATTAACCCTATATAGTTCTGATAGCGTATCGATAGGATTGAATGTTTTCAGGTTCTGATTATATGTATTTGTGTAATGAAAATTAATTACTTGTTGAGCACTAGCTTCATAATTTCTTCTTAATATGCTTGTAATTTTTCTAGATAATTGGTTTTGGCTAGTGGTACTTTTGTCTCACCATCCTATAACATGTGATCGAGTAGTTTTGAATTATTGGTTAAGACAGACTAAGGAAAAATGGTTAGGTTAAGTTGAGGACAGAATAGTAAACTCAGCATTTTGTTAGGGGGAAAGATAATTTTTTACTCCTCCCCTTTAGTGAACTAAAGTCAAAAAAAGTATACCATAGTCAAACATTTTTAGCTTTCCCCCTAAACAAATCAGCTTTCCCTATAACAAAAATCTTTTGGTACAGTACTGTCAAGCTGTGGATAATTGATGACCAATATTACAAAAACAAAGGAAAATAAAACTTCAGTTTCAAAAAAAAAAAAAAGGAAAATAAAATAAAACTAGTACTAATGTGAATTGGACTGAAGAGACTACTATTAAGTGACCTTTCTGGCCTGGAAGTAATTGGAGTTTTTGTCTTCATGGTGTTGTAGGAACAGACCAGATAATCATCAAATCCTACAGGATAGTGTATAAGATTTCCCAGAAGATTGATATCAATGGGATTTTATAGTTTTCAAATTGTTATCCTACCAAAAGGTAAGAAAGAAGATGATGCATTTTTGTTTTATAGTATACGAAAGGAAACCAACCATTCCTGATTATACAATTGGACTATCTGAGACAACGTGTTATGTTACTCTTCCTATTGCTAGTTCCAGATAGCAGACTCATGGGACAATCAGAATAAGGGAGCAAGTAAAAGTTACAACATTTATGAAATGCATAATAGGATACAATTATATGACCACTTCACCACTTCAATCGGAAAATGAAAACACAGATTGAAATGGAAGAAACCTGCCAATTGGGCACGACTGCACAAGCATCAAAAATATACCAACTGCTGCAGTCTGCTACCAGTGCAAGGCATCTGAATAAGTTAGTCTTATGAGTGTAGTGTGTGGTGTACATAAATGCCAACATGGCATAGAATTATGCATCCCTGCCCTAGCCAAACCAGCAATTCTTATTTGCTTCAATTGACGAAGGAATTTATCAACACCGAAGGGTATCTCCTGTTTACAAGTTCGTTTAGCTTCAAACCTCAACCATACATGAGATACAATTACTCTTCGAAAAGAACTGGAGACTACATAGATCCTTCAGTAGCATGACTACATCAAACAAGAAGAGAGCATGGTTTGTAAGCTATGGTTCTTCCTTAACTTTCCTTCACATATTCAACCTGAATGGTCAAATCCTTGATTCCGGCATTACCCAGTATGTGCGACACCCGTGACTTTGTAGAAGCCTTGTCCGTGTCTGCAGAGACATGAAGATGGAGTGTCCCAACAACTTCTGTGTTTGTGAAGCTCCAAACATGCACGTTGTCCATGCTACGAACGCCACTTATCCTCAAAACATCATCTAAAGCTACTTTTAGGTCCCCTTCATGAGCCCTAGGAACTCTTTGCAGCAAAACTTCTGCAGAGTTTCTTAACAATGAGATAACCGAAGATACGATCAAAACTGAAATAAAAATCGAACAGATAGGATCTGCTGCAAGCCAACCCTTGTACTTGATTAAGAGAGTGGAAATAACAACCCCAACACTTCCCATTGTATCTGCTAAAACATGCAAGAATATGCCTTCCATATTGTGGTCAACGTGGTGGTGATGCTTCTGTGATACCTTTAGTGGGTTCGTTTCCAGCAACTTTTCTTTCAATTGGTTATGTTCAGATGACTGGTGACGTAAATCTAACTGGTGAGAATGGGTACTCGAAGAACTTAGGTGATCACTGTGACTGCAAGCTTTATCTTGAGAGTGAGACTTGGAATGCGTACAACCTTCATGAGAGTGCTGCTGCAAACTACTTGAAGAGGTGACAGGAGTTTCATGAGAATGATGGGCATGTAAATCTAACTGGTGAGAATGGGTACTAGAAGAATTTTGGTGATCCCTGTGACTGCAAGCTTTATCTTGAGAGTGAGATTTGGAATGCGTACAACCTTCATGAGAGTGCTGCTGCAAATTACTTGAAGAGGTGACTGGAGTCTCATGAGAATGATGGGCATCATGATGGTGGTCATGGTGATCATGCTTGTGAGTGTGGCCGTGATGATCACCGTCACATTTGTGATCATTGTGACTGGCGGTACCTTCAATCTTGTGGGTTCCTCCACACTCATTGTTATGATGACTATGACCATTGTGGTTATGATTTTCCGTGGATCCATGATCATGCACAACTTGGTCATGGTCATGAGAGTGCAAATGTGGTGCTTGAGAGTGTGAGTGCGAACATCCACCTCCGCCATGAGCATGATGATGCTCCTCGTGAAAGAATACCAAACCCACCATATTCACCAACAGACCACCAATGGATACAGTTAGCAAGCTACTAGTTGAAATCTCCTGAGGATCCAGAATTCTCTCTAATGATTCAAGCACGATAAGAGCTCCAACCAAGACAAGGAAAACAGCATTAACATAACCTGAAAGAACCTCGAACCTGCCACGCCCATAATTAAACTGGCCATTCGCAGGTAACCGCGAGATATATGAAGCATACAAACCAATGGCAAGAGCAGCACAATCAAACAACATATGACATGCATCTGATATCAATCCAAGACTGTTACTCATGAATCCAGCCACAAATTCCACAACCATGTATAGTGTGTTAATTAGAAGAAACAATGCTATCTTTCGAGATTTCCTTTCACTCAGAATGTGTCTAATAGGTTTCATGATCGTTGAAGAGAACGACTCTGAAGCATCTGAACCCAATTCCGGAAAATTTGAAGAACTAGCCAATTCCCTAACTGATATCCACAATAAAAACCCACACAACAAGAGACCCCAAAGCGAAAGCTCCGGAAAGTAAAACAGCTCCAGCACAAGAGTACAAACAAATGTCACAACAAAATTCCTTTGATATTCTTTCGAACTCATTAACTTGCTATCATCACCAAAGTTTTCAGTCAATAGCACTCCAAAAACCACAGTATTCGCCAATGGCCAACCAAGATTCAATATAGAAACACCGTCCCTTCCTTCATTTGACAAGAAAAAGCTAATAATAGCAGGAAAGAACAGCACAATTGTAGTGAAAAACAAACAAATCAATCGAACCCTTTTCCGACCCAATTGACGAATCGTTCCCCAATTCATTGACACTCTTTCATAACTCCCTAAAAACCCAGACAAAAATGGAAGCAACATTGGTAAAACCCTATAACAATTCTCACCAGGTATCATCTTCATCATAAAACCCCCATCTTTATTACCAGATAAAGGAAAACATTCAATTCGATCCCAACTAATCGACAATAGAAACAAACCAATAAACAAAGCTAAGAACCCACGAACCTTTGACGCATTACTCCCCTCTCCACCAACATTCCGATGATTCTTCCCCTCGAAAACGAATTTCCCAGCAACGTTTCCAGTAAATTCAGCAAGAATTGTAGCTGAAGTACCACAGTATCTCAGAGCCTGAAATCTAAGAAGAAAAACAACAGCAAGGACAATAGATTTAGAAAAAAGAAGTCTTTTTTGTGTCGGAGTAATTGATGAAATTGAAAAAATGGGTTCCCCAATTTTCTGTTTAGATTTCGAAGAAGAAAAGAAAGAGAATGAGAAAGTAAGAAGAAACGAACAGAGGGATACCAGAAAAGAGAAAGGGAAAAGTGAGAAAGATGGAGAAGAACGGAGGAATGGAAGAAGAGAGTAGAGTGAGCGAAGAGAAAAGAGAAGAAGGAATAGAAAAGATAGTGAATTTGTATTGCTGGATGATGAGGAAGATCGACTGTTGATGGATGTAAGAAGGCGTTGTTTTGATGGGGTTGGAGTTGGTGTTGATGAAGAATATGGGTATAGAGGGTATTGTCTTGATGTGGTGGTAGTAGAACCTGGTGCGGTGGTGGTGGTGGAGAAATTAGGGTTTCGTGATGGGAGTGAAAGACGATTTGGACGGTGTAAATGGTGGTGGTGGTGGTGGTTTTCTTGATCGGTCATGGTGGAGCTGCTGGGGATTTTCAGTGAGATTTGATTTTTTTGGATGCGAACCTGAGAAAAGGAAGAGAGAGAGAGTGAAGAGTATGGGGACTGCCGGACTGGGGATGAAAAAGACAAAATTATCGTTAGAAGCTAGCTTTGGTCTTCATCCTTGAATTTTGACTTTTGGTAGGACTCATAGTAGGGCGTTTGGATTAGGGCTGCATATGGTTCGGTTCGGTCCGGTTGTTGTTAAAAAAACAACCGAAACCGAAGTACTCGGTTTTCCATTGTTTAAAACCGATGAAACCATTTAGTCCATTCGGTTTCATACCGACTCGGTTCGGTAAAAAACTGGTCGGTTTTTGGTTAACCGGTAGAAATAATTTTTTCTTTTTATTATCAGTAATCTCAAGCCTACTTTGTCCAAGTTATTGTTCCATTAAAAATCAAGCTTGCCATACTGGATTATTTTATTTATGAGAAACGTATTCTCAATAATATTGGAGTTAGGGCTGTCAATGGAAACCGATAATCCGAAATACGATACCGATAATCCGGTTGCCGTTACCGCTACCGTCCGACATAACGGATAACGGATAACCGATACCGCTAAGTTAACGGATAATTCCCTTAGCGGATAACGGCAGTGGAACTAGCATTTCCGTTAGGCTTAGTTCCGTTATCCGATAGCATACAACATTACACCAAATCCTGGTTTTAGCAACGCTTTGATTTTGGGGATGTGCAACGGATATATACGTTGCACCCTTCACAACTTCTATATCCGTTGCGAAATAGGAAATACGTTGCACTAAATATTGAAAAGAAGAATTAAAAAATAGAAAGGAGGACGGATATAGACGTTGCACCCTTCACAACGTCTATATCCGTTGCTAACTAGGAAATACGTTGCACTAAATTTTGTTAACGGACGGTAATGGATAATTATCCGATATCCCGTTAAGTAATGGTAACGACAATGGATTTGATTTCTTATTTCCGGCGGAAATTAACGGATAACGGATATCCGCTAACTTTTAATGGCAACGGCAGTGGAAGAGCCATTATCCGTTACGTTAGCATCCATTGACAGCCCTAATTGGAGTGTTATTCAACCATTTAAGATCCATATTGCAAAAAAAAAAAACACTTGCAAAATCAATATGAGAACTACATAAATTTACAGATATGTCTATTCTATAGATAAAGATGAACAATTTGTTCAATTAACAAAAAAAAAAGATCTACACAGAGAGATATAAAACTAAAATCTGCACAGATGGAGATTGATATATTTCAGAAAAAATTAAAATTGCATGCTACAAAATCAATTTCCTTGAAACCAAAACTCATCCCCGATTTCAATCTCAACATCTATCCGCCTTAATACTTCTGTCTTCTGATATTTGATGTGATGTATACTTCTTTTGATTGTAGATACAGAAAACAAAAAAAAACAAAAACAAAAACAAAAAATCAATTGAATATATTTCAAATAGAAATTAAAAATTGAAAACTTGAAGAAGAAGATCTGACTTACCTTATGGAGACACCTTCGTATACAAATCTTCATATTCAACTGCTAAGATCAATTAAATAAAGAAAGAAAAACAACTGATAGATTTGATTGTGTTGGTAGTGATTCTAGAATATGAGAAGAAAAAGAGAATATGAGAAGCACTAGTGGTTGAGTAGTAGGCTATGTTCGTGGTGGTGGTGTTCCATAAGATGAAGTAGAAGAAATAAAATATGGTCTGGTAGAGGGAGGTGGCTGTTCTAGAGGAGTAGCAGAAGAAGAAGGAAGTATGAGAAACGTGAGAAGATACTTAGGTTAGACATTATAAACCTAAGATTAACGGACATGATCAAATATTACTTAACCTAAGATTAACGGTCCTGATCAAATGATACCAAATATAATAAATTAACGGCTTCACTTTTATCAATCGGTTACTCGGTTTTTTCGGTACGGTTTTATACAACAACCTAAACTGAAACCGAAGGTGTCGGTTTTGTGAAACTGACAACCTAAACCTATACCGTTGGATTCGGTTTCACTTCGGTTCGGTTAATATTGACACGGTTTCGGTTTGGTTCATGGTTATGGTTCGGTTTTGTGCAACCCTAGTTTGGATACACATCCAAAAGTAACTTTTTGACTTCTAGAAGTCAAAAAGCAAGAAGTCAGTTTGGGTGTAGAATTTCAGAATGACTTCAAGAAGCAGAAAAGTCGACTTTTTGTGAAGCAAAATATTTGGACTTCTGACTTCTACTTCTCCAAACGCGAGTCTTTGGAAACTTTGGATACGAAATAACTTTGCTCTCCCGGAATAGAAGTCGAGAGTAAAATAGTTCGCTTCACAGAAAATGAACTTATTTGTTTCGAAAAGTCAACCTCAAATGGGGTTTGCCAATTCAAATATGTTATGTCTCTCCAAGATGATGGAGAGCATGAAAAAAGATATTTGAATAAGAGAAGAATAAAGGGTTTACAAGACGAATCCAAAGTCAGATAATTCGTATTGTAGACGAGCCTTACGTCCAAACATATAGACTAATAACCCAAAACTTAAAACATATTATGTAAAGAAGGTTCTGGTGGATGACCATCTTTTGACCAAGTGAAATGATGAGATAAACATCATCATTGAGTTTAAGATAAACATAAAATTAACTTATGCTAATGTGCTTCCATGTGGGAAGTTCGTGAAACTTCCTTATGTCGACTTGTTTATGGTCGTAGGCTATATATATAGCCAAAGTACAAGCTTGCATATGTACTGAAAAATGAAAACAGAAAGTAATAGAAGGGAATACAACTTCCATGTTTTTCTTCCATCTCTTTTCCTCCTTCTCTTTAATTTATAAATTCACACCAGCAGATTAATTATATCGAATCATTTATATGAATCGATAGTTACATAACACGTTATCAGCACGAATTGCTCGATAACTACGGTCGATTCATTTATCCGTTTGGTGGAAAACGATGATCAAAAATCAAAAGAAAGAAGAACACTTGAGAACAAAAATTGTTTATCTCTTCTTCTGTATGCACTTTGGAAAGGTGAATTACAAAGATGAATTAATTGAAGGATTGATTGAAACATTGGTTGAAGAGAAATTGGAGGAAGAATCCAAGGTAGGAAAAAAAAAATCCTACTGTGTTCTAACATTATAGGGAGAGCATGTGCACCACCAAAAACATCATGATTAAACAAGGACAAGCACATCAAACTTCACTTAATATTGTGAAAATGGCGACACAGATATGATGACTAAGATATTAGTGGATCAAAACAAGTTATCATTTTTGGTGATCAATTAGACTTGTTGCTCACATATATATCTCAAAAGGTATTTGTGTCTTTCGGTAAGTATGGGATGGTGAGTATAGCAACTCCATGAACTTTGTTAATTTTCTTTATTATTTTATATTATGGTACTAACGGTTTTAATACCGATGAAGCAAGAAATTATCGCATCCCTGGAGGATAGCGTAAATTTGGTTTTCTCGGCTTTGATAATCTCCATAAATTTTGAAATAATTCCACTAGAATATGGAATATTGTGTAGTATAATATGGACGCAAAAGGCACACTCCGCTAGTCGGTGGGTCCCAGAAGTGACCTGTTACAAAGTGCTAGCCGGTTTCTATCAGCGGTCCCTGAAGTGACTTGCGACTGATATTAAGGCAATTTTGCCAAAGCATATCCATTTTTATACACTTGTAAATTAATATTTTGTCAAACCTAATGGACGAAATAGGAGATTTGTTGGTATTATTTCACCATTGATATTTGTGGAAAATAGTTCGGCTTGATTTTAGAGAAGATATATGCACCATATATAATATAGTGGTGAGCAATAAGGAGAGTTGCATATTTTGCGCCCTTATGTGTTCCCGCTAGCTTTATGGCGTGCATTATATGCGCCAATTATATGCATCGACGAGCTTTAAAGAGCTAGTGCTTAATTTTCACTTTGTATATGTTGTGTCAACAACACCGAGTGCTGCAAATGTTAACTGCGCCTCGTAGATATACAAACGTCGAGCGATAATGAGTGTTGCATTTTTGTAAATGATATTTAACGTTAATATCATGTCTTCTCGTTGCCTGAGAAATTACCTAAAATCCTGAATTTGGTGAATTAAATTTGCAACAGTACCTATGCAAATAAGTTTATCTTTGACAAAGAAGGAAAATACAATTGTGGTAGGCATATTTTTGAATATGGGAACCACAATAGTTCTCGGGTTTAAGAACCTGATAAGCACCATACCACCAGAAGTGGAGAATTACGGGAAGGTAGCATAATGATTGGTTAATAAGCCATCATTGAGCATGGAAAATCTCTATTATCATTGTGACATAAAAGACACGGTACGTGCACTTGAAATGATGTTCATTATTGTTGATCTCTATCGATCGTCTTGGAAGGACTGGTATGATATTGAGATAGTGTCTAAGGTCACAAAATTTGTTTACAGTTTATTGTTAATTTTACATGGAAATGTAAATTATTTAATTTATTCCAGCTGGACAGTAAACAAGAGAGGAAACCTGACCAGTCACCTCTCCTGGGCTGCATGTCATTGTTACTTTAGGAAACCCAGTTACTCCCTTGATAGGTAGAGTAATGCGGAACTGAAGGTTCTGTTGATGAGACATTCCCGCCTGAGGATCAGGGGGAGAATCGTCGACGATATGGTTAACTCCAATTGTGTCTTATCTAAATTCTCACACCGAGAAATGCCTGTGGTGTTGGAGATTACTCTGTTGCTAGATTTTGCAAGAGTACGCTTGCTTTATTCGGCCTATATTAAAGTCCTTGCAAGGCTTTCCATGTAATCACAGTGATTATTTCGTCTGAAAATATGCTTACATGCATAGACGAAAACCTCTAGTTCGAGGTATGCCAATCTAATCAGATAACATCCATATTCTCTTTGAGTGATGAGTTGATATCTCCCTGACGAGGAGCACATCCATAAAATATGCGTTGATATCTCATGGCGAGGAATATCCGCATGTTGAAACTTGGTACCAATGGATTATGATATCCTCATACTCTGGAAAATGATGTAAGATCGTTTATTTACTGATTAATAACTTGGTTGTCGATAATGTTCAGAGTAGCTACTGAAATCATTGTGGATAGATATCCCCTTTGCGAAGGAATTATCGACAAAGTTCATATGATTTGCAGATATGGATCTCGTCTATTTTGAGTTGTTCTCTCACTTGTGTTTGCTTTCAGGATCTCAGTCCTAGCATCCACGAATTTTAGTTCGAAAGCTGATGCTTATAAGAAAGCATAATGAGAGAATTAAGGTCGCTTGTTATATAGTGATAACCTTGACGAGTTTCCACGAACACTAATCAGGTTCATGGGAGTATGGTATGGGAGTATGGTATGGTAGTCATGCATGACTCGACATATCACCTGGATGGTAACCGTGTATCTATACTCGTATAGATTTTAAAAGAAACTCTTGTTTGTCGATCGTTGATGTTGTATCATCCTAGTGATGCTTTGGGCATTGATGGTTTGATGTTCTTGTGCATTTTGAACTTATTACTTATGAAACCATTATCATGTTTTCTGTTTGAGACATGTTATATATTCCACTGCTGTTACTATTATACTACAAGATTTGCAAATTTGATAAGAAAGTCTTCCCACCGTTTGGAGAAGGAAAGGCTGTCTCCTGAAAAATGGTGTGAAGTATCCTGGTTTGGACAAAGATAAATCAGGATGCATTTCATCTGGATGTTTTCAGCAATGAAAGACATGAAGGAGATTTGATATCATCAGGAATTGCAAATCAAGTTGCTTCTTGAGAAGTTGTGAGTGTAGTATTAAGTGTGTCACATAAAACACACCTTCATCGTGGATGACTAGTTGACCTAAAATATTCTGCGCCTCCTAAACGAAAGAACCGATCACAATCATTGAAAGATAGTGCTCTTAAAGAGACTATTAGTGGAAGATCTAATTTTTCTAAGTATAGTTCTCTTAACAAGAGAATGTCTCTGCAAAAGCTGTGGAACCTCAAAATGAGAGGATTTCCTTAAGGCATGCATGAAATAGAGAAATTTGTGATAGTAATCTAATGATTGTTGATGATATAGTCAAAGTATCCACTGATACTTCCATAGATGATGTTGGTGTTAAACCACTCTCTATAAGAATGTCATCAAAGGAATGATTGGTTAAACGGGAAAGGAGAGATTCAAGAAGAATAATAATTTCTCATAAAATGCATGGTTTTGGTACTACAACCAGAACACTCGATAATGTGAGTTGCTATTAGCCACAGACAGGTGTTTGCAGTTCCGACACCCGATAATGTAACCCCTAGTGGCTACAGATGGGTGCATGTGCATAATGAGAAAAACAAAGTCAATTAATAGTATAAAGTCTTTTACAGGAACCTGAGATGGATTTCTTTGTGACATATTCCCTATTATGGATGCAACTACCTCTTTGGTATTTGTCTAGAAGTCTTTTAAGGACTCGACATGCATCTAGAGGATGTGATTATTGTGAATCTGTGTGAAAACATGATAAAGACAACCGCAGGCAAATTCCTGAAGGTTTTCACCTATCAGTAGAATTACCATGTCATATGCATTTGCCCTATAAAGACGAACATGGTCAATCGTATAAGTGAATGCTTATTATCCAGGGATATGTGAACCATCTTATGTGCTCATAAACTATGCATTTACTAGATTTGATGTATACAACATCTACTTTGTTGGAACTTCTGAAGAATTCTCCAAAGCACAAAAATGCTTAAAGCAGGAGTTCGAGACGAGACTCTCGGTAAAACAAGGTCTCAATCCGTTGGTTGAGTATTGTAAATGGAAGTCCATTTATTTCAACCTTAAGGGTTTAGACATGTTTAAATAGACAAGCTGACATGGTTTCAGTCATTCGATCTCTTACAAGATTGATCGATTTACATCTCAACAAAGGAGATGTATTGGTTTGTATTACACGAAAGATGTGTAAATGGTATATTAGCTGAAATATGCTATAAATACCTGATACTGGGTTTGTAGTAAACATGTAAGTCTGGCTCTGCCTAGTACAATATCGAGACATTGATCCGAAGAAAGTCTCCCCTCATCTTCATGGTTTTTAAAGCATCTAAAATATTTTCCTAGCTAAATTCGGGTTGTATAGGATACTAGTTTATCCTCCGATCGATTATGATTGTTCAAACAAAGCTAGTGAAGAATATATAAAGGCTGGCACAACCAAATGATTATTAAGAGATTGCACAAAGGAAAATCAGACTGGTTTTCTCAACTAAAGAAAGATGGAGCTGCTGAATACTTTAAAGGGTGGTTCGGAACTCTAAGAAGTACTACTGGGCATAATGATCAACCAAGAAGGCTTATCATCAGGTGGAGTAAAGCCATGGAATACTATGGATATGAGTATATTGGACATTACGTCGTGTACTCTTTTTCCTTAGTCAAGGTTTTGTCCCACTGGGTTTTCCTTGTCAAGGTTTTAATGAGGCATGCGAGTCCACTGTTATCCGCAGTTCGACGTGTTGTACTATTTTTCCTTCGTCCTAGTTTTTATCCCTCTGGGTTTTTCGGGGAAAAGGTTTTAACGAGGCAACATCTGCGGCTTTATCATAGTTCTAAGAACTCATATTTTCCTACGTTCAGGTTTTGTCCCTCTGGGTTTTCCTTATGAGGTTTTTAATGAGATAACAATCTTAGAACGGTGATCACCATCTAACGAGATGCATATCCATAGAGGTTCTAGAGATACGACGCCTAGGTTTTTGTCCTAAATGGTTTTCCTGACGTAACTTTGACAGATGAAGCATTTCATGGTGGTGACCAATCTCACTCCAAGTTCAGGTTTTTCCTAAATGGTTTTCCTGACACGGTTTTGGCGACGGGAGAAAATTCGTGACAACCATCACCATTTTAAAGCTCCAAGAGTTTTATTTTCCTTCGACCAGTTTTTATCCCAGTCGGATGTTTCTGGCAGGGTTTTTAACGAGATACTGGATTTACTCAGATTTTGTCCCATCGGGTTTTACCAAGGCCATGTTCTTAGAAATGGTCATCCAAGGGGGAGTATTATGTAAAAAAGGTTCTGGTGGATGACCACCTTTTGACCAAGTGAAATGATGGGATAAACATCATCATTGAGTTTAAGATAAACACAAAATTAACTTATGCTAATGTGCTGCCATGTGGGAAGTTCGTGAACCTTCCTTATGCGACTTGTTTATGGTCGTAGGCTATATATATAGCCAAAGTACAAGCTTGCATATGTACTGAAAAATGAAAACAGAAAGTAATAGAAGGGAATATAGCTTCCATGTTTCTCTCCCATCTCTTTTCCTCCTTCTCTTTAATTTATAAATTCACACCAGCAGATTAATTATATCGAATCATTTATATGAATCGATAGTTCCATAACAAAACAGAAATTTATCGATGTCTCTCTAATTGATTTTCATAGTTTAAATAGAGACAAGAAAAGACATTCATATTCCTTGTTAGACACTAAATACTACTAAACAAACCCACTAATTCAGAATATAATCATATGCATGTCTAAATCTCTTATTTTCTGATACTATTATATCAGAATTATAAACTAATATCTCTCTTTCTATTTGATTTCTAGGTTTTGACATCAACACTTGGATGAATTCCTAGGACGTTGGAGTGGTTTTTCCTGATTGTCTCATTCATTCATCCATCTGCGATCCTTTATTCAATTGAGATTCCACTTTGTTCTATGTGTCAAATGAGAAGATAAAATATTCACTTTTGAATTTAACCTTTTAGAAGATCACACTCGGTTCTTCAGAGTTTCCATTCTCGAACCTTTTCTCCCCCTCACGCCGTTAAGTCTGACAACAGACAATATAGCCGTCTTAACCCTATAGCTTATGTCCAGGTTTGACATGCAGAACAAGTCTATGTACAAGTGTAATACATTCACTTATCACAAGAGAGGCGATGTACCTCTTTTCTTCATTTATTTTTCCTTGTTATCTTCTCCACACAATCAAGCCTATCTCGCTCTTCTCTTCTTTTGCCTATTATGATGGACACAGACATTAATTAAGTGCAGGAAAAAATGGAAAATACTGCGATTTCAGAGATGCTTAGACCCTAGTTAGTAGTTTGACGAATTATTCGCGAATGAACCCGAATCATCCGAATTCGAATCATACGGACGTATACTTCAAACAACGTCCCTGGTACGCGAACTATATGGGGATCCCGAATTATGCGCGAATAATTCGTGCAGTATGAAAGTTCGGCGTACTGATTCGCCTTGGTTTACTGAGGCCCAACTCCGATTCCTTCCCTTATCATACTGGGCCAGAGGTAAATCGAGCCCAACTGTCCATTTCCATCCCCTTAAATGTGGTTTTCACAAAAATTTGATATGAGAATCGAACTCAGGACGTCAAGATCCCTTGAACTATCTCGGAGCCACTGGACCAACAACTTGTTGGTGATATAATTAAATGATATTTAGTATATATTGCATTTTTAGCAAAAAATACACATCCCAACCTATAAAATTTTAAAATTTTATTTTTAATAATGCCGAATTTTGAATACCGAACTCACATTCTTATAACGAATTATACACGTACGTATCCGTGCCGA
Organism: Papaver bracteatum; assembly: GCA_023529315.1. Taxonomy (NCBI): domain Eukaryota; kingdom Viridiplantae; phylum Streptophyta; class Magnoliopsida; order Ranunculales; family Papaveraceae; genus Papaver; species Papaver bracteatum. Next base: position 421,469 of record JAJJWX010004572.1, read on the forward strand.
ACTACTCTCCGAACAACGAACCGTTGACCGACTTTTTGACCGAATCCTACCTATCTGGATCCGAATAATTCCGTACGTATGCCATCCCGAACTACTCCCCGTACCCCGAATTGCTAACTAGGGCTTAGACCTTTGGAACAACTAGAGTTTTCTTTAGAAGAGTTAATTCAGGGCGCTTCTCAATGGAAATTCAGTTTTCTGGGTAAGCCTTATTCGAACAAAATTATATTGTTGGTGAGTTTGACAAGAAATTAAAAAAGTTGTGGATAAAAAGTAATGATATCTTCATAAAGAAAGAAGATAATGAGTGTTTCATGATTAAATTTTATTCTCAAGAAGAATATGATCTTGTACTCAAGAAAAAACCATGGTTTATAGAAGGAGATTTGCTAGTTTTAATTCCATGGGACCCTCTCATACCAAAATTTACAGTGGATCTTACTAAACAACTCCTCTGGTTGTGTGGTTCCAAAAGGTAAAGTTCAAAAGCTTTAGTCCTGATTGATGTTAGAGACCCACTAAGAAGAGTTTTGGATGAAGAATATTGTTGGGGAGGAAGTTTGGATTCGATTATTCCATGAGAATCAACCATTTAACTTATGTGGTTTCTGTTATACCATTGATCATAAGGATCATGAATGCGAGTTCATATCCAACTATCTTCTACAACAACAACAAGGTTACCTTTCGTCTTCATCAATCATTGAGCCGCCTCCATGGGAAAATCCAGACATAAGATTGAGCCGCCTCCATCTCTAAAGCGTTGATGCGATGAATTATAATATTTCCCCACCTATTTTGATTTTTATATCAGTCGTTACTTCCAATTTACATAAATCTTAGTAGTTGTTGTCATTATCTAGATGTAATCATGGTTTAAGTTTTCTTCTGATGTAAATATACATAATCTTGATTGATTTTCTATTTAGTTGAAATCTTTATATAGTTTTTAAGTTTTCTTCTGGAACTTGATAACTAAAACCCTACTAAAATGCTTTAGGGATGGACTCTAATATCAATTATAGAAAAATCAAAAGAATGACAAGTCTGATATTTTATTGCTTAAACCCTCTAATTTGTAGCTCTTGAAATTCCCAAATGAAATCACAATTTAATTTTTAAGTTTATTTCTGATACAAATATACATAATCTTGATTGATTTTCCGTGTAGTTGATTTTTTTTATTTTTTTAAAGTTTTTTTTTGGGAATAGATAACCAAATCAATAAAATTGTTTAGAGATATGGACTCTAATAAATCCTCTTTAGTTTAATTTGTAGCTCTTGACAGATGAAATCATAATTTAAGTTTTAAGTTCCATTTTGATGCAAATATACATAATCTTGATTGATTCTCCATGTGGTTGATTTTTTTTTTTTAAAGTTTTTTTTTTTGGGAATAGATAACCAAATCCCTAATAAAATAATTTAGGGATGAAATATAGTATCAATTAGTCAAAAGAATGACACCTCCTCATGATATTTGCCTGTTATTTAGTGTCAAATGTCTGTCTATTGTTATTTACATGTTCCCTCATTTATATGCTTCTGCTATGTGTTTTTTGGATCAATTTTATGTTTATAAGTGGATCATACATTCAATAAGCGAACTCATATCTTAAAAAGGAAACACAATATCATGAATGTTTCCGTCATTGTTCACATGCACCATGGTAAGGAATCATATACTTAGATTGTGGCATTGCTGCATTTTGGATGTCCAAATTTATTTTATATTGTTGTTCCTCGTTTCTATTATGTAGGAAAGTCGACGCTTATCGACTCTCTAGTGGTTGCTGCTTCTTTCATGGCTTAGGAACCTGCTGGTGCAGATGAGGTAGAACATGGAATTACTATCACATCTACTGCTGTCACTCTCTATTAATTATGAGATAAACGATGAGTCTTTGAAGGCATACAACGGAGAAAGAGATGGTAATGATTACCTAATAAACCTTGTTGACTCACTCAAATCCATTGACATTTCTGAAGTCACAACTGTAATGCGTGTTATTGATGGTGTTTGTGTCCAAGATTGTGCAACCAATTCTTCAATGTCGTTTCGTCCCCGTGATAAAACAACGAAGATCAATATCTTTCACAAACACTCTTGCACGGTGAGGAATGTGTCACTACTACACTTCATTCTTACTTAAAATCTCTTATAGAAAACAAAATGATGTTAACACATTGTTTTCTTTCACAAAAAATATTTCCTTTGGAAACACAAAACATAAAGAAGAACTCAACTCTTTTTTTTTCCAACCAAAATTTGATTTTATATTAAAAGGTTTAAACATAATTTAATTAAATATTATTATGGTGTAATTAACACCATTAACTCCACAATATGAAACTCTCAAAGTTATAATGGTGTAGATAACACCATTAAAACCAGCAATATGAAAAGTTAAAATTAATTATAACAAAAAAATTGATTTCTTTTAATCAAGACTAAATTTTAATTAAGAAAAAACATATTAATTGAGAATAAATTTATATTTTAAAAATATATTCCCAACACGTTGTTTAGTTACATCTTTAGTCATTGGAAGGTTGTAGCTTCTGATCCACTCACAATTGGATCTGAAGTTGTACTTATGGCTTTAGGTGTTAGGAAGTTTAAGGGAATACACCCTTGAACTTCCTCCCGATCTTTAGGTATTAACTTTTGTTGGTTTATCTTTTCTATTTTTGTTTTTTATCAGACAATTGGTTGTTGTTTTATCTTTCTAACATTCCCTTGTTGAGCTGTAAATTTGACTTTTGTTTCCTCCATGTTGAGTTGTGTTCTTATTGTATCCTGAACTTAATACAAAGGTACATTATCAAAAGAATATTGCTTATCAGCAAAAATATGATCTTGTGTCATTCTGAATGAGCGTCCTTTTACAGATGCATGACGATCAGAATGGTCAAATTAATAAGGATCAGACCATAGTCAAACTAAGAGGTCAGTTGTATCCCCGATGGTTATCATGCCGAAGATAATGCATATTCTTTTCTCATTGGAGCAAGAATCATCACACCGAGTAATCAGCAGTTTGAAAATTTTGAATGGATCCGGTATTAAGTTACTGCATTCCTGCAGGAAATTTTTGAGATACACACTTTCCTAAATACAAAAGAATTATATTATTAAATACATTTGTATATGCGGCCTCTCAGTTTCCTTGTCATGTTCAAATATGGTTACTAGTATCTTATTTGGTGCATATTATACCTATATATATCCTTACATAATCAACAATGTTAACAAAGCTTCTAGGATGCGTACACCTTTATCCCTCTCCGTCTATTTTGCTTCTCTTTCTCAACATATGAAGGTTTTAATTTATTTTTTGATCGGACTAATTGGTAGATCAAGGCTATAACTTATGTGATGAACATGATGGATTTCAGTGATGAACAACAAGCTCAAACATTATATCTTGATGAAACTGTTGCGTTGTTTAGTTAAATCTCAAGCCAAGAAGAAGAAGAAATCATACCAAGTGAAGAACAAGAAGATTTATTGCCAATGGTTTGTAATATTCTAAGTGAAAAAGGAAGAAGGGGAATAAACATATTTATTACCTTTGTTTTATGATATTCTAAGCGAACAAGAAGGAGAAGAAAAAAATATTATTACCTTTTTTTGATGATATTATGAGTGAAGAACAATAAGCAAAATTACATACGTTTGATGTGCATGCAAATGAAGAAAATAAACAACTATAACTAATAATACTGCTAGTAATTCATTGGTCACAAATTATATCGATGACATTAATATCCAGTTAAAAATATTTTATTATTTTCCGATTAAGTCTGTTTTCAAATTTAAAAGCGCCTCAAATGAAATTTAGCGTTCAGTTGAGAAACCCTTGCACTTTAAACGAGTAATAACTCTTGTGATATGATTTTTCTTCCAATATCATACTAGACATGTGATTTCTGGTAAGCGTAGATCACTTTATTTTTAAGTACCGGCGGTCATACTGTTGATCCAAATTATGGTGTGCCAGATTCGGATTTAAGTTTCTTAAAAGAGGATAAGGATTCAAATGATGAGGAAGTTATACTAATGGAATCTTGTAACGGGTTTCTCCTCTGCATATTAAGCAATATTGAATCAGGTATAAATAAATTATATGTTTGTAATCCTCTAATGACGCAGAAAGTATTGGTTTCTTACCCACCATGGAAGGCGACTCAACGTTGGATCACTCACGATTATTACATTAAAAATCAAGATATATTTTCTGAGTACTTTGCATTGATTTCCCGATCTACTCCAACGGGTTATTACCTACATTATAAAGTGATCTGCGTTTATCCTATACCAGAAATAGGAGATTCAGATCTATATATCAGATTCTTGCAAGTGGGAAGATCATACCAAAGACTTTATTCAGCCTCTTCCACCCCTGCAATTATGGACGACAATTGGTTCAAAGGTGATCGTTAAGGATACTTTGTTTTGGGACTGTTTTTATCCATACATACTTGTCTATGATCTCAAAAATAAACTTTCAAGATTGTTAGAGCATATCTCGGTTGAACCCACCAAGCGTTGGTATGTCAATATTGGTTGTCATATTTTAGATCAAAACTTATCTAGAGTCACTTGATTAAATACTAGAGTCAACTTCGCTTAGGTTAGACTAGAAAGTCTAGGAATGTTGAGACATAAAAGTATTACTCCGAAGACCCTAATAATGAGAAAAAGTAACGAATACAACGACGACATCATCCTTCCACTTGAGGTTAGTAATATTAACTTGATCATGTTTCCATTCCTAACCCATCTTCTAAGTCGTGCTATATTGAAAACATAACATACGAAGTTATATATGTTGTATATAATACTATAGTGGTGAGACTTGGTCATAATATTATGATCAATGTGTCAAGGAAAACATATTACGAAGTATAACACTTGTCTTTTGGAACTTCGTCAACACGACATCGATATAATTTATTGTATATAGTTATTTGATCATGTGTGAAATATATAGGTATGATTTCATCATAGAAAACCATGAATATTTATATTAGTTTAAGGAAGTAGATGTATGAACTCGCTTTCATAATCAAAAGGGAAATCATGATTGGTATTGCTATTCATTGAATATCTTTTGGATGACTAATGGAAGATAACTATGGTAGAAATTATCTTAACTTTGTTGAAACTTGAGGTAAAACCGATCATAGCCTATATAATATATCTAGCTGTAATCGATCATGAGCTACATTGAAAATCAAGGTGTAACCAATCACAAGCTATATTGGGATGCAAGTTATAACCGATCACAAATTACATTGGGAACCAAGGTATAACCGGTCACAAGATGAATTGGGAAGTTAGTTGTAATAGATTACAAGCTACCTTTAGGAAGCAATGTGTAATCGATCACAAGCTAACTCGGGAAGCAAGGTGTAACCGGTAACAAGCTACTTTGTGGAGAAAGATGTAACCGATTACATCCTGTGTTGGGAATCATGTTATAACCGGCCGCAACTTGTTTTTAGAGTGATGGTTTAATCGGTTCCTTGTAAAAAACCAATAACCATGGTTCATATATTTCTTCATGGTGTGTGTAAATTAGAATTTTGGGTTTGTCAAGATGAGAAGCTTCCAGATGTCAACATATTTGAATATGTACATAACTCTTATAATTTATTATTAAAATATATTCCTTGATACTCAAGGTGATCCCTAGTCCTAAAAAGTGAAAAGTATTTAATTATAATTTTCAACATATATATTTTTATTTACCAGCAATTAAAGCATATCCTATGGAAAATATTATTATTTAATATGCTAGACTAATAATAGAAGTTTTTCTATGAGAGTTTTCGAAAATATTGGTTAACACTAATTGGAAATAGGAAAACCAAATTTAGGTATTTTAATGCATATCTTGAAAATATTTTCGGTTTTGGAATTTCATTGTTGTCCAAACAACCTTGGTATATAAATATTTGAGTTTTCATTTATTGCAAACTATACTAAGAGCCATGCAAACATCATTCTTGTAGTTTCTGGTGGAGCCGTATATTCGGAGAGGAAAGTACCATAATTAGGTGAAATCTCTTACCACCACTCGTTAAAGACTTCTGTGGGATCGAGAAGCTCTACGAATACCATTGGTAGGAAACTAGATAATTGCAGTGTTATTAGTTTCGATTATTGATTTGGTTGACTAATGTATTTTGTAACTTTGATTGAACCCAGTTTGTTTATTCTTTAGAACCATCTCTTCTGATATAAGGCTCACTCAAACTAGATCAAAGTATTGACGGGATCTTTAGAACCATCTTCGGATCTGAAGATATCTGGTGATAATCCATTGTTAACAGACTCTATTTTGTGCGTAATTGATCACAAGAAGATCCAAGTGTTGTTGTGCAGGTATTTGAAGGAAATAGAAGATTTGAAGACGAAGAAGAATTCTTATTAGTTTTTGTATCTTGTGGATTTAGTGCACAAACCTTGACCGGATGGGATCCAACTAGAATTGGTTTATCTTTGATAGACTTGATTGATTAGTTGCATCATCCATAGAAACATAACTCAATATTTAGGTGAATTGTTCCACACCCAATCTGGTGGATAGATGGTACAATATATAGAGTTATTACAATGTAGTAATTACAGAATATTCTACATAAATGAATATAGTTTTACATACTAAACTTAGCCTAATGACAGAGATCTTCATGCTGTGATTGATAAAGTTTCGGCAGTAATATACGTAGATAGAATATACTTTAGTCAATGCCAAGATATATGCTAATCACTGCTGCTGATCTTTGCGTTATCTGTTTGTATCCTTGACATCCTCCCTCAAGTTGTACATGAGTGGTCGAATGTTCAACTTGTCACGTAAAAACGCAAACCTTTGAGACACAAGCCCTTTCGTAAAAATTTCAGCAATTTGATCTTTGGAGGAGATAAACTTTACTTGTAATTGTTGCCTAGCCACTCGTTCTCGTACGAAGTGATAATCAATTTCAATGTGTTTCATACGAGCATGAAACACAGGGTTTGCTGTGAGATAAGTAGCACCCAAGTTATCACACCATAATGAGGGTATCGAAATTGTAACACCCAATTCTTGCAGCAAGGATTGAATCCATATGAGTTCTGATGTTGCAATTGCAATACCTCGATATTCTGCCTCCGTACTTGATTTCGAAACTATTTTTTGCTTCCTTGCACTCCAGGAAATAAGATTTCCTCCAAAGTATATACTATATCCACTAGTAGATCGTATGTCGTCTACATTACCTGCCCAGTCTGAGTCCGAATATGTGTGAAGAGACTTGTCTGAAGAGCTACGTATAGCTAAGCCATAATGAGTCGTGTGCTTCAGATACCTGAGAATGCGCTTGACAACCTCCCAATGCTCAACATATGGATCATGCATGAATTGTCATACTCTATTAACAGCTACAACAACATCAGGACGAGTGAGATGTAGATATTGTAGCGCACCACAAACACTTCTATAGAGAGTTGGATCCTCAAATCTCTTACTGCCTTGTTTGCTTATATTTGTATTTGCTGCAAGAGGTGTGCATACTGGTTTTGCTCCATCCATCTTGGTGCGCCTGAGTAAGTCAATGATATACTTTTGTTGACTGAGAATCAGTGCCCCTTGTTTAACTACTTCAAGCCCCAAGAAGTAACTGAGTTCACCCAAGTCTTTTACCGCAAAAACAAACTGCAATTCACTAATTACATTACTTATAAGTGCATTGTTCGAGCCTGTGATGATTATATCATCCACATAGACGAGCACATAAGTGGTACTATTAGGAGCATGTCTTATAAATAAGTAATTTTCAGCTACGGAGCCTTTGAATCCTAGTTGTACAAGATGATTGTTGAGACGAGAAAACCATGTTCGTGGAGCTTGTTTTAATCCATAGATAGCTTTATTAAGTTTGAAAACATGAGTAGGAAAATTAGGATTCACATACCCAGTTGGCTGCTTCATATAGACTTCTTCCTTTAGAATTCCATGTAAAAACGCATTTTGAACATCTAGCTGCCGAAGTGACCAGTTGTGAGAAACAGCAATAGAGAGAACCAGTCGAATGGTGCTAGGTTTTATTACGGTACTGAAAGTCTCATCGTAATCAAATCCTTCTTTTTGATTAAAGCCTTGTGCAACTAACCGTGCCTTGCGTCTATCAAGTTCACCATCTGGTTTTTGTTTAGTGCGAAACACCCATTTAGAGCCAATAAGATTCATCCATGGCTCGAATGGAACATAACTCCAAGTTCCATTTCTAATATGCACATTAATCTCATCATCCATAGGAGGTCTCCAAGATGGATCTTTAGCTTCCTCTATATAACAAGTTGGAGTGAAGAAACCCGTCTGCTCAAGTGCATATTTGGATGCTGTAAGACACAGCTTCTGCACTGGTTTTCTGATGCCATCTCATGCGCGTGTAACCATATGATGCTGTGGAGATTGTTGCTGAGTTTGAGCACGAGGTACCTCAACTGGTACCCACACAACAGTGGTTGTAGAGTTAGGAGCTGATGTTGTGCTAGAAGGTGACAGGATTTCTGCAACTGGTAAAACTATTTGAGTGGATAACGGCTCAGTTTGTTGGTCTTCTTCATGATGTGGTGGTAATTGAGTAGCAGATGCCGGAGTAGACAAAATATAAGAAGATAACAACTTAGTTGTGGGTGTTATGAGATTATCAACATCCAAACGTACCTGAGGTTTTGCAGCAAGAGGAAAGCTGGTTTCTACAAATTTGACGTGCCGAGAGATGTATAATATGTTGGTTGGAGTATGAAGACATAAATACCCTTTATGAGCACCACTATACCCTATGAAAACACATGGTAATGATCTTTTTTCAAGCTTATTGGAAACGTATGGCCTAAGACAAGGATAACATAAGCATCCAAAGACTCTCAGAAAAGAATAATCAGGAGTTTTGTTGAATAAAAATTCTAAAGGAGACTTTGACTCGAATTTTGTGGCTGGTATTCTGTTGATTAAGTAACTAGCAGTAGAGAAAGCATCAAACCAATACGACTTTGACATAGAGGCATGAAAAAGAAGAGCTAGACCTGATTCTGTGATGTGTCTAATACGACGCTCGGTAAGGCCATTTTGAGCAGATGTATGAGGGCAAGAAAACCTGTGCACTACTCCTGAGTTGTTAAGATAGGCAGTAAATTTTTTAAACTCTCCTCCATTATCTGATTGAAAAACCTTCATTTTGAAATCAGTTTGATTTTCTATCCTAGTTTTGAATTGCACAAAGACAGGAAGGGCATATGATTTTCGAGTTAGGGGATATATCCATGTATAATGTGAGTAAACATCCATAAGAAGAAGATAGTAACGATAGCCATTTCTAGATAAATAAGGAGATACCCATAAATCAGAAACAATCAAACTTAGAGGTTTATCAATAATAGTTGTGCTAATAGGAAAGGGGAGTTTATGACTCTTGCTTATATGACAAGAATGACAGAACTCAAACTGTTTATTCTTAACTGGAAGGGAAAATTGTTTGATAACTTTGATGACAGTACGGAGCATTAGGTGTCCCAAACGCTGATGCCACAACGGAATGGTGTCTGACATGAACGCAGTTGGGTGACTAGACTTTATCTCTCGAACATCATCAAAAATGTATAGCCCATCTTTACTCCTGCCTTACAACAGTGTTGTCTTTGACTCGAGATCCTTTACAACAAAGAAATTGGAGTGAAACTCAAAGAATACATTATTATCCTTGCAAAACTTTGAAACTGAGAGAAGATTTGCTTGGATTTTTGGAACATGAAGAACATTATTAAGATAAAATGATCTGTTGTTATGAGTGAAAGAGGCATTACCAATATTCTCAATGTGAAGGGCATTACCATTACCAACTCTAACTGTTTCAGTGCCATCATATTCCTGAATAATATTGAGGTTGTTGAGATTGGAAGTTAGGTGATGAGTTGCACCAGTATCAGTTACCCAATTGTTGTCAGTAAAACCACCAGGTAAAGCAAGATATGCAGCTGGATCTTTTTTCTGTGGTGCATTGTTGTCTTTGCGAAACCAGCAGAAACTTGCATTGTGATTTTTTTCGGTTGCAAATTCGACACGGCCCTTGACCTTGATCCCTTCTAGGCTGACGATTATATTGATTTTGACTGCGAAAGCCTTGATTATTCGAGGGTCGATTTGGTTGAAACCTTTCTGGCTCTTTCCTCTGATATGGTCGTGCAACAGATGAAGATGCAATGTTTTCTAAAGGTTGTTGAAGAGTAGCTAGATGTTGTTCCAACCGCAAATCAAACGAGATCAGATGTGCATAGAAAGCATCCATGTCGATCTTGTCGACAGTGCTGAGAGAAGTCACGATGGCATCATATGCCTGATCTAGTCCATTGAGAATAGACTGTTGCATATCCTCTTCATCCAGAGGACTTCCAGATGCTGAAAGAGCATCAAATATTTGTTTAGCCTTTGAGAAATATTCATACATAGAACTGTTACCTTTTTTAGGTTGTGGAGTTGTCTTTTGAGATTCATCAGATGTGCTCTATTTTTAGGAGCATATCTCTTTCCAAAGCATCCCATACTTCTTTAGAAGTTGCTAGTCCTGAAACACGACTGACAACTCCTTCTGTGAGAGATGAGAGCAGCCATCCTAAGAGTATTTGATCTTGTTCTTCAAACTTGGTGTATGCAGTATTTGTAACTGCTGGTACTCCTTCTTGTGTGCTAGGGATTGTTGGTGATGGTCTTTGATAAGTCCCATCTACATAACCCTCTAGTCTGTATCCTTTCAACAGCGGCTTGAACTGTGTTTTCCAAATGACATAGTTTGAATCATTCAACTTGATGTTCACTAGGTGATTGATATGAATTTGATGTAGTGTGGATGTTTCTGGTGCTGCCATTGTAGCGGATTTTTGAAGGAAGGCGTGGTTATTGGATCGTCTGGCTGATACCAAAACAGAACTCAATATTTAGGTGAATTGTTCCACACCCAATCTGGTGGATAGATGGTACAATATATAGAGTTTTTACAATGTAGTAATTACAGAATATTCTACATAAATGAATATAGTTTTACATACTAAACTTAGCCTAATGACAGAGATCTTCATGTTGTGATTGATAAAGTTTCGGCAGTAATATACGTATATAGAATATACTTTAGTCAATGCCAAGATATATGCTAATCACTGCTGCTGATACTGCGTTATACAGCTGTATCCTTGACACATAGTTGGTCATCCATAGACCAATATAAATATTGATTACCGAAATAATCAAGTTCTAGATTCGCAATTAATCAATATAGATCTCAAAGAGAAACTATAAAGAGATACAAAAACTATTATCAAGTGCACACTTGGATGTCGCATCGTCTCGATCTAGTATCCATAGTTGATCACACAAGTGACCTTGTTATTGTATTGTCTCAATCTCGTATACATAGACGATCAAACGAAGTGTGAAACGAATTTGTTGTATTGTCTCTACTTTGTCCATAGATGATCACATTCGGTAGAGGACTTATAAGTTAATAAATAAAAATATTGTGGTGTATTTGGGTACCCTCGTCTTTTCAAAGATCATCATCCTCGAGATTCTATATGCTAGAAGATCCTTGATAGACGTATTTATGCGTCTATTTTGATCTCAATTATGTATTTTGTTAGTGCTCATTTTTGTACTTATTATGGTATTTTATGTCTTTGTAGGTGTTTTTGGAGAAATAAGCTTTTGCGGAGAAACTGGCTCGAAAAGTGGTATTTGGACCCCCAGTAGAAAATTACTAAAGGAACCCAAGAAAAGTTATGAAGACACCCATGAATTTTGCTATTTACACCTGAAAATTACTAAGGGGCACCCACTTACTATGGGGTGACCACCTGCTATTCGCATCCCTGGTCCGGACAGGGGACATTTATCCCATACCTTTTAAAAATCAGAAGTGGCGGGAAAATTATTCTCAAAACAGCAAACTCGGAATTATGCCCTGGATTAAAATTGGAGAGTAAGTATTGGACCTTTCTCGATTATTCAGCTTAGTATGGGCCTGTTTAATCCAAACATAATTGATATAGAGTTTGGATTCGATAAAAATTGGAGATATTCGTCGATTCCTACAAAACAGGGGAAGATAAAACAACTTCACCCGCGTAACTGCTAGAGTCGAGATTTTCGTGGAGATTTGGACATATGAGATTTGTCTTGAGTTATTACATCAAAACAGGGTTGATAACGATCTTGTCAACGTAAAAAAGGGAAGGAAACCGAGTTTGGAAGTAAACAGAAGCGGTGAGAAAGTCACGGGAATTTTGGTTGTTTCTTTTAGAAGATACGTGGGACTTAAGATATGATATTCTCACAGGATTGTGTTACCAAAATTTGAAGAAAGTATACAACTCAGAAGAGATAAAAAGGGAAAGATCTTGTGGTATGGTGAGAAAGAAACGGAGGTGATAATTGGAAAGATATTCTCGGAATTTACCGGCATGTGGGATATAAATAACTTATTGGAGTTCCATAGAGGTCATCGAGGAGTTTGGGGTCGATATGGAGGATTGGGGAGGCTGTAGTGAAGAAGAGAAAACGTTGCATGGATATTTCCCTATTGCTGCTGGTGGAGAAGAAGCTGAAGAACAAAAGCTTGCAGAAGACAGTCTCAAAATCTGCTAAAATAAAGAACCATCGTTCATGCTACAATAGAAATTCATTGTAACAGTCAACTCACAACACTTATAAACTTGCAGTTTTTATTTATTTATTATTCTTTTCCCTTTTCTTCATTGTAAATACCTTTTTGATCTCTGGAAAAATATTTTGAGCATGTTTCCAACATGGTGAGCTAGACCCAAACACTAGGATGACGCAGGAAGCCTTATTTCACAATTATTTGATAACTATAATTGATTTTTTATGACTTTTTACACTTATTTTAATTGATTCATGATTTTCATTAATTAGTTGTGATTTCGTTTGATGGTATATGCTTAGAGTAAGCTTTAGATATACCATGCTTTTGATTTACAATTAATATTTTATAAAATCTACCTCCGCAAAGAACTAGTGTTTACAAAATAGCTATAATTTTTATAAATCATTATATGAACCAATTGATTTTGATTAATAGTGGAATCCTGAGTCTTTGTACCTCTCGATATTGTGATATTCATTTGTATATATTATTTTTGTTTTTGGAGTTTTCTATTTTTGAATCTTAAAATCAATCTCAACAGGTCTGAGAATCGAATCACTTATTTACCACCACTTCTACAACACATCATTTTTGGCGCCGCCGACGTGGACTTGTATTTAGGTTTTAGATTTATTTTATTTTTATTTTTCTTAGATTTTTTGTTCTCTTTTACGCCTTGATCGATATTTGTAATTGGTGTGACTGATCCTAATAATTGGTGTGACCGATCACAGAGAGTTGTGTAATCGATCCTTGTAATTGGTGTAACCGGTCCTAGTAATTGGTGTAACCGATCCTAGTGATTGGTGTGACTGATCACAAGAAATAGCATGTGTATATGGTAACTGGTCTTGATAATTGATGTAACCGATCCTGGTAACTAATGTCACTACAAGAAAACGTGGATTTAGTGTCAAAAAAAATTGTCAGAAAATCCCCTGTTTTTGTCTCGAAATATTTACTGAGATTGATTTTTTTTTGTCACGAAGTTGTCTCAAATACCCCGTCTGGGAAAGTATTTCGAGACAAAATTACGAACGGTCACGAGAAAAATTAATTAACAATTAAAAAATTATTATCAACAAAAATCTCTTTCACCAATGAAATAAAACTGTCTGCGAAAGTTATTTTAATGACGGAAAAATTTGACACCGAAAGGAATTTTTTTGCGAGCAAGATTTTTGTCGCAAAAATGTAAATTACAGGACAAACTAATTTGTCTTTAATGATAACTATTTAAGACTAATTAAATTGTCTCAAAAACAAAAATTTCGTGTCAATTTAATTTGTCTTTAATGATAACTATTTAAGACCAATAAAATTGTCTCAAAAACGAAAGTTTCGTGTCAATTTGATTTGTCTTTAATGATGACTATTTAAGACCAAAAATTTTATCTCAAAAGCGAAAGTTTTGTGTCAATTTAATTTGTCTTTAATATTATATTATTTGAAACAAAAAAAAAGTCTCTAATCAATTTAATCCGAGACAAAATCAATAGCCCCTAAATATCAAATTTTAGTGACCAAATTTCTTGCCTTAGAAAAAAAATTTGGAGACAAATTCCTCCTCTCCAAAAGATTTATTTTTGTCTCTAAATTTATTATTAAAGACAATTCATTTTGCCTTTAAAACAAACTTTCAAATGTAATTTTTTTTCCACCAAAAGCAACATGTTTTGTCCCTAAATATTCCATCTATGACAATTCACTTTGCCTCAAAATGCATTTTTCAAAGAAGTATATAATATATATTATGAAATCATAATCATTTTAAACAAATTCATTATAAACAAAGAGTGCAGACTTCATATGTAGTCATGCTAAACATCACAAAATTACAGACTCAGAAGTTCTCACTTCAGAAAAAGTGTGCTCTTTGAAATAAAAAGTAGGTACACACACTCCACAAATTCGGGCCAAATTACCCATTCTTTTGCAACATATTCTCTCAATTATCATCACCTTGCAGACAGTCAGCTACAGGACAGTTACCATTCAAGACATACCTTCCTCTCATCTGCATACACTAAGACTCCATGGTAGCATTCTCATTTTGCGCCGTCCATAACATGACCTCGGGCAACAACTTGATTTCCATGGAGATTTTCAACACCGGAAAGACCTGGGTTTGTGCCGCGATTAGGATTTTTTAGACCCAGGACTAAATTGTTGTTGGCAGAATGTTGGTATCATTGCTGGTTCGCCATAACTTGTAGCACAACCTGTAACAATGATTTGAAATGAAATTAAACAAGACTCATCATCAGGTACGGATATAATAAACTACAGATGCAAATGATTACAACTCGACAAGAACAAAAAATGTTTTCTGCTTAACAGCGAATCCCCTAAATAAGAAATTAAAGCATCCACTCTTTTGATAATAACTCAGTCTAGTATAAACGTTTAATTTTGCTTTCACATCAAAAAGGATTTCCTAAGGAAAACTAAAGGTACGGTCTAAATGCATGGTTAAAGGATGTTCCAAAAATCATAATGTCTCTGCCATTTGAGATATAATCACAGCTAACTAATGGATTATCCTAGTTGGTTAATTAAGATTTAAATGAAAACAAAACTTTCAATTGAAAGCTAACATTAGTCATAAGTTCAGTATGCTTTTTGCAGGAGAGTCTCGTCCATATGGTCATTCCTTGGCGCAATATTCATTGTGTTCGTGCTTGTTGACATGACTGCGGTTGCAACACTTGCGTACAAGGCTTACTTTTTCGATATGAGAGAGGAATAACCCAACAAATCATTTCTGCATTTGTCATGCAAAAGACTTCAGAAATTTCATCATTATCAAAGTCTAGAGTGGATACCAGTCCTGCATTGGTTAGGCTCTTTCTCTTAGCTGTAGTGGCCTCTACTTGCTCCTTTAACATACATTGAACAACAAGTGATAATTTCAGAAGAAAAAGAGGTAAACCACAAGTTTCATTAAAATTGGCCAAGCATACTCACATATTTCTGAACTGCTGAGGGATATACTTTTCCATCTTTTCCTACATGTCCTACATGTCCATCCATCCAAGCAAGCCCTCCTGCAGCCTATGCTACCACAACTTCCTTTTTAGCCTGTGCATACAATAAATGGATAAGTACAACCAACTGATAATTATGAACTAATGAAGCAAGAAACAAAAAACAATAAAAGAAAAAGATTTTGTAACTTAAAGATTGTTGATAAGTTTTTTTAACTGCGAATCAAATTACCACGATAAGTAACTCCATAACCACCCTCTCTGAGCACGTTATCCTTTTAGAACCGACCATTTGCAAGCTCTAAAGTCCCTTAATGCGAACCAGTGACCCCAACCAAGGTGAGAAATTTTAAGGAAAACCACTTAAAGGTGAAGGTGTCGTTGTCCGATAAGAAGAAGATGGTTTGCAAACAGTCACAGTCGCAGAATCTTCCCCTGATTGAGACCCTGCGCCGCCACTCACCGAATATGTAAATGAACCAGACCAACTACCCTTATCACCTGTATTTGCTATATTTGCTTGCAAAAAACAAACAATTCCCCTGTTAGTGAACAAACAAAATATAAAATGAACCTTAAAAAAAGCAAGAGAGTATCATATGAAGACCTGCAACCATATGTTTCATTGGCATACACAACATCAAGGAAGATAAATAAAAGTAATATCCTGCACATGATAGTAGTTGCAGGATTTATTATCTTATATCATGATGTATATAGGTTATGCGGAAAATATTGAAGACACTAGAAATACAGGGCATCACCAGTCAATATTGGTTAGCTCTTCCATCTGTATGTGCTTCATTAATCATCTAAAAATGAACAAGAAACATCATCAAAACCATATGACATTGGTTACTAAAACATGAACAAGTTTAACAACCCCAAATTCTAATGAATTTAAATAGATGTCCCAAACCTATATTTGATTAAATTTTGGAGACCAACAACAATTAATGGCTTCATCTACATAAATTGATTCATCCAAAATTCTACTCTGCTCATCACCTTCTACAGAGGGAGTGAGAGAGGTTAAGTAGCAGAAACTACCTAACCCTACAAGCAACATCTTCCTCAGCCACAAGCAATTTTCCCCCAAATGTCACAAAAAAAACCCTGCAGTTTATGTAGTTCCAACATTGAAACTCAAATACAAACAATCATAAATCATAGGACAAGAGTGGATTCACCCCGGTAATATGCATTCAAACTTCTTAAATCAATACTGCAATCAATAAAACTCATCTCAATTTTACACAAAAACATTAAAATAGAAGAAAAAAAATAAACAGAAAATCAAAGAAAATATAAAATAAAACTCAATTGAAATGGGTGTAGCTGTAACTCAGAGAAAAGATAAAATTGCAGCTGTTGCTGCTGCTGTTGTGAAACCAAGAGTAAATCGAGAGATCCAAGAGATTTGAAGATGGTGATGATCAAGGGTGATCTTAAATTGATGATGGAGATGAATAAAGTCTCAGAGATTCGAGGGTGTGGTATGTGCTTGAAAGATTAGATCGATAAAAAAGGAATGGATGGGTCTGGTGGTCTCGATGGTTATACTTCAGATTTAAGAGATTGGGTTGCTGTTAATTGAGTGAAGCAGTGAAGAAATTGGAAATGTTTTCATGTCACAGAGATGAGCAAAAGGGGATCTGAGATTTACAGAAATTGAAGATGGGAGAATCTATTAAGAACGAAGAAGGAAGATGGATTAGGTTTTGATTTGAGAGAGCAGTGAGCAAGGTATTGATGCTGTTTCGATGAAAGGTGGAATTGCAGAGAATATGGTGATGAACCTGCTGTTGAATCGAAGATGGTCACCAGACCCACAGTAGCAAATTAATCTTCATCTTCTCGATTTCTATGAGCTATGGAGCTGCCATGGATTCGTTTATTTCTTCTCTGAATTTGAGATTTGGTTTCGTTTCTTCAGATGTAGGATTTCTGATTTGCTCGTAAACTGATTCCTTTGTTAAATCACCTGTTAAACAAATCAATTTTGAGTGATTTTTTTCGGAGGGAGGCGCAACCTGATTTAGGGTTTTTTTTTTCTGAGGAAGGAGAAGATGAGAGACGTGAGAAAATTGAGTGAACGAAGATAAGTGAGAGAAAAAAAAATGGTTTTATCTAAAAGAATTTGAACGGATAAGATGCGGTAGGATGGTGTCATACGGATTAGGAAAATATTTGGATGGTGTAGATTTAAGTTGAGAGTGTCATACGGATCAAGGTCTTTGTGCTTTCTCTTTGTGTTAATACGAACTCATATTTTCGGTTTAATTATCAACCTTCGACATGAAAAAAATCCAAAAAAAATATTAATAAATTTAGGACATTGTTCTCGACATTTTGATATAAAAACATCTAAAAAATGTATAAGAATGAATCGGGAAAATGAAAAATAAATTCGATAATTGGTGTGTTTCTTTGTGCTTTCTCTTTAATACAAACTCATGCTTTCTTTGTGTTTCGAACTTCAAATGTGGTATACCAACATACAAACTATGAGCCAAGAAGCTCCGGGAGGGTTCTAACTTCAAACTTAGCATGATATATCATAGAAATCGATAAATATGAAGCTTAATGTTGATTCGAACTTCAAATGTGGCATAACGACAAACAAACTATGAATCAAGAAGATCCGAGAGGGTTCAGCCTTTAAACATAGAAGGATACATCATCTAAATCGATAAATATGAAGCTTAATGTTGATTCGAACTTCAAATGTGGCATAACGACAAACAAACTATGAACCAAGAAGCTCCGAGAGGGTTCAGCCTTCAAACTTAGCATGATACATCATCTAAATCGATAAATATGAAGATTAGTGTTGATTCCAACTTCAAATGTGGTATAACGACAAATAAACTATGAACCAAGAAGCTCCGAGAGGGTTCAACCTTCAAACTTAGCAGGATACATCATCGAAATCGATAAATATGAAGCTCAGTGTCGATTCATTTACAGATAAGATTCCTTCGAAATATTCCCTGAAACATTAAACAAACCATATTCTAGCATATTATATGCATACCCTAGCTCCGAGATCGAAACTTGGCCGTTAGTGGACTACTATAAGTCGGAAACTTCGTAAGAACGATGAATCCATCCATTTACAGATAAGATTCCTACGGAATATTCCTGAAACATTAAACAAACCCTATTCTGATATATTATATGCAAACTCTGGCTCCGAGATCGGAACCTGCCCGTTAGTGGACTACTATAAGTTGGAGACTTCGTAAGAGCGATGAATCCATCCATTTACAGGTAAGATTCCTTCGGAATATTCCTGAAACATTAAACAAACCCTATTCTGGCATATTGTATGCAAACTCTGGCACCGAGATCGGAACCTGCCCGTTAGTGGACTATTATAAGTCGGAAACTTCGTAAGAACAATGAATCCATCCATTTACAGATAAGATTCTCGTTCGGATGAACTGAAGATGAAATATATTAGAATCGAGCATCACAGGTTCAAAGATTACTAGAGTCAGACCTGAGTTTCTCGTTCGGATGAACTAAAGACGAAATATATCAGAATTGAACATCACAGGTTCAAACATTACTAGAGTAAGACCTGAGTTTCTCGTTCAGATGAACTGAAGACGAAATATATCAGAATTGAGCATCACATGTTCAAAGATTACTAGAGCCAGACCTGAGTTTCTCGTTCGGATGAACTGGAGAAGAAATATATCAGAATTGAACATCACAGGTTAAAAGATTACTAGAGTAAGACCCGAGTTTCTCGTTCGGATGAACTGGAGACGAAATATATCCGAATTGAACATCACAGGTTCAAATATTACTAGAGTAAGACTCGAGTTTCTCGTTCGAATGAACTGAAGACGAAATATATCAGAATTGAACATTTGTACTAGTGAAAATCCATGTCATCTGGGATAATTTCAGACGCTCTTGTATATGGCATGTCACCTTCTTGTTAGTTTAAAGGACGTGCACAGAGGTTTGCAATGATAATGGTAAACTTGGTTGTGTGATGGCCATCTAATGCTTGTTTTATGCAGAATTCCATGTCTTTTGGGGTAATTTCATCGGCAGTGAGCCGACTCTTATGTTGGGACTTAATCAAGGCAAATTATGGTTTCAGTTTCTGTACGATATATATTTCCCAAGTCTGAAGCTTCTGAAGGGAGCAATGATCAAATACAATCATCAGATTCGCATCACTAGCAGTCAGCGATTATTCTGTGAAGAGTCATATTTGAGTCGCGGAATATTCGGATTTGCATACCACAATTTGTTTTGCCGCTAACAAAATTTTAACGACAAAATTTCAGATTTTCTTCGTATTCATTTGGATGACGAATTAATTTTTTTCTGCATAAATAGACATAGGGACAAAAGTCACACGTTGTCCGCAATAGTTTTTCCGAACGAATTAATTTTTGTCTGCATAAATAGATAAAGGGACAAAAGTTACACGTTGTCAGCAATAGTTTTTTCTGAGACCAATATTTTTTTTTGTTAGTAGAAAACAATCCATTTGCGTCAAAAAAAATTTTTTGGATACTAATAGTTCTAACGGCAAAATCCTTATTTGACGGGCATTCATTTCGGCAACAAACTAATTTTGTCTGCGTAAATAGATATAAGGACAAAAGTTACACGTTGTCAACAATAGTTTTTTCAGAGACCAACTTTTTTTCCGTCGGTAGAAAATAGTCCATTTGCGACAACAATTTGTTTGGATACTAATAGTTCTAACGGAAAAATCCTTAATTGACGGGCATTCATTTCGGCGACAAACTAATTTTGTCAGTGTAAGATGCATTCAGGGACAAAAGTCTTGGATCGTTGGCAATAATATGTTTGGAGACTATAATTTTCCTTTGTCGCTATAAACCAATTCCGTGACCGAAATAATTGGTCACAAATAAATATTTAGAGACAGAGACATAATTGGTCACTATATTTGGTCACAAAAAAAATATTCTGAGACGGAGACAAGTTTGGTCACTATATTTGGTCACAAAAATTTACAGCGACAACTTTAAAGACTAAATTTACCTTTTGTCGCGGAAAAAATATATACGGTGACCAAAAAAAAATTCCTCCCTAAACACTGGATTTGCAGACGAAATTTTATTGGTTGTATAAATTTTTTTCACTAAACGTGTGTTTTGTTGTAGTGTGTAACCGGTCCTGGTAACTTGTGTGACCGATCACAAGTGCTTCCATATTAGGGTATAACCGATCCTAGTGATTAGTAGAACCGATTGAACCCATGGATGTGATTTGATATATTTTTTTCAATCAAATAGTTCTCATGGAATACAGATGAACCAATTCTAAACTTGTTTGGAAGTGTGGTATAATCGATTCCAAGATTGTAAATATGAAAGAGGATTTACAAAGAAGAGATGTCAACATTCTTTGAACACGGACAATAACTCTTATCTTTTATTGTTCAAAGATATTCCTCTTATCTTTTATTGTCCAAAGATATGTTGGGTGCAATAATCAAAACAAAGAAAAATCAAATAAGCAAAAGTTATTGATACTTAGCTCCTTTTAATGGAAGTGATGGATTTGAGGAAACGAGCGAGCTTCCCATATCTCCACAACAACAACAAGGCAAAACTTTGAAAAACAGAGTGAGTCACGTGTTCAACACGTTGCCCTTAAGACATTAGCGTCCGGCTACACTCAAGAGTGATGCTATAGCCCTCATAGGACAGATATCTCCAGGATAAAACACCCTAATACACCTACTACTAGCATACGTAGTAGATGCTCAAACTTGATCTTGGCAACTCCGAAAAAACCCTTAAGGAAAATCGCGAACGCATAAGAAAACATATAAAATATCTTCCCTTGGGGGTCCCTCTAAAATATAGAGCAACCCCTTTCCCATTGATTTTACAAAAGAAGTGAATTTGTTTATATAATGGAACAAAACAACTTAAGAAGAGGAACTCCACGATGTGGGACTAAAAAGCTTATATAGTCTCTTAAAACAACTAAAAAGTGGAAACTCCACAATGTGGGACTAATAAGTTTTTCATTCACAAAAGAAAACAATAAATTATAATTTATTAAAACCTTAAAAATTATTTTTTAGTAATTATTTTCCAACAATCCCCCACATGAATGAAAACTCAATATAACACGAAAACACAGATAGATCTTGGTAAATCAACATCCCAATCTCCCGAACTGACTGAACAGACATATAAATCTTGCATGTTGAAGTCATACTAGCCATTCCAACGTCATCTCCCTCACACAACAGTGTGTTGACCCCAGGGTCATACTATGGATTGGAAAAATCATATAGTATAGAGAGCTTTCATCTTTAGTTCCTCACAAGTGAGACTAAAGTTTCTTTCACCAAAGTGAAAAAGCATGAACTAGTGAACCCTTAGTGACCCTTAGGTCCTAAGTTCCAGTAATACAAAAACCATCAAAACGAAAATCACATAAAAAATGCAGGAAATACCATTTTAGGCAGAGGTGTCCATGAGGTCTTGAACCTGTGCTTAGTGAGATATTACCGGAATTACTTGCTTGATACAGTGAACTATGTCTTGAACTGCTATCATTTGATGTAATTCGCGATAACGACCACGGATGATATCTCCCAGGGTGCTGCCAAGCTCGTGCCATTTTGTCCAATTTGGCCCTGGACATATCCCGTTTCTCATAATGCTCTAGAGAATCAAAGCTCATATTCTCATAGGAAGCGGCCCCACTTCCTCACTCAGATAGGTGAGTTTCCATAAAGAGTGTTACTGCTATACCCCACTTCAATCTTAAATTGAAACTATAGAACTCATTAAGACTTCTTAAAGTAATCCTTCACATGTAGTCACACTATCACGTCTACACCATAGGGAAGGGACAGAGAATAAAGTTCTCTGATAGTGTTTACCTTTACCCACCACAAATTAGTTGTCTCATTCGAAACCTTGATCTTGGGATCTCCATTCAACAAGGTTGAGTATCCTTCATGGAAAGTTTAATTTATGAACTTAAGCCCCATCCCCCTCAATGCATTTCTAACTATCTCTTTGGATAAACCTTTCGTCAAAGGTTGCGCGATATTATCCTTGGACTTTATCCAATCAATGGAAATAACGGCGAGTGAGATTAGTTATTTTTATCTTTAGCCATTATAGCTTGGCTAACACAATGTATATATATAGCTGGCACAAGCCTGTGCCAGAGAGGAATGTCTTCTAAAAAGCATCTTAGGCACCCGGCCCCCTCTCGTGCTTTATCTAACATAATACTCTCATATTCCATAATGAATTGAGCAGTATATGTCTGTTTGGAAATCTTCCAAAAACAAACCCTCACGCTAGAGTGAAACCATATCCACTTGTAGACTTAGACTCCTCTGAGACAACTATCCAGTTTGCATCATAAAGTCCCTCAATGACAGCAAGATACCTTTCATAAATCAAATAAAAGGTAATAGAGTATTTTAGGTACCATAATACTCTACTTAGTGCATCTGAATGCTCTTGCCCTGGACTACAATTATATCTACTTAACTTACTCACAATATGCAAAATGTATTACAAAAAAAAAAATGGGTATTTTAGGTACTTCGTTTTAGTCTAAAGCAAAATGTATAAATCAAAAAACAGTATGCAAAAGTGAACACGCGAGGAGAGAGAAGCTGTGAGGTGGTGCGATTTTTTTGGTGGTGCGATTTTATTGGTTCTTAGGTTTTCTACCGTCTTCCGCCATCTGGTGGTATGGAAGTCTCTTCTCCGCTGTTTTTTTCGCCGCTATCTTCCACCTCTCAGGAGGTAGATGGCTCTTCTTTGGGAGGTTTTACTGGTTTTCCCGGTGATAAAGGTACTGGTGATAGTCTAGTGAATACTCTGGTTGATTTTCAAGTTTCTCCCCCGGTGAAGTTGTCTCAGAATTGGTCCTCTTCATTATTCTCGATCCGTAAAGATGCGTCTCCGGAAGCGTCTATGAAGTTTGTACCTCCTGCTCTGGTTGATGGTGAGAGGGTGGTAGCTGTTATAGAGGCTGATCTTGCTCCTAAAATCAAGCGATGTGAAAATCTAGTTGTGGGTTTGTTTGTTGGGAAGCGATTGGCGTACAATCTGGTTAAAAGAGTCACTGAGCGAGCCTGGAAACTCAAAGGTAGTTTTACTCTTACTATTCATGGTGAATCCTCGTTTATCTTTGATTTTGATAATGATGAAGATCGTTCAACTGCGCTAGAATTTGGCTCTATGTATATTTCTAATCAATTATTCTTAGTACAACCGTGGCATCCGGATATAGAGAGTGAAATTGCTGAATTGAAATCGGTTCCTATTTGGATGAATTTTAGAAAAGTTCCTCTTCATTTCTGGGATTCTGATGGATTGAGTAAAATTTCTAGTTATTTGGGGAGACCTATTATGATGGACAATCAAACTTTATATAGAACTAGAATGAGTTATGCTAGAGTATGTGTGGGAATTGATGTCTCTTTTGATTTTCCTGCTACTATCCCTATTTTTGTTGATGGGAAGAAGAAATACTCTGTTGATGTTGAATACTCTTGGAAGCCTCCAAGGTGTACCCACTGTCATGTGTTTGGCCATACCTGCAAAAACTGTGTTCAACTCAAATTGGAGAAAGTTGTAGCTGCTGCTGCTTCTATTGAGGCCCAAAAGAAACAGGTGAAGGAAGTGTGGATTGTGAAGAATCCTAAAATTCCTAAGAGGACTAGAGAATTGGCTACAGAGGAGGCTCTTATTGAGAATGCAAGTGATACTAACTCAATGGTTGATATTAATGAAGAGGTAACTCCTAGTGCTGTTAAAATCTTAAATAGAAATGAACCTATCCATATGAATAACATGTTTGAAGCTTTAGATACTGCTTCTGATTCAAGGGTTTTAATGGATATCACTCAAAAATCTAATGAACCTGGTGAAGGAAATAGTGCTGGCTCTGATATTATTGGAGGTTCTTCTGGCATCTCAGTTAGAGATCACTTTGGACATAAACCTCCTATTTCAGTGTCTAATTCTATTGGGTTGCAGGTAAGAGCTTCTAATCCTAAAAAGGTCAGTAGGGTAAAGAAACCTCCCTTACCACCCTTTAAAGATGTTTAAAGCAGCAGGATGGAATGTGAGAGGTTTAAATGACCCTCTCAAACAAGTAGAAGTAGGTAATCTTATTAGAGAGAATAAATTGTCCATTGTGGGCATTTTGGAAACTCATGTTCAGAGCACTAATAAAGATAGAATTAGAAATAACATCCACTATGGTTGGATTTTTACTGATAATTATGCTAATAATGATTCTGGAAGAATTTGGGTTGGTTGGAATCCTTTAGAAGTAACCATTACAGTTCTGCATACTTCCTCCCAAGCTATATTTCTGGATGTTTCTTCATCTACCACTTTGAATTTTGTTTTAGTTTTTGTTTATGCTTCTAATAATGCTCAACAGAGAGTAGCTCTGTGGAATGAGCTTGTTGCTTTTGCAAACTTTAATGATAGGCCTTGGATGGTGATAGGGGATTTCAACTCTATTCTATATGATCATGAAAAAGCTGGTGGTGCCTCTGTTAGCCCTAGTCAATTGACTGATTTTCAAGACTGTGTGAATGAAACTTGTCTGTTTGATCTTCCTTATTCTGGTTGTTTTCTTACTTGGTGCAATCAGCAGCAGGGTGATGGTAGAATTGCTTCTAAATTGGATAGAATTCTAGTTAACCTAGAATGGATAAATCAGTTTGAGGATTCTAAAGCTGAATTTTTAACTCAGGGAATTTCAGGTCATTCTCCAGCTATTGCTACAATTTTTATGAAGCGAAAACATGGTCCTCCCCCCTTTCGATTTTAAAACTTTGTTACTGAGGAAGCTGATTTCTTGAATTTAGTTAAGAATTGTTGGCAACATAAAGTCCAAGGTAATCCTATGTATGTGCTTGTGACTAAACTGAAGAATTTGAAGCAAATTCTTATTAAATGGAAGAAGGAGAGATTTCAATTTATGTTAGCCAAGATCTTGGAAGCTAAAAAGGAGATGCATAAAGTTCAACTTCAAGTCCAAGCTTCCCCTTTATGTCCTCAACTTGCTAGAAAAGAAAGAAGTTCTGTTCAACATTATGCTACTTTAGTTAAATATGAAGAATCTATGTTGAGGCAGAAGTCTAGAATTCAGTGTCTTGATCTTGGTGATTCTAACTCCTCTTTTTTCTTTAATTCTGTGAAGGAAAGAAGATCAAGAAACATCATTTTATCTCTTACTTCCATCTCAGGTGAGGTTTTGGATGAAGATTCCACTATAGCTAAAGACTACATTGCTTTCTATTCTGATTTATTTGATGAAAATGGTACCTCCAGCTGTGATGAGAATATAATCAACTCTCTTCAATTTAAAAGACTTGTGGATGCTAACACCTTTGAAGAGCTTATTAAGGAGGTAACTAGAGATGAAATTGTCTTGGCTTTGTCTTCTATAGGCTCCAATAAAGCCCCTGGGCCTGATGGATTCTCTAGCCATTTTTTTAAACACTGTTGGTCTATAGTAGATGATGATTTTTTTGCTGCCATTAAAAACTTTTTTTCTAAGACTAAGATGTTGAAGGAGATAAACAACACTTTTATTACTCTTATAGCTAAGTGTGACAACGCTACTAAGGTCTCTGATTTTAGACCTATTGCTTGCTGCAATGTCATCTACAAGTGTATTACTAAGATTGTTTCTCTTAGAATGAAGAAAGTTTTACAAGGTCTCATTAGTGACAATCAGTCTGCTTTTATTTCTGGCAGAGCTATTCAAGATAATATTTTGGTTGCTCATGAGGTGGTTAGAAACTATCATAGGTCCACTGGTACATCTAGATGCTCTTTAAAAATAGATATTAAAAAGGCCTATGATACTGTGGGTTGGACTGCAGTCCTTAGTACTATGAGAAAAATGGGCTTTCCTGAACAGTTTATTCAATGGATTTTCTTGTGTATGTCTACATCTAAGTATTCTGTTCTTGTTAATGGGTCTCCTTATGGTTTCTTTGGGGATTCTAGGGGATTGAGGCAAGGTTGTCCCCTCTCTCCTTATTTGTTTGTCATTGTTATGGAGATTTTCAACAGTATTCTTTATCAACATGTTGAACAAGGAAACTATGGCTTCCATCCTAGATGTTCCCTCACTAAGCTTACCCACTTGTGTTTTGTTGATGATGTGCTTGTCTTCTTCAAAGGATCAGTTGCTACTGCTTCAACTCTTAAAAAGTATTTGGATGATTTCAGCTGTTGTTCAGGTCTTGAAGTGAATAAGCAGAAAACTTCTCTCTATTATTCAGCTGTGGAGCCTTCTGTCCTTACTGATATTACTAATTGCCTAGAGTGTACCACTGATACTCTTCATGTCAGATACTTAGGTATGCCTCTCCTCTCTACAAGATTGTCCTATTCTGACTGTGTCCCTCTCATTTTTAAAGTTAGAGATAGAGTTAAATCTTGGAAATCCAAGCATCTTGCTTATCCTGGGAGAGTCAGACTTATTAAAGCAGTCCTAACTGGTATGGTTCAATTTTGGTTTTCTTGTTTTATTCTTCCCCAAAGGGCTATTAATGAATTATACAGCATCTTCAAGAGATTCTTATGGTCAGGTTCTGATTTAGGCAAGAAGTATAATCCAATTAGTTGGGAAACTATTTGCCTTCCACAGATGGAAGGGGGTCTGGGCATTAAAGATTTGACAATCTCGAATATTGCTTCCAATCTTAGGCACATTTGGGACTTGATTGCTGAGAGAAGTTCTGTGTGGACTGAATGGGTGAAGGCAAATCTTATTAAGCAAAAAGATTTCTGGACCATGAGTACCCCTCAAGATTCTTCCTGGTGCTGGAGAAGGATTCTAGAGCATAGACCTATAGGTAAGACTCAAATTGATTTTGTTCTAGGTGATGGTCATATAGCTCTTTTTCTTCATGACAATTGGCATCCTAGTGGAAAACTATATGACTGGATTGATCCCACTTTCATTATCCAATATTTTCCTAATAATAATGCAGTTGTTTCAGATTTTATTTTAGAGGGCAAATGGAACTTTCCTTCCAACTGTCCTTCTGATGTTGAAGCTGTTTTTAAGAAGATATCCATTGTGGATATTAACTCTACTGAACCTGATCTGCTGATTTGGAAGTCTAGCCTAAAGGGACAGTTTGTTATGAAGGATACCTATCATGCTATTTATAATCATATAGACCCTGTCTTTTGGCATACCTTGGTTTGGTTTAAACTTCACATTCCAAGACACTCTTTTATTTCTTGGGTTGTTCTTCATGGCAGATTGAAAACTAGAGACAAGTTGGTTAGATGGGGAGTTAGTGAGAATAATAAATGTGTTCTCTGTGAAGATGGCATTGAGACTGAAGCTCATATCTTTCATGATTGCCCTTATTCTGCTCTCATTTGGAATGGTTTGCTTTTGAAGATGGGATTCTGTAGAGGTAATACTCCTACCTGGGATGTAGAGATTCAATGGTGCATTACGTTTTTTTGCTGGAAATGATCTTGCTAGCACTATAAAGAAGCTAGTTTTTACTGGTTTCATTTATCAGATCTGGAGTGAGAGAAATAATAGGATCTTTAATGCAAAGTCAAAGTCAGCTCATCAGGTGAGTCTACTTATTATCCAAGACATTCAACTTAAACTCAGTGCTCATCCTAGAACTATATGTGATACTCCTGAGAATAGAACTTTTATGCTAAATTGGAATGTTAATTGTACCTTTACTCAAAAGGTATGGAAACAATGTTGGTGGATTGGCCCTGAGGAAGATGAAATTATGATAAACACAGATGGTTCTCTTAAAGAAACTAGTGCTGGCTATGGTGCTCTTCTTAGAGATAAGGAGGGAACTGTGATTGATTATGCTTGTGGAGGGAGTTATCCCATGTCTGTAGCTGCTCATGAACTACAGGGAGTTGAATTGGGTCTAAATCTAGCCATAGAGCACCATATTCCTAGAATTCACATTAACCTAGATTCTATGGCTATATTTCTTCTATTAAGTAAAGCTGATCTTCACCCTCCCTGGAGTCTTATTCACATTTGGAGAAGGGTTAGTACTTTGTTGCAGAACTTTGAAAGAGTTAAATTTAGTCATTGCTACAGGGAAACTAACAAAGCAGCAGACTTTCTTGCTAACATTCATCCTCAGCATGGTTTTGTCAGACTTCTGCAGAGTGAATTCAACTTGGACTTCCAGAAAATTCTTTATGAAGATAGTACCAGGAAAGTGTACTGGAGATAGTTTTGATTGCCTTTTGACTTTGTTTATTTTTTTCTGTTTTTGGGCCTGAGGCCTCCTGTTTGTTTTTTTGTTTTGGTTTTGGGCTTTTTTAGTCCAGTTGATTGTATCAAAAAAAAACTTACTCACAATATAGGCAATGTCTGGACTCTTACAGTTCATTAAATTCATCAGACATTCTATAACTCTTGAGTATTCAAGTTAAGATACTTTACTACCCTTATTTTTCTTGAGTCAACAAGAATAATCATACGGAGTACAAGCAGGCTTACAATCAGACTGATTGTATCTCTTAAGCAAAATTCAACATAATGAGAATGATTAAGACTATAAATGTTTGATTATCTTCTAATCCTCATCCCTAAGATTACATCAAAAGGGCCTAAGTCTTTCAAGTCAACGTTCTCATTTAGTGCATGTTTTAGTGGAATTAATCACATCTATGTTTGTATCAAGTATAATTATATCATCAACATACAAGCATACAATCACACAGGTATCCTTAACAAGTTACTTGTAAATATACTTGTCAGATTCATTAACTTAAATCCACTACACATTATTACATGATCAAATTTTCCATGTCACTATTTACGTGCTTATTTGGAACCATACAAATATTTGTTCAACATACAAAATTTTGTCTTCATAACCTTTCACTATAAAGTCCCCAGGTTGGTCTATGTAAATTTATTTATCTAATTCACAGTTTTTAGAAAAGCTGTCTTAACATCCATCTGATGTATCTCCAAGTTGTTTATGGCATCAATATCAATTAACATCTCAAGAGAAGTAATTCTCGTCACAAGTGAATAAGGATCAAGGAAATCTACACCTTATTTTAGTTTATAGACTTTAGCTACCAACTTATCCTAATATTTTTCTACAGTTCCATCTACCTAACATTTCCTCTTAAAGACTCATTTACATCCCATGGTCTTACTCCCTGAAGGTAAACTAACAAGCTCCCAAGTCTGGTTCTGATGGACTGAGTCCATTTCACTAAATGAAGCTTATTACCAGAATGGGGTTTCAGTAGATGTCAAGGCTTCTTTACAAGTCTGGAGCTCAGACTAATCTAGGCATGTTAGGCTCAACCTTAACTTAATCTTCCTTTAAGATAAGTTCTGACTATTTGAAAAACATCTAGGGGATCAACAACATATCCCTTAGAAGAGACAGGTTTCAAAAAAGAAACATGTTCAAAGAACATCCCTAGACTCCATAAAAATATTCACACCAATGTCAGAAAAATCACACCAAAGTCTGAAAAATCAGAACACACAACCAAAAATCTATATGCAGTAGGGTACTCAAGAAACATTATCTAAACACCCCCACACTTTGACGTATGCATAAAAAGGTTGTCTATCTTTCCATAATCATATGAATTTTTATCTGATCCTTTAATGGTTACTCTATTAAGGATATAACAAAATTAGAGAACGACCTCCCCCCCACAAGTTTGCGGTTATCCTTTAAACAACATGGCATAAATCATCTTCTTAATAATTCCATTCTTATGTTCAACTATACCATTAGACTATGGTGAATAAGGAGGTGCAATCTCATGAATAATTCCATTTAACAAGTAAAGTTCTCCTCTATGAATTTCATAATTTCCATCATGTTTAGACCTAACCAATTTAGTGCTAACATATACTTCGCTTTCAATTTCAAATTTATACTCTTAAGGCTTCTAAGGAATCATCCTTACCCTAAGCAAGTATACAAGAGATTACCTCGTACAATCATATATGAAAGTTACAAACCACCTTTTACCATCTTAGTTTGGGTTGAACTCATTTCAACTAGGCCAAACTGAATTAATTCTAAGGGCTTAGAATTACTCTCAACATTTTTGCTAAAAGGTTTTATAGCATATTGATTTCACTTTTGTGTTCAAAATCCAAACCAAATTTCGGTACACAGCCTACGCTAGGCAGTTTATGCATTGACTTATAATTTGACGGTTCCAAGTCTATCATGCAAAACATTCGAAGACACACAAAAGAAAGCACAAGAATCAACTATGTTCACTTCATCAGATTTTCCTTTAAGCTTATATAGACCCTAAGTCCTATAACTGTTGCCTAAAAAATCATTGCCCTTAGTTATAACAAGTTTTCCACATTTAATTAAGATCTTCAATCTTTTACCATCTTCAAGAGAACAAGATACAAGATTCTTTCATATGCCCGGAACATGAAAACTTCATTCAATGTGAGAATATTACAAATATGAGCTTCTGCTCGACCTTTTCCTTTTATGCAACCTCTGTTGCATATGAGTTTCTCGACATCCCCTATCCTCTGATAGGAGGTGAATAGATTTCTATTTCAACAAACATGCTTGGTGGCTCCAGAGTCCACCTACTGGTCTCTCACATTGGTTATTAAAATAACTTCCGACATCATGCCATTGAACTTGTTCTAGTTTGTTTCAACTAAATTAGCATTAACTTTCTACTTTTAAGGTTTTTATGTTGTCTACAATTTACTGCCGTGTGGCCAGGAATTTTACAAACATAACAATCACCCTTAATTAAAGTAATGACAGATTCATTTTTACGAAACATACCTTTCTTATGAAGACTATGCTTAGATTTGTGTTTGTTGTTCTTTATTTTGTCAGCTTTGGAAGACTTGTGTTCATCCACATGCGCCCGGTAGCCATGTCCCTTTTCAATTTCATGTCACAATCTTCGTATATACTTTAACCACTGACACAGTAATTTCCTAATCACCTAATACACCACATCTCACAAACCTTAGTTCCCAATCGGAAAATAAAATATAAGTTTTGAAGATAACATCTAGATCTACAAAATTCGTTGGAATCACCATATCAAAAAACTCATGGTTACCCCATAAAAACTACTTTAGTTAACATCAAATTTCTGCTCGTCAGAATTTTTCAGAAACGTTTCTATGTTTTGTAAAATATCAAAATAATACTTTTACAACTCCAAAAATTCTGAAATTTTACGTAGGTAATTAGCAGGATATCCACTACGTTGTATCAAAAGGGTTCATCGAAATTCCTTCTAGGTTGATAGATAAATTCGAAACTCTACATCTGACCAAAAATTCGTTTTTATTTTTCCACTCTACAATTAACATCCATGATTATTACACACTTTTAATGTCTTAAGATTGTTGGGTGCAATAATAAAAACAAATAAAAATCAAATAAGCAAAATTTATTGATACTTAGCTCCTTTTAATGGAAGTGATGGATTTGAAGAAACGAGCGAGCTTCCCATATATCCACAACAGCAACAAGGAAAAACTTTGAAAAACAGAGTGAGTCACGTGTTCAACACGTTGCCCTTAAGACATTAGCGCCCGGCTACACTCAAGAGTGATGCTATAGCCCTCACAGGACGGATATCTCCAGGATAAAACACCATAATACACCTACTACCACTACACCAAAATGGCCATTTAGGGACGTTTATAAACGTTGCGCATAATTTGTGCAACGGAAATAAACGTTGGCAAAATGGCGTTGTGCATGGATGTGCAACACATATTATCCGTTGCACAAATTAATTTGTACAACGCTTATAAACGTTGCACAACCATTGCACCTTTTCCTATTTGTGCAACGTATAGGTTAATTTGTGCAACGTATATAATTTATAGAATATCACTTTTGTGGGTCCCATTTTGATTTTGTTAACGTTTTATTTATTGGTTACAGTTACATACGTTGCTCATTTCGCGGTAAATTGTGCAACGTATAATTGTACAAAATAATTTTTAGGTAAAAAAATAACCGCCGGCAAACAATTCCGGCAGATTTCGGCTCCAGAATTGCAATCACCAAGAACAATTATTGATCATCAAAATCCATCAAGAACGATTCATACATCGACAGAGTATCTAGATAGATGAACTATAAACTCATACAATATTAAACAACTTGTGTAAAATCCCAAATGTTAATAAACATAAGTTTCTGAATCTAAATTGTGGAATACAAGCTTTGGAAGATAGACAAACCTGAACAACACAGTTTCCACATTGGTCTTGATCATCACAATCCCTATACTGTTCTCTCTTCATGTGTCAATCATTACTAGAAACAAATTCATGTTTAATTTTTACAATGACTAAACTAAATCTAAAACAACTTCAACAAAGCAAACTGAAATAAATAAGACAAAAACCTACCAATTTTCTTGCTTAGTTAATCCTAATGCAGGGTTTATCCACAGACATTACTCTTGTGTACATGACCTATGTTTATTACAGTAACAGGGGCATAGACTGCTGGGCTCTTCAAAATTCCATCAGCACCTCCACTGACCCAAGTGTTGATGCTTGAACACAAACACATGCACCACTCTTCTCAATCCTTCTCATGATGTGTCTTGCATTGTTTCTTCCTTGATGTTTTCCACATCATCATCCGGACACACCACATATAGTACAATGCCAGTAATAGCAAGATCAAGGCCCTGAAAAATTGGATTGAGAATTAAGATGAAACCCCATTTAGAATGTCGTTGTGATATAAGTATAGATCTACCAATGTGCACCAACCAAAATCAAATGAAAACAGACATTACCTGAGCATTGGTATTCACACCATGTGTTGCTTTGAGTTCTTTGTGATGCAGATAAGAACCCTAAGGCAATAAATCATACATTAGTGTGGAAAAACTTAGATACACTAAATATCATACAATACAAACTAGTAGAGGGCACGTGCTAACGCACGTGTTATTTGAGTTTAACAATTCATACTTTTATTTAAATTTTTAGAAACATAGGAATAAAGAAAGTATGTACACATTTAAAAAATAAAAGAAGAAGAAGTAGTAGAACAGACAAGATTATATGAAGAATTTATGACACTTGCAGTAGTAAACATGAAGCATCATTTAAAGTAAATACGATGAGAAGATTTCATAGAAAATTGAAAGATATAAACACGAAGATTACCTCCATGTTTAATCGTAGCATCATTCGCAGTAATTGAACTTCATCAATTAGCAACATGCTTCCAATATTTGTCTCCCGTAATCAAGAAGATAAGCAGCTTGAATTACTCTAAAACCTGTAACCAAATTAAGAAGACAATTCTTGAACACTTCAAATATAACTAAGAATTGAAAATCAAACTACAAAAATTAGTACATACTTTTCTGCACTATAAACCTAAGTCTACTGCATTGTGGTCTCAAGTCTACGCCGATGAAGAATTTATAATCAAAATCAACACCATAAACAACAACAAATTCAAAAATAAGAAATAGGGGTTTACCCAATAAGAGATCCTTAAACAATCGGATACACCTTTTCCCATGCTGGAAATATCTCTGTGTCCGTCGATGCTAAGTAACACCTTGTCCTCCTTTCCTCTTACGAAACTTCATTGTAATTATCAGAGAACTAATTCATAAACATCCAAAAGCAACAAATATACCAAAACAAAAAATCAGAATCTAGTTCACTTACAATGGATATCTTGGTACGGTTAGTTTCTTGTCTGCTTCTATTGATGTTGGGTTCAACATCATTACCCATAACCTATGCTACTGATGTTGGCTTCAAAACTCATCCTATGGGAATGATCCAGAATTGTCGGCTGCCAAAATGTTATGGAACCTTATTAAAAATAGAGGAATAACTACGATTAGCAATTTTCTCAAGCAAATCAAAAGAAATAGAAATAAACATCATAACTGGTTTCCCTTATACAATCCCTAAGCTGGCATGCCCAAGAACAGAATTGTGAACATATTATGTTCTTATTACCACTGGTAAGTACGATTCATGGATTAAGTGTTAAAAAACAAATCTCACCAATTGTGAACATATTATGTTCTTCGAAAGTTTCGCTTCATCTGAGTTCTCTTCAGGTTCCATCCACTGAAGTTGTGTTCAGCTACAACAACGGCCTTTATTCTCCTTTCAATTTCCACAACTCAGGAAAATTAAAATGTGACCCAAAAATTAAAATACAACTTCTTATCCACTAAAATCTCAGATCTTGTAAACAAAAGCTCTAAGGACTTAAACTAATCAGGACCCAAAAGTCTCCCCTCAACAAAACTTTATATAGGAACTTTATATGCTTTGTATGGAACCTTGAGAAAAATCTCATCATTTTCTACAAAAATAGGAACTCTTCGTGACATTTCCACAAACACGTATCGTGCATAGTATAGCAGTTTTAGATTGCTCCCTAGCGTATGTTTCATGAATTCTTGAATCCCTATCGTGCATAGAAAAATCTCAGCAAGTGTGCTGCTAGCGTATGTTTCATGAATTCTTGAATCCCTTCCAGTTTTAGATTGCTCCCTATACAGCCCTGTGTTCGAAGGACATCCACTACGCGTCCACTCATTATCACACCTATCATTGCTCCAATTGTTAAAATTGAACCAAAAAACGAGTACTGCATAAAATAGACAAACCACAAGACATGAAAATCACTATAGAAATGTAATTCCATAATAAAATTCATTAATATGAGATAAAAACTAGTGAAAAATCCAAAGTGGGTTAAGTTCAATTCATTAGAAAAATAATTCTCAACTCTATGATCCGATACAACTTCATTAGAAAAAGAATCCTTGAACATACCATACTTGAAACTGATCCCAGTAGCAAGCACACCAGTCACGTTCAGCCAATTTTGCCACTGAGACCAATTATAGTGCTACAATCCAAAAACATAAGGTCACAAGACAACATAGAATTTCTGGTCTCCTCCTGAAGTTTCCAGCAGGTGTGCTGCCGCTCATCAGCCAAGAGATACCATGATGCTCCTAATACCTGCACTAACAATCAAAATATGATCAATAGCCCAAAAAATGACCATCATAAAATATGTATACATATCCCTGCCGGTCTCTGTAAATGAGCATGATGATAGCCTTATTATGTTATATAAGTAGCAAAAAATGGGATATTGAACACATACATGACTGGCTAGCATGTACAACAAAATATTGTAAGAAGATCCATCCCAAGCAGTCTTAGCAACAACCCCAGTAGTTTTGATGATCCTTCGGTTCAAGGGGAAATGAGAAACAATCTGGGAACATATTGAATGAGAACAATCAGAGTAAGAGTTGATTTTGGAGAATCACCTGTTCAACTGCAAACACAAACAGAAAAATGTTAGGAGTTGCACAAAGAGAAAGAAAGAGAATGGAATTGAGATTTCCTTACTTCTTACTCTTCTTCGAAAAATTCACTTGTATAATTATACATCAGATGTAGCACTTGACTGCAATCAAGAGAACAAACTTCGATGCCATCAACCAAACCTATAAAAAATACCACAACATAAAATCAACTAATCTTAAAATTCTAATCAAAATCCTAATTAAACACAAACCCATATTTATATTAGCTCATCTAAAAACCCCAGACAAGAAATTGAAGAAAATAGTTCACCAAATAAAAAACCCCAAACTAAACTAAGCAAACAAACGAAACCCATGATATCAGAAGCATAGATAAAGTAATACAAACCATCTTCTGCTTGAGCTTAGAAAGCATCAGATGACTACAGACTCTACACAGAAACTAAAACATATTTCACATCTAAAAAACGAACACCAAAATAAAAGAACCTCACTATTTCAGACACTAGTTAGGTAAAAATAAAAAACCCTAACTATTTCAGATCGTAGGAAAATCAAGAACCCTAACTCTATAAATCAAATGATTTCAGAAGAAAACAAAATTAAACACAAACTATTTATACCTGAAGGATGTGATTTTTAGATTTCAGGAAAACCTAAAATCTGTGGAAGATGGGGTTTGATTGAGATGGGATTTGTAGATCGAGATTTCCTGATGATGGGTGTTGATTAAATGATGGATTTGTTAGTGAAACCTAAAATCTACTGAAATTAAATGATGGATTTGTTATTGAAACCTAAAATCTACTGAAGATGGTCGAGATTTGTTGAAGAAGAGAAAAAAAATTCTCTTCGCTCTCGAGACTGCGATGAAAATAAGAAAAGGAGAGAGAGAGGGTAATGTGTGAAAAATAAGGATACGAAAATAAAAATCCAAAAATTAATAAACAAAAAAAACTACTAAAAGCCCATATAAAAGCTTTATATTATAGAAAAACCCATACGAAGTACAACGGTTTTATACGTTGACATACGTTGCACCACTAGTAAATATTAATAAAATGAAAAACATATAAATTGTGCAACAGATAATCTGGTGTGCAACGGATATTAACGTTGTTAACTGTGCAACGTTTATATCCGTTGCTCACCTCCGAAAATGAAGCGTTGCTAAAACCAGGATATGGTGTAGTGTACTAGAATACGTAGTAGATGCTCAAACTTGAGCTTGGAAACTCCTAAAAAACCCTTAAGGAAAATCGCGAACGGATAAGAAAACATATAAAATATCTTCCCTTGGGGGTCCCTCTAAAATATAGAGAAACCCCTTTCCCATTGATTTTACAAAAGTAGTGAATTTGTTTATATAATGGAACAAAACAACTTAAGAAGATGAACTCCACGATGTGGGACTAAAAAGCTTATATAGTCTCTTAAAACAACTAAAAAGTAGAAAATCCGCAATGTGGGACTAATAAGTTTTTCATTCACAAAAGAAAACAATAAATTATAATTTTATTAAAACCTTAAAAATTATTTTTTAGTAATTATTTTCCAACAAGATACTCCTTAGTGCTCGAGGAGATCCTGTTCCGAAATAAATTAAGAATCTTTTCATTAAGGTTGTTAGTTTTATATGCTTTAATTACCAGCAATTAAATGCATATCTCTGGAGAATAACAATTAGTAATATGCATTTACTAATTGGATATTTTCTATTAAGAGATTTCAGAAAATATTGGACAAAGCATTTACTGGAATTATGAAAACCGAATGGGCATTTATTGCATATCTTGAGAATACTTTTGGTTTCAGAAATTCCTTGATGTATGAACATCCTTGGTCTTTAAATACCTAAGTTTGCAATTCTAGCAAACAATCCTAAGATCCAGGCAAACTTCAACTTTTTGTTATTTCTAGTGGAGCCGTCTAATCGGAGAGGAAAGTACCCTAATTAGGCGAAATCTCTTTCGAGCACTCGTTTAAAGACTTTCGTGGGGATCAAGAAGCTTTACGAGTACCGTTGGTGGGAAACCAGATAATTGTAGTGTTATTATTTTTCGATAGATTTGATTGACTAACGGTTGTTGAAACTTTGATTGCATCTAATTTGCTTATTCTTGAGAATCTTCTCTTCTGATATAAGATTCATTCAAACTAGATCGAAGTATCGACGAGATCTTTAGAAATATTTGTAGATCTAAATACATCTTGTGATAATCCTTTGTTAACAAACTTCGTTCTGTGGGTGATTAATTACAAGAGATTCAAGTGGTTTTGTGCAGGTTTTAATTGAAGATTAAAGAAGATTTGAAGACGAAGAAGATTTCTTATTGGTTTCTCATATCTTTGTGTTGCACAAACCTTGATCGGCTGGGATCCAACAAGAATCGGATTTATTCAATTGATTAGTTGCGTGAGGTCGGCATCACTATATAGTTTCTTGTTGGAACCTATATTAATTATTTGCAAATCTAAACTCGACTACTTTTATAGATATTGGATAGGTTGATCTAACCAGGCAAAGCCTTTGCATATGACTTGATATATCTTATCATAAAGAATCAATAGAGTTGTTACCAAACAGATTTGTTGTCTCTTTACTGTTTGGAATACGATCCAAGGAAACTGTTCTAGTGTGTGCACTCATTGAAGTCGAAAGCACAGGGATACTGAGGAAATTAAGTGAACTAGGATTAGTTGCTTGGTATCAACTCATCGTATGAACTAAGTTTCTCATGTTTAATTTTCTATATATCATTCAATTAAATAACAGTATCGCCCTTGTCTTTTGTTAGATTTTCTTTACACATGACGTGTGTCTCATGCATGCCTTTGTTTACAAACGTGGCAACTAATAATAATTACCCAAAAACAAGCTGGTTTATGTCATCAAATTGACTGTATGGTAGGGTTAAAATTTTAAAAATTACCATCTCATTAAACAACTTGTTATGCGATTATCAGTACCCCTTGACCCTTGCGTAGTATTATCTGTGTTGTGATTTTTTTTTTTTAGTCGGCCCTCCCACTGCCCGCGGTCATCGAGTTGGTAGTTAAAAACTCATGACTCCTATAAATTTTTTTTTTTTGTAGTGGACCTTTTTTTCAATCAAGAAAGTGAGAGATAAAGCAGTTATACTAATGAACTCTTGTAACAGATTGCTCCTCTGCAAAGTAAATAATATCAAATCAGGTATAAATAAATTAATGTTTGGAATCCTCCAAGAAAATAAGGCTGCTATAAAGCATTGCCATCGTGGTCTCTTTGTTGGGATACTAGCAGTAGTAATAAGCCAAGCGGACGGGATATTGATGACTCCAAAGAATTTAGAGATTTTGGTGAGGATGTAAGATACGTCTACTCTAGGAATAGGCACATGGATTTGAATTACTTGATGCCAAGTCTTGAGTTTAAGATCATTGCTTACAACCCTAGTTTGAGGACCATGTGATGTAGGACATCTACCTATTTTCATTGTATCAACTATTATAGTTGATCCCATGCGTTTGTATCAACAATCTAGCTTCTATAAAGACTAAGCTTTCTTGTTTATAATATACAATCTTTTAATCAATCAATTATCAATATTATTATTATCATTATCAAACTCTAAAGTCTTGATCCTGGAATTAGATTTTATTAAGTTTCTGACGAAACTTAAACTCTGTTTTCATCCCCAGCAACTAGTTTGCTTTCACCTCTGTCAATCCTGATTTGTACCACACTAGTTGGTATTAGAGACAATTTTTTTAGATTCTTATCTAAAAACAGATCCATACTCACTTCCACAAACCATACCCTAAAAAAAAAAAACAACAACAACCCTAGTTTTCTTATTCTTTTACGTTTTTGATCATGGAGAAAGTAAATATGGAAGATCTTTTGCAGCTTAGACTTGAGCTATCAACAAGTATTCAAAAATATAAGGAGGAAATAATAAAGAATCGCCGTATAGTTTATTGCCGTGTAGAAGATGAAAGGAAACTAAATAGAGTTTATTATGTTAGAGAAGATGCAAAAGAAAGATTGGAGAAGCTTGAAGAGTATCTGATTACTATCGCTAAACGTGAAAGGGATGAAGCTGAACATAAAAATCGTGAAAATTTTGCTTTGGCTGAAGATGAACGTAAAAAGTTTAGACTTGCTTTAGCTAAACGTGAATATGACCTTGCTATGGACAAACTTTCTGGTAAAAAAGTACAACAGACTACAACGTCTCTAATGCTTCCGTAGCTGTTTCGGCTACCTCCGTTCACACAAAGGAGATGGAAGTTGCTGTTCATGTGGAAAAGATAAACGCTACTTCTGAAACGAAAGATGAAATTAAGGATAAACAAGTTTTGTCTTCAACTCAAGAGGTTTCGTCATCATCTGTGGGTGTTAAATATGTTTCGACTATATCTCTTCCTGATGAAGAAGAAAAAACTCAAGTGGACAAAGCTCCACTTATTTCTAAGGAGAGTAATGATAAACCAATTACAAGAGCACAGTTTGAAGATTTTGTGGAATGTTTTAGGAAGTTCAATGAGGTTTCGTTTGAACCAGTTATAAAGATTACTTCTGTTGGAATAAACTGTATTGAATCAACTTCTCTGAAGGATAAAGAAAATCAGGTTGAAGAGATTTCGCATGATTCACAAGAGTTTCATGTTTCTTTATCAATTTAAGAGGAGTTATCGCTTTCTGCTAGTTTTATAGCTGTTTCAACCACGTCAATTGGTAAGGAAGATATACATACTTCTCAAATAGATGACGTAAATCATAAAGTAGAAACTCAGGCAATCATGGTCTTGCATGAATCATATGATTCATCTGAGAATAGTAAGTCATTGCATATTTGTTTAATAACTTCTGTTATTGATATGCCTGTTTCCTCTATTGTTGATCTTACTCAAGCTTTTGATCAAGTGGATACACGAATGGTATTACATGCAAACCTTAACAAGGTTCAACTAATGGAATTAACCTAACATAATTCTTTTATGTTATCTGATGTAAGTGAACAACTATCTCTAAAATATATTTATATGGAAGATTAAGTTTTAGCTACAAGGTTATTGTCCAATTTAAATATCCATATGTGCACTGTGCATTTGGATGATAAGTTTTGCAGTGAAGAGACGTTTGTCGAATGGTCTACACCAAAAGGTATTGGGTGGAGAAATACATATCTTTCACCTGTAGTTGAAGCCCTAGGATCCAGAGGTTCGTTGTTTCCTATTGGGTTTCATGTAGAGTTAACTCCAGTGAATTCTTTCGTGGTATATTCGAAAAGTACAATAAATTATAAACCATTGTCTCCTACTTCTTTCTATAAGCTTGGTTACTTATCTCAAGAAGATATAAATACTGAACATTATGCTAGAAGAACTCGTGGTAGAATTTTCCCACACACAGTGTAGATGCATTTTACTACCACCTACATCCAAAGGATAGAAATATTCTACTCATGCAAAATGAAAGTGTAGACATGATGATAGACACAAATATATACGTGGTTCGGTATGATTACCTACGTCCACGGGGGTGAAAGGATGAATCTTATTACTTCAAGGTGTTACAATGATTTTTCTCTCACAAGTGAACTCACTTACAAAGTGAACTAGCTCTCAACTTTTCTTCCTCATTTTGATTACAAGTCTCTCTCCTCCCAATATATCCTGCCCTCTTTTGGATACAAGTTTTTCTATTTATAGGGGAGGCTTCATACAACTAAACTAGGGTGTTGGTCACAACATATCTATCTTGAAGTCCTGTCATCGGGCCTGCATGCGTCGTCCCTTTTTCCGTCACTATGGCCGATGTGCTTCGACCCCTCTGCAGTTTATAGTCCGAGGCGATCCGTTCGGGTGTTCTCTTGGTGCGATGTCGCCCTCCCAACCTGTCTCCCTTGCATCTGGCCGATATGACACGTATATTCTTATCCCTTTGACTACTACTCCTCGGTTGACCCGATACGTCTCGTCTGCTAGCTTTGTCATAGGCCTGTGGTCGAGTCTTGTCCGACAGTTGTAGAGTGATCACGCCCGATCCACGTGGCTCCTTGAATTTCGCGCCTTCCAGCCTCTATCCCGTGCTTCTCGCCTCTTCATGCTTGGGTATCTCACAGATTGAGATGTTGCCACCTAGCTCTGGGGATAATTTACACCTACATTTATGCCCTTCTTTCGCTAGTGTGGCAGACACGAGTGGAAGAACGTCGTCCCCGCTTCCCACGTCCTCGTTCATGCCGAGATTTCCGCCATACAGTTCCCCAGTAACTCCACTTTATTACCTGTAACCGTCGGCGCCGGTTACAAGTTCTCTTCTTTAAATAGTCCAACTCCTATTCTCTTTCTCCTTCTTTACCATTTCTTTTATAGACTCTAGACGCTGCAACTTTTTGTTCGAGATTCTTCATCATCTTCTACCTCAGTAAACCTTTGTCTTCTCGATTTTCTTCCTTCATCTCTTTATCTCCGAGTTCTATAGTGGCTGCTGTTACATTTTTGTCGTCCCAACCTCCTTTGTCGATTTTCGAGTTCTGTACTATTCCCATTCATGGCTTCTTCTCCCTCGATGACTGAAAAAAGGTGTGTGGATGATGCTTTTTATGAGAATGATGCTTTTTCCCTTGCTTCCCTATTTTCGCTTGATAGTCCCTCTAAGTACGATGATCGCGCAATGAGATCTATCTTTCTTGATGATTCTCCTTCTATTTCGTGCAGGTCCGAGAAAAGGGTGAAAGATCTCTCCGATGAAGAGTTCATTGAGCAGTTGAAAGAGAAGTATGATCTTCAAAGTTACGAAGTTACCCTGATCTCGGGCCAAAACAGCCTCCTGAAGAAATCCGACATGGATAAGTATGAGCAGTCGGCCGACTGCGTGGTCATTACTCAGGGTCAGCTAGAGATAGGACTTCGTCTCCCTTTGTAAAACCCCGATAGCCCTTTTTATTATGAGGTTCTCTCCCAGCTCAAGCCTTATCGCGCTCTAGCTCAATGGACTGGCAACACTTTCCGCATTATGGATGAGTGGAGAGCTCGCCGAGATGGTCACGGTTCTCCCGCCGAGTGGTCGACCTACAAGCCCGAGCACGCTCCAGAGTATACTGTTGCCAACTTCCTTGTCAACTATCGATCCGGTACCTTAACCAACGGTGATCTTTCCGGTTTTGCTGTTGGTCCCTATCGTCAGAGAATCATTCCCAAGGGTGTTGAGAGGATGATGCTGGATGCTGATCCCATGGGCCAAGGTTCTAACAGGCGACCCCGTCACACCAATGATCCAATCTATCCCCGAGTTCCGATCCTGGTCCAAGGTCCTATTTTATATG
This sequence comes from Papaver bracteatum, assembly GCA_023529315.1. Classification (NCBI taxonomy): domain Eukaryota; kingdom Viridiplantae; phylum Streptophyta; class Magnoliopsida; order Ranunculales; family Papaveraceae; genus Papaver; species Papaver bracteatum. The sequence continues at coordinate 464,853 of JAJJWX010004572.1, forward strand.
GTAGCTTTCCGTCGCCTTCATTTCCGGTCGAGCCCTATCCTTTCTGGGTAGTTAACGACGACAGGGCCGATAAGGTATGTGTCTCCTTCTACTTTCCTCAATTTCCAACTTGTTGGTTCTTACACGGGTTGGATATTTGTTGTTGTTAAATCTTCAGGGAGACTCTACCAAGGCTGCTGCATCGTCGAGGAAAAGATGTACTAGCACAAGGGTTGAGGAAGACCAGGGGAAGGTAACAAACACAGTGTTTTTATTTTAAGTACATGTACTTGTCCCTGTTTTTTTCCTTCACATGTTTTGACGAGAAGCCTTGTGCAGAAATTCCCTAGGCGTGATGATGATGAAGCCGATGTGGAGGAGATTGACCCCCAACCTCTTAGACGTAATCCTCATATGGGCAAGCATGTTGCTGCTAAGCCACGGCAAAGGCAGAAACCAATTTTCAATATCCCCGATGAAGATGACATATTCGGGGATGATTTCTCGGATGACAAGGGAGATGGGAAGGGGACGGGCGAGAATGTTGGTCCTGAGGTGGTCGTTAATCCTGAATTGGCCGACAAACAAGAACCCATGAAGGTGCCCGAGCCAGGAATTACTGTTAATGTTGAATCGAAAGTACTTCATCGTCTGCCCCAGATTACTGGTGGGTCCTCGTCCGGTGTTGAAACTTCTTTTACTATCTCTGGCCATATCATGAATTCTCTTGGAGCGCTGACTTCCCCTAACTTTGGTGCGTATACTGATGAGCAAATGCTTGTTTCCGTGCCCCTATATGGAGATATGGCTCAGACTCTTGATACAGTGGTGAGTGACTCTGCCTGTTTGGGTGACGTCGTTCTCTTGGTGTATTCCTTGTCATCGCCTACCATTCTAACTTGTTTACTTGTATCAGATTCTTAATCGGGTACGGTTGGATGCCGCTAGTCATCTTAGGGAAAAGCAGCTGGTGGAATCACTCCAGCTTCAATTGCATAACGAAAAAAGTCGCGCGCGCGAGCTGGAAATCAAACTCGCCGATGCCCAAGGTATGTTATAACTCCATCATTGAGCTTATCGTTGATTGAGTTTATCGTGCCAGTATCCTGAGTCGGGTATCCTTCTTTTAGCCGAGATAACTAGTATAGGTTTAGATGCTTCTTCGGAGTTTAAGATTATGAAAAGGAAGTGGGATATCGAAAAGGATTTAGTGGAGAATCTTTATCTGCGAATTTCGAATAAGGATGGTAAGATAGATCGCCAGGCCGGTGAGATCGAAGAGCTTCAGGGTGAATTAGAACGTTATCGTCAGTTTAAGTATGCCCCTGAAGAAATAGACAATTTACGGGCTCACTTGGGTTCTTCCCAACGCCTAGCTGCTGAGAAGACCGTTTTGGTCACGAACTTAGAGCAACGGGTAGATGCTTTACAATTGCAGAACCGAGACCTTCATGAAGATCGCCGCCGAATACTGAAGGATAAAGATGTAGTGGAGCGAGCTAACCGCGATCTGACGGGCAGGGTGGGTGAACTAGAGTGGAGTAAATCGCAACTTTCAGTGCTCCAAGTATTGCGTAATCGGCTAATGGACGAGTGGAGCGAACATAAGAAGTACTGCCCCAACAATGAGTTCAACGAGCAACACTATAACGAACTAGCCATGAAATTGTCCAAGGTCGAGGATGAATTGTCCAAGTCGGTAGAATAGCTTCAGTCAGTGTTACCCGCCCTTTCAGGTCTTGTAGATGATGTGTTGAGGCCGTTCCTTAAGATTAGATTATGCTCTGTACTTGTGAAATTGCTAAACCTTATCCGATGAATAATCCCGTGTTGTTGTGATTTTGTAGCCGAGCAAAATCGTTCTCGGGAACTAGATCTGGAGGTCCGACGATTGAAGCAGGTTGAGGCCGATTTGGGCACCAAGTTAACCGACGCACAGGCTGCCAATTTGCAACTTACTCATCAGCTTGAGGATGAACGTGTCGCCCATGCAGATGAGATAGACGAGAAGGTTCAGTCGGGTATCGAGGAGTGGGTGGAGAATAAGCGGCGCGAGGTCGCGCAAAAGAGGTCCGGCACCGTTCTCCCCAAGGCTTAAATTCCACTTTTGTAGTGCTGCTTCACTAAATCGCCTCTTGCCGTGGGTTGTAAATCGCTTTGAACACTTCTTCCCCGTTTTATTTCATATATACTGCTTGTTTATTTTATACGGGGGTGCTGCGTCGCCGATGTTTTCTTTAATTCCGTTATACTTTGTGTTCCTTGTGGTTTCATGACATTTTCCGCGCTTTCTTAATTGACGTATGTCACTTTTCGTTCTAGCCTTTGTTCCTTATGTTATTCCTGCAATTTGTTGATTATGTGTGTTAGTATTTTAACCGTTTCTGTCGAACACACCCAACAAGGAGGGTTATCGGGCCCAATGCCATGTCCTTATTGGGGCATCTCATCACTATATCTTGGATTCAGTGGAAGGGTACTAGCCAACCTAATTCTAGGCTCGATTATCCCGAGTGGTCATCGATTAACCAGTCTCGGGCAAGTGGTCACATCCACATACGATGGGGGTGACCTTTCAAATGTAAGTAGGCCACATAGCTGAGAAGACCTCGTGTCTTAAAAACCTGCGGAACTGGTTTCCAACCACCAGAACCATTAGTCTACCTCGGCACTTGCACATTGCCACTGCCCCGAGTACGAATAGCCAGGCGACTGTAAGGCACCTCGGTACTTCCACACTGGCTTTGTCCCGAGTACGAATGCCCATTCGAGTGTAAGTCACCTCGGCACTTCCAAACTGGCTTTGCCCCGAGTACGAATGACCATTCGAGTGTAAGTCACCTCGGCACTTCCACATTGGCTTTGCCTCGAGTACGAATGACCATTAGTCGCTCATGGCCCATCTCATACCACTCACGGTTTTACAGAAATAGAAGACAAGAATGCTCACCTTTTCACCGCGTCTCCGCTCATGGGTGGTAGAGTTTCAAATACTTGACGTTCTAGGGTTTAGGCTCTTCTGTTCCATTGAACCTTAGTAGCCGATACGATCCCTCGCATGCCTTGGATGAAATTATGTATGGCCCACCCCACTTTGGTGCTAGTTTTCCGCCCCTTTTGTCTCGCTCCCATTCAACCAGAAATTTGAGTACTTTCTCCCCTGGTTGGAACTCTCTTGGGAGAACGCGTTTGTTATATTCTCACTATAACCTTCTTTGATAGTTTTCCATTTTTTGTAACACTATCTCCCTTGTTTCTTCCACATCGTCGAGTTTTGCCAAAATTAGATCGGACGATATGTTTCGTCTCCAAGCTTCTGTTCTAGTAGTAGGGATCACTCCTTCTATTGGTAGAATCTCCTCGGTTCCGTAAGTAAGCATGAACGGCGAGAACCCTGTAGATTCCCTCCGGGTAGTTCTGTATGCCCACAAAACGTTATATAGCTCCTCATACTAGTCACCATATGCACCATATAATTTCTTATTCATGTTTTCAGTGATCATTTTATTAGTGATCTCAGCCTTCCCATTACTATGAGGGTAAATGAGGGTTGATTTACTCTTCCTGATGTTGTACGTGTTGAACAACAAATCAATATTTTCTCCTTGAAGTTGTTTACCGTTATCGGAGACGATGGCTGCTGGGATCCCAAAGAGGCAAATGATATGGTCCCAGATGAATTTGAAGACATCTTTGTCTCAGATATGCCTTAGTGGTGCTGCTTCTACCCATTTGGTAAAGTAATCCGTGGCCACGATCAAGTATTTCCTTTGCCCCGTTCCTACGTGTAATGGTCTGACAATGTCTATGCCCCATTTAGAAAAGGGCCATGGGCTTATAACAGAGTTTAAGGGTACTCCTGGCGCCTGTATTTTCTTGCCGAACCATTGACATTTTTCACAAGCTTTCGCCATTTCCTTTGCATCTTCGTTCATATACATCCAGAAGTAACCCATCGTCTTTGCTTTGGCCGATAAGCTTCTCCCCGAGCTGTGATTTCCGGCAGCTCCATAGTGTAGCTCGTGCAAGATCGTGTGGCCTTCCTCTTTACTTAGGCATCGCAAAAGGGGCCCTAAGTAGGATTTCCTATATAAGATCCCTTCCCTTAGCTCGTAGTCACCTGACTTACTCTTGATTTTATTTATCTCGGGCTGTCCTTTTGGTATCTCGCCTGTTTCTAGGTATCGGTGTATCGGCTTCCTCCAATCGCCCTCCTTATATCGCTCGGCTGTGTTAATAGCCACATCGATTCGCACTTCTGGTGTTTCTAGGATTGAGGGAGTAAGGAGCCTCATAACGCGAATGCCCTCTATGCTCGGGTCTACCAGCCGTGAGGCGATGTATGATAGGGCGTCCGAGTATCTGTTATCTTTTCGACAAATGTGGCGGAACTTAATACTCGGTATTTGGTTGATGTAAGACTAGGCGATCTCCCAATACTTTTGCAATACGGGGTCGTGTGTAGCGTATTTGCCCGTAATCTGTCGGATCACCAACTGTAAGTCACTAGTTAAGCGAAGTTCTTGCAGCCCCATTTCTACAATTATCCGTAAGGTGTGGATCACCGCTTCATACTCGGTGACGTTGTTTGTTTCCTTGAATTCTAGTCTGAATGAATGCACTATCTTTCTTCCTTTCAGCGTGGTAAACACTAAACCAAGTCCTGATCCCTCTTTATTTGACGCTCCATCGACGAAAACTTCCCATCTTGTAGGGCTATTGGATGCTAATAGGTCGGCATGTTCTTCTCGTTCTTCCATCATCCCCGGTATATCTTCCACTTCGTCTTCATCACTAAGTGGGAAGTCAGCTAAGAAGTCGGCCACTACCTGCCCCTTGATCGTCGTCCTTGTTTCGTATACCACATCGTACTGTTTGATTAAGGCTCCCCATTTAGAGATTCTTCCCGATCGCCCTACATTATCCAGGACTGCTTCAATAGGCGATTTGGTGAGCACCCGTATACGATGAGCTTGAAAATATGTCCGGAGTTTAGAAGCGGAAAAAGCTAGTGCCAGAACCATCTGCTCCATTCTGGTATAGTTTTCTCGGCCGGGCTTGGTGTTTTGCTAGTGAAATATACTGGTTTTTCCATGTTCTCCTCCGTCTTGACCAATACTGCACTAATGGCATATGGTGTCGCTCCCAAGTATAGGGTGAGGGTCTCTGACGGCTAGGGCCTCTGTAAAACCGGGAGGCTGGCTAAGTGTAACTTGATGTTTTGCAAGGCCTCTTCACTTGCATCTGTCCATTGAAACTGTTTTCCCTTCTTCATGATGTCGTAAAAGGTCTTACATTTGTCCGACGACCGTGACAAGAATCGCCCCAACGCTGCTATGCAGCTATTTAACTTTTGCACATCCTTTACCGTCGCGGGAGAAGGTATTTCTAAGACATCCCTGACCTTTTCGGGGTCTGCCTCTATCCCTCTGGGGGTGATGATATATCCTAGGAATTTTCCTGATCTAACCCAGAAGTTGCATTTAGCGGGGTTAATCTTCATCTTGTGTTTTCTCATCGTCTGAAAAATCTCTCGAAGGTCTCGGACGTTATCCTTATCTCGGCGAATTTTGACTAACATATCGTCTACGTAAACTTCCATGGTGTCGTGAATCTTATTTTCGAACATGTCCCCCACTAATCTCTGGTAAGTAGCACCAGCGTTTTTAAGTCCAAATGGAATCTTGGTATAACAATACAATCCTCTTGGTGTGAAAAAGGAGGTATGCTCCTAATCCTCGGGCGCTAACGGTATTTGGTTGTAGCCAATGTATCCATCCATCAACGTCATCGCCTCGTACCCGACTATGGATTCTAATAATTGGTCTATGCTTGGAAGAGGAAAGCTGTCCTTCGGACAAGCCTTGTTCAAGTCACTAAAATCAATACATATCCTAACTCCTCCTTTTTTCTTTGTTACCACGACCATATTAGATATCCACTATGGGTAATGGGATTTCCTGATTATCCCGGATTCCCACAACTTTTTCAGCTCGACCTCGACCGCTGCTTGTAACTCTGGTGCGATTCGTCTCATTTTTTGTCTAACGGGTCTGAACCTCGGGTCAATCTTCAAATGGTGGCAACAGACCTCCGGGTCAATCCCCTCTAGATCGTATACCTCCCAAGCGAACACATCTAAGTTTTTTTTTAACACCGTCATGAGTTGACTTGTTTGTTCATCCGAGAGTAGCGTCCCGATCCTCATTATCTTCGGATCCTCCATCGTCCGCAAATTCACCTCTCGAGTCGGCTCAACTGTCGAGAAATTAGATTTATTCCCCTTGAATGGATCCATCCCCTTTAATTGCTATAAAGGGTCTTGCTCTTGGGTTTCACATGCCATGGCCGCTTGTGAAATAGTTTCCTCCAACTCTTCTGCAGCTTTAACCTCGCTGGCTTTGTTCTTCCCTTGTCTTTGTCGAGCTTGCCGATCTTCATTAATTTCGGCATCAACCAGCATGCATTGTCGTGCCGCTTGGGAGTCACCCACAACTTCAGCTATTTCCTTGTAGGTAGGGAACCTTAACCTTTGATGATAGGCCGATGCCACTCCTTTAATCCCAGCGATCCATGGACGTCCGATAATTGCTTCATAAGGCGAGGCGACATCGACTACACAAAAGGTGGTCAGAGTGTCAAGGTAACTCCCACCATCAGAAACCCTCAATGTTACCTCGCCCTTAGGGATGGTAATTGTGCCGTTGAAACCGTAGATGCGATATGTCGAGGGGACGAGGATGTCATCTGACAGCTCCATTCTCTTAAACGTGTCATAGAACAACACTTTGACTGAACTGCCACTATCTATGAGAATTCTTCTTACTCCCCATATCTCAATCAATAATGTGATGACCAAGGGATCACCGTGTGCTTTCCCATTTGCTGGGACATCTTTGGCCGAGAACGAAATAGGTTGCATCATCCAAGGTTCCATTAGTAAGGTCTTAGCTACACTGAATATTTCCTTGCCATTGCGGTCCCTCTTGTGAATCCTTGAAGTGATGACTGGTCCGAAAGTGTAGTCTTGTGTAGTGGAGTGTGAAATGGTATTCACAAATTGGGTTATCCTATCAATGCGGACTTGATGGACCAGCGCATCGGGTGTTGCTGCCGACTGGGATGGATGTCGGACAAACTGTCTCAGGTACCCGTCTCGGATGAGGTGTTGGACGATGTCCTTCACTTCTCGACAATTATTAGTGGAGTGGCCCCTATACTGATGGTACTGGAAGTAGTCGGGGTGGACTTTGGTTTCTTGAAACTGGACTCCCCTCGATGCTGGGTAATTGATATCGTTCCTCTTCTCGACTTCCTTGAATACTTCTTCCAAAGGAGCGTTTAGAGGGGTGTACGATCGGGCTTCTTGCCTCGGCCTCTTCCCTTTGGCCACCCATTCTTTCTTCTCATTACCTCTTGGTGGAGGGTCCGATCACTTCTCGGGTCTCCTAGCCGGGCTGTCCATAACCGCCTTAGTCTCGGCACCCGCTTCAGTGCTAACTTATTGTATTCCCCTATCTCTCGATTCAGCTTGGATTTCTTCTAGGGCGATGAAATGTTCTTGCATTCTTCGCATCTCCTTTAAGGTTTTTGGCTTTTCAGAGAACATAGCTACCCATATGGGGTCCGATATTCCCAGTGCATTTTCAAATCCAAAGATAGCTTGGTCCACGTGTACCTTTCCAATTTATGTACACAACTTCCTCCACCTATTAGTCAAGGTTCTCAAGGGATCCCTGAACCTTCGGGCGAGGGTGAATAGTTTGTTCATTCTTGGCCGAGGTCGGCTGTTGTGCATATAGGTTTAGAGAAAGGCCTCGACAAGTGTATCATAACCGTCGATTGATCCTGGTGGGAGTGAATAAAACCAATCTCTCGCCTCGCCCTCCAAAATAGCCGGAAAGAATTTACAGATGACCAATGTGTTACTTTTCCATCGAATCAATGACATAGTATACATTTTGAGATGTTCGACCGCATCTCCTGTTCCGTCGAATCTAGAAGGGAATGTTGGAAATGTACATTTTGGTGGGAACGGAATTTGTTCAAGTTCTTGGTAGAAATGCGTCTTCTCGGCCTCACTCATGATTTCCGCCACTTGTTCTCTTCGCTATTCCCTGACAGTTCCTTGATCTTTGCCTCCAAATCTTTGAGCTTGGCTTATGTTGCTTGATCTTGTCGTCCGTCCCTTCCTCGCCTTTCCTCATCAGTGGACGAGTCCTCGGGTGGTCCATATCTTTGTGTGGGGGGGTATGGGAGGTGGCGGTGGTTGACCTGATCTTCCGGACTGATTAGGGTTGTTCGGCCCCATCATAGGTGATGATTGACCTGATCGGCCATGACGACTCAACGTTCGTCGGCTGGACGAACCTCTTGATCTAGTCCGTTGATTCCTCAACTGATAATTTTCGAACTCTAAGGAGAGATTCCGCTGCTGGAGCTCCCTTAATGCCGCATCTTGCCTTCTTTGACTTTCTAAAATGGCTAAGAGTGTCGGGTCTGTGCTTTCATGGCTAGAGTGTTCGTTAGGATGGTATGGACGAGTCTATAATGGCATCGACATTGGTGGTAGGGGTAGTATCGGATCAGCCGCGTGGATGGGGGTAGGGCCGACGTTGCTCGATGCTGCTCGCGCCAACTGAATCTTCCTGAGACTCTCATGCTATTTTCCTAAGGCTTCCTGGTACTCAGCTTGTTGCCTTGTTATTTGTCTCTGATCCTGGGCTTCAAGTGCTTCCTCATCGTCCTCTGTATCAGAAGATGTGAGTCCATCAATTTGGTCAACTCTCCTCTGAGTCAAGATGACCTGGTCCAAAGGTAGGGTGTCATCATTTCGCCCAAGATCCACTCCCTCATTAACAGTTGGCATGCCTCATGCTGCTTCCCTAGATTCCTCGAGTGGTGGTTGTCGACTGCCTTCTTGCCTCGGCCCTGTTACCCCTGTTTGCATGTGGCTGCTAGTCACTGTACGATTCCTTAACGTCCTTCTCATCCCTGAGGTGCTAGCCATCGGGTGTGGCGCGCAGTGATCCGATTGTCGTCCCTACCTACGTCAGCAAATACAAAGAACACCTTACTTTGACCTAATATTTGGGAAATAAACATTCAAAAAGGTGAAACAAATTCAACTCGTCACGAAAGCTGTCGTTATGCCCCATCTCGCAAATATAAGGCCTACTCCGGTTATCAAATGGGCTCTGCCTATCTACCATATTTTGACTTTATGCTGACTTTAGTATGCTATGTCGCTGTCACTCCGTACGACGTCGCCTTCGTTACTTGACCTCCGTATTTAAGCTAGTTTATCCTTCCTTCTATATGCCCCAAATCATTAAACTCATTCACATGATGATCGAACAGTACGACGCGTGAAACCAAAACTTAAGTTAAGTTCCTATTATTGTTATTCTCCTAAGATCTTATTATGGCCATCTTCCACAGATCTTCTCCAAGAACTTTCCGATGACTAGTTAACATCTCCGGGCAAGACACCTCAAGATCGGCTGCTCGTTATGCGAAAAGACACCCTAGTTTTGACCTTTTGTTACTCCAAACACTCAAGTTCTATAGCATTGCAAGAAAATACCTTATCTACCGCTAAAACTCGATTAGTCATAAAAAAAAAAAGTAGTCATCATATCATGTAAACTAAATGACTTTCAACCTAGATCCTAGCTTCAACTACAACACTTAAACGTGTACACATGAGCTTTGGGTGTTGTTAGTCGCCGGTGAGCTTATGAAGACTACTCATGCAAAATGAAAGTGTAGACATGATGATAGACACAAAGATATACGTGTTTCGGTATGATTACCTACGTCCATGGCGGTTAAAGGATGAATCTTATTACTTCAAGGTGTTACAATGATGTTGCTCTCACAAGTGAACTCACTTAAAAAGTGAACTAGCTCTCAACTTTTCTTCCTCCTTTTGATTACAAGTCTCTCTCCTCCCAATCTATCCTGCCCTCTTTTGGATACAAGTTCTTCTATTTATAGGGGAGGCTTCATACAACTAAACTAGGGTGTTGGTCACAACATATCTATATTGAAGTCCTGTCATCGGGCCTGCCTGCGTCGTCCTTTTTTACGTCACTATGGCCGATGTTCTTCGACCCCTCTGCAGTTCCTAGTCCGAGGCGATCCGTTCGGGTGTTCTCTTGGTGCGATATCTCCCTCCCAACCTGTCGCCCTTGCATCTGGCCGATATGACACGTTTCTTCTTATCCCTTTGACTACTACTCCTCGGTTGACCCGATACATATCGTCTGCTAGCTTTGTTAGAGGCCTGTGGTCGAGTCTTGTCCGACAGCTGTAGAGTGATCACGCCCGATCCACGTGGCTCCTTGAATTTTGCTCCTTCCAGCCTCTATCCCGTGCTTCTCGCCTCTTCATACTTGGGTATCTCACAGCTTGAGATGTTGCCACCTAGCCCTGGGGATAATTTACACCTACACACAGGAAGAAAAACGATAAAAGAAGATTTAGAACTTAATCCAATATGCTTCATTGGAATTAATTATATATGTGGTTATGATATTGTGTTGATTACAGACATAGTTCGAGATGATCCGAACTGACCTTTGATGAAAATTCAAGTTGGTTTTGAGTCTTGGCATGGCGACTACAACATCTTTTCTTTGAGACTTCATGGAGAGTTTTTTTTGGATAATTTTTGTTCCTGTTTTGAGCTCGCATAATTATTCCTTTGGTGAGTTGCTGGAAAGTTTTGACTCTTACCCGTTACTATATTCGACTAATATTTCTTCAAGACTGGAAGGAGAAACATCGGGTGAAGTTCTGATATATGCAATAGAGGTTGTGCCTTAGTAGCCAGGAACGTCAGGGGATATCTGGTATCTCCATGAGATCCGCGGTTCTGCGTTCCCAAGTGAGAAACGTGTTAGGAGCGTGCTCCTAGCATGAAAAAAATGTGTTCCCAACATTAAGAACCGTGTGATTTAACTTTCGACCAAAATTAAAGTAATATTTCCTAAATAATTAAATTTTCTAAATATCTTCTAAATATTTCATGTAAAGTAAGATTTTCTAAATATTTTCTAAATATTTCATGTACTTAAGTAAGATTTTCTAAATATTTCATGTACTTACTTGTCTTATTTCTTGATTAAAAAATGGAAAATTGGTAAGATATTCTGGTTTTGTGATCTTCTTCTTCAAAGAGACGGAGAAAATAAACAGACCGATAATGCGTTGTACAAATTACGGAGTGGTTTTGTTTTTACCTTTTTGACAAAAAATTATCTTACATCCTACGGTTTTGAGATTTGCTCAAAAAAATTACCTTACATCCTACGGTTTTGAGAATGGCTAACTTGTCTAATGCTTGTTTATAGGGTTGATAATCTGTTGGAATTTATATGGTCAAGATATGATCTTAGTTTTTTTGTTAAAACATGTGATTCATTTGCAGTAGATAACAAATGTTAAGTTGATCTAGTATCCATAACGCAAAATCTTCATGAGCACGTACACGTTACTCCTCGATTTTCAACATCTCATGAAATCAATGGGGGATTAGATGTGCATGACTGCACATAATTAAGTTGGATGGAATAAAAAAAAGATAAAGGAGATACTCTACGTCCTAGCATAGATTTCATGTACTTGTCTTATTTCTGAAAAAATGTAATTTACGCTCCCAACTCGCTTCTCGTATCTCATTTTTTGAAAAGGAAATCAAACTATTTTCTAAACAAATTAGGAAAGCTTCTTTTTATTTCCCAGTGTAAGATCTGTAGACTAATGATAAATTGTATTTCCAAACAGATAAAACAAAGTACATGAGAGGAAGAAGCTTATATAGCTTCATTACAAGACTACTGACTAGGACTACCTGTATTGATAACTCTTAGCTGTCACCTAGCTGTTATTTATTCCAGATGGCAGCACTCTATTGGTGCATTACATATTAACAAGTCACAACATCATAACATGTTCTAACATTCCCCCTCAAGCTAATGCATCCATAGTGTAACATTAATGCATTATTTTTCTAATCAACCACTGTGACCTGGGATCCCTGCAACTGGATGTTAAAGAGAAAAACTCCACTATAGAAACCTAATAAGCAACAACACCCAAAGGACATATGGAAGAAAAGTCTTGTTGAACAATTCCATAGAGAACCAAACTGCACACTATCAAGCTGAAGAGGTAGAATCAGCATTGTAGAAAGTTGGTATCGCAACATTGCAAATAGCTGAACCACAGTCAAAGAAACTATTCTTATGTAAATCCATGACAAGACCATTAAGTGAACTACCAAATAAGCGCTGGTGGATATAATTGAACTGGAAAATGCAAATTAGCATGCTAGATAGTCACTTGGTCCACCATTGAAACCCAACACCTTGTGCAAATCATGGATTTAAACCAATCTATATATAGTTACACCAATTTGATCTGTGGACAGTTAAACAAAGTTGCAAATCCTGTAGATATTCCCCTTCAAACTAAGCACTAGTATAGTGCAAAGTTTGCCATCTATGACTGCAAAATATAAATCCAAGCTTGCAGCTGAACTCACACAAAGGTCGATACATCATTGCTAAAAATAATCATATGCATCTCAACAAAAACTTCTCTATCATTAATCTAAGATTGCATAGGAGGATCTTGTGTTGGAGGTTTGTAAGACAATATAGCCTGTTGAAGAAAAATGAACACACCACACACACATCAACACTATGATGAGTCTGATCTCAATTGTACCAACACAACTTTAAATGAAGGAAAACTCTCACAATGAAATGCCATGAATCTAAAATTGGATCAGAAATCTCACAGTAACTTCGAGTCTTCACTAAAGGAAATGAAAAATCAAAAAATAGTAATACCGATTTTATCATCAATGTGATGAAAAATCACAGATGTTCTCTAAATTGAAATACAAAGTAAAACTGATCTGCATATTTCCACAAGCATTATCTTGAATGAAGAATCCCGTCCAATTTCTAGGAAAAACATATCTCAATGTGCTCTTAAACAAGATGGAAACCAATAGAAAATTCTTGAAATTATGAACTATATGAAATCAGATCTTAAAGGTGAGAGAACTTATCTTGAATGAACAATGAGTTTGCATCTTGGAGATGAAAAATCACTGGTTGAATATGAGTCTTCATCAATTTGAAGAAGAATCACTCAATTCACAAAGCTTCATCCTAAAATATCTTCAAGAACCTTTGGAACAAAAGTAAACCATATGAATGTTTGTGTAGCAGGAGATCTTGAATAGTTCTTCTAATCCAAATACTCAACAAATGTCGACATATCAAGGAGCAAGATCATGAATCGTCGTTATCAAATATGACCCAAATCAGATCCTGAAAATGAATTGCAAAATTAAAAACTAATCTTGAAGAAATCTAAAAAGAACTAACTAATTCAGATGTAGAAAACTGAAATCAACAGAAATAACTCAACAAATGTCGACATATCAAGGAGCAAGATCATGAATCGTCGTTATCAAACATCACCCAAATCATATCCAGAAAATGAATTGCAAAGAAATTGCAAAATTTAAAACGAATCTTGAAGAAATCTAAAAAGAACTAACTAATTCAGATGTAGAAAACTGAAATCAACAGAAACAACGAATGACAAAGAAATGTGAGACATTCAAAATGCATCTAGAGAGTGTTGATGATGGAGGTAGTGGAGGTTATAATGATATTGTGAGTAATTATTTGAGGAAGTCAAAATCCTCTTCAGGTTGTGTAATTGAAAAAGAAAATTAGGATGTAAATGAAAGTGTGTGGTAATCTGATTTGAAAATCAGAGGTTGAAGTGATGTTTGATGAGGTTGTAGGTGTTTGATAAAGTCGAAATTTCTCTTCAAGTATGATTGTAGGTTGTTGATTTGTGATTTGTGGTGGTGTAGGTGTATTTGCAGTGAATTGTTGTGGTGGTGATGATGATAATGAGTTGCAGGTGTAGATGTAGTGATAATGATGGTGGTGAAGAGTTACAGCGGAAGATAAAACTCCATTAATGGAGGTTGAAGGTTTCAGGATCAGACAGAGAAGTTGAAATTCCCCTTTGGTATATGATACCATGTAATGTAGACTAATGATAAATCGTATTGCCAAACAGATAAAACAAAGTACATGAGAGGAAGAAGCTTATATAGCCTCATTACAAGACTACTGACTAGGACTACCTGTATTGCTAACTCTTAGATGTCACCTAACTGTCATTGATTACAGATGGCAGCACTCTATTGGTGCGTTATATATTAACAAGTCACAGCATCATAACATGTTCTAACACCCGGACTTTAAAAGGGAAACCGAAAGTGCTGACAAAGAGCGGCATATAAAAGCTATCACAAACTTGAAAAAATTCCAGAAGAATACTAAAAAGTTTAACCATGGAGGAGGAATCATCATCGTTGATTAAGAAGTTAACCTTGGAGGAGAAATCATCAAACAACACAGTATGTAATCATCAATTAAAGAAAGATGTTTTCCAGTTGCAGATTGAATTAATTTATTTTTTTTGAATGATTTCATCATGTTAATTTCATTATAATACATCCCCACTTTTTAAAGTTGAGTGCTTCTAGGGCCGTCGAGCATTGACTAAGTCAAAGGCGATTAGGTTAAGGTTTTTTCTCGTTTTTCTGCGTCTCCTCTGGTGAGATGCAGCGTTCTTCTCCGGCATCTACCCCTCTAGTGGTTTCCCCCTTGGTTACAGTTTCGATTAACCTAATAACAGTTTGGAGTTTGTTGCAGCAAGTACTGCAAGAAATGGATGGAACCACTAGTATGGTTGTTGATGGTTTATTTTTTCAGTATTTGTTTAGTGTGTTGCTGAAGGAATTCAAGATTCTTGGGTCCTTAGGTTTTTGTTGTTTCTTTTCAGGTAATTTATAGCTTTGAATGAAGTATAGCGACAAACATGTCAATCTGCTATTTATGAGAAGGCTCCAACTAAGAAAGGTGATTTAACAGCCAAGAGAGTTCTACCTTTAACGAATGTAACTTTTTTATTCTCGGGGTCGTCAAGCTAGCAGAGATGAAAGTTTCTGCATATTGTTTGTTTTCTTAATTTGGATATTGTATATAATTTCGTATATAACTAATAGTAACACTAATTTTCTTTTTTTAAAAATTCTGGGAGAATCCTGAAGCAACTGGGAAGATTAAATTTGGAAGGTTATGCGCATGCTAGCAAGGTTATTTCTTACAATGCTATCACCTATTCAACCCAATAGAATTTTTTTTATTGATGTACTTTGATCTTTAAACTTATGTTTACGTTTTACTGCTTGATAAATTTGTAATTCTAATCCTTGTCTCATTATCTTGTAAGACTTTAGTTGAACAAGGAATGCAGGAAAGCATTTTCTAAATTTTGATTTAGGTACTCATCTAAATATGATAACAGTGGGAATTTATTTCTTATCGACATTATTGTATTCAAATTTGTAATCGACTTACTAAATTATTGTGTAGAGGAAATGTTACCAGTCTTCCTTCATTGGTAACATTTCCCACTGCAATAATAATGTAGTTGTTTGAGAAATAAAATCCACTAACTTTGACCTTGTGAAAACAGTTGCAAGAGTTAAAGCAACATGCATCATGGAAACATAAGCCCTGACATGTGATAAGCAGCTATTGCATGCATTAATGGTAAGAAATACATACTCATTCAAACACTATTTTGGTTCAGTTCCTTTCCTTTCGATAGCTAATAGCTATCTAGTGATATCCTGTAAGTGTCACCTTCAAGACCTGCAATGCTTATTTTATATTTACTTTCTGTTTTTAGGTTGAACCTAAGGCGTCAAGTAGATCTAGATGTTGTGCACAAGAGATTATTTACAATTGCTGCTTGATGTGGTGAGAAAAGTTCCATAACTCTTGACACGATAGTGAATTTAGCATTATTTGTTGTTATTTGATGGCACTCAACTGAATACAGTAAATATACATGATTTTTCAAAAAAAAAACTTTTGTCGTAGCAAGGGTGTACCTTTCTCAACATAAACAAGACTGAATTATTTGAAATTTTCTTGGGAAATGGGTGCAACTATGCCTTTCAGTTAGTATTTCTAGTTTCTTTCGAAGTCCACAAAAAGTGCAACTATGCCTTTCGGTTTCTTAATACCTCTCTCTTCTATGATAAGTTGTAGTTTTTCTGTGTAGATCAATAAAATAGGGATTATCCCGCTAATGAATATATGAGAATTCGTCACCTCTAATTGGTGCATTTAATGAACATAAGAATATGGATTCTTCACCTCTAATTGCGAATTTGTTTTTGGTGCAGAATGAGTGGAGTGGTATTAGAGTGCAGCGCAACCATTGATGGGTTCACTATGATATCCACTGTCTTGAGCCCCATATTATTCTCTTTAGGAGGCCTCTCAACTTTCAGCAAGAGCAACAACAACATCAACAGTAAAAGAAGAACCATGAGTGAGAGACTGTGTATGTTCTTATCCTTTATCTTGCAGTAAAGACCTTATAATATTAGTCTTCTATGTGTTTACCTAAAAACACCTTGTCTGTGTCTCTCTAACTCATAGAAATGGTTGTGTTAGAATCATGCTACTACCTAGTGCCTATTAAAGATGCTGATCATAATTGTGCATTATGCTTTGGTTTGCAGACTCAAGCAGTTGATTTGTTGAGGAAATTTAACCTTCTTATTGCTCTAACATAGGCTGCTGGCACTTGAGGGGTATGAATGTATGTCATCTTCGTACTAAGAAAAATTGTAGAGTATTCAATTCTTCTTTATTTTGGCTATTACATAGTTTTGTTTGTAACTTGCCTTCCTTTATTGGTATATATCATTGACAAGAGGTGGGGAACTGGGGATTGGAAACATACATAATGGACGAGGCTTGGACTCAGGTAAGTCAAAATAACTTATATGAGCATCATTCCTTGTTATAAGTTTAGTTGTTATTAGTTTTTCTAAGTTTCATTACAAATCATATTAAGTTTAAGGTTATAGTTCACTTGTATTTGTGGTGCAGGAAATGTTTATTTCACTTGATGAATGAACTACCAACAATCTTGGAAGTTTTTACTGGAGCTGTAAATAAGCAACACGTTAAGGAGAAATCTTCATTGTCAAATTACAGCAGCAACAAATCAAGCTTATTTCAAAACTGGTAAAAATCTCCAGTTTCAATTAACTAGCTAATGTTTGAATTTATGAGCCCTATTCCTTCGGCTTAGGATGTATGCAGTTAGTACCTTGAGGTTGGTCCTTTGCTCTTAATGCTCGCCTTTAACTTTATTTGATGTGATTCAACCGACTATATCCCCTATTTGTGCAGGAGTTTATGGGTTCTGGAGAAGCATTATTCGACCATCAAGCAAATGGTGTAGGTGATCTACATGATGCAAATCATGATTTTTTTTTTCCTTGTTTGAATAATTACAGAATCATTAGAATCATAGATGTTGTTGTTCCACAATGATGGATGCAACAGTTGTGTTTGCTTGCCAGCAAATTTAGATAACCAGCACACATGTTATATGAAAGGGAGTTTAGTCATATTGAATCTTTGAACTAGAAACTTCTCTTTGGATACGTAAAGTGCACCATAATTCATTCTATGTGCAGGCTAGGGTTATGATTGCTATCCGTTCCATGCATCAACTTTTGTTTACGTTTTTGCATTGCTTTTTTGATGTAACACTGCTTATTAGTATATGTTTTTCTTTGATCAACGCAGAAACTGTTAGTGGACTTGATCAGGTTGAGCAGTGTTCTCTGCCTAAGCCACCTTCCGTTAAGGTGGATAGCCGAAAATATGGTAAGAAAGTGAGTGGTTTGATCTTTTTGGTTGTAATAATGTTTTCAGTGTCGGCATATTGTTCTTAAAATGCCACCTTCATTGCATCTTATCGCTCTCGTCATCACAACAACAGCTTGCTTCACTATTTTTAGCACACCTATCCATGTGCACTGCATGTTACTGGAAAGCATTATAACTGTAGTGACCCTCAATCTCGTCAACGCTATTAGACCGGTCAAGAGACGTATTAGCCGATAATTACTCGATTAGTTTAACTCGAGCGATAATTAATAGGAATTGACCTAACAACGATTTAGATACGAAATTAGTATCGTTAGATAGATCTCGAAGAGTTTCGTGGAATAGACTACTCGAACGTGCCATTCGGATATTGGACGGGGAAGATATTATCAGAATTATTTGAAGAGAAACGTTAACCTCTGGGCTTCCCTAATCAATTTTCGGGTGCCTTTAGAAATATGGTCGACCTTATCTACCCAACCGAGAGGATAACTCTCATTATATTCTTTTCTTCTTCTTCTTTCGTATTCTTCTTATTTCTTCTTTTCTTCTTCTGTTTCACCTACAACGATTTTGAGAATCGATTCGAGAGAATTGAATCGATGATGTTTTTGGTATCTAACCAAAGAATGTTTGGTGGTGATGTTCTGTTGGTCGATTATGAGAAGAAGAGGAGATGCCAATCTGTAGAGAAACCGATAGTTGGGATTTGAGTTTGGGTTGAAGCCACAAAAGAATTGAGTAATTAAAGGTGGATGTAAGCGATTGGTGATGAAGAACAAAAGGGTTGTTATGGAATTGACAAAGTGAAGCTTTTCTGGTGTTGAATCAAAATCAGGTAAATTTAGAGTTTCGATTTGATTAATTGTTCTTTATGCAATTGTTTTGTTTTGATTGATTATGGAGTGGGTCTATTCTTAATTGAGGTTTAGATGTATGTATTAGGTTTAATTTCAGTTCTAGGAAGTTAATTGGGAATTAGGGTTTTTGTTGAATTAAGAATGTTGTTGGCAGAAGTATTTGTGATTTATTCGATGGGGTTTGAGTTAATTAAGGCGCTGATGTTATTGGGTGTGGTTGAATTGCTGGAATTATGGAAGTTTAGAATATTATTGTAAGCCAGGGACTAGGGTTATGTTTTGGTTAAGGTCATGAAGAATCTGTATGTGTTCATTATGCAGAATTGTGGTGATTCATGAAGATATTGCTAAAGACTAGCTCAAATGAATGAGTATAATCTCAACTTGGAATTAAAGGGAACAAGTGGGTGTTGTAATGTTGGTGGTGTTACTATTTTAGTTGTTGTAGTTGCTACTACTAACATTGCAGCTACATATGTTTTTTTCAAGAAAGAGAATGCTAGGATGGATTTTGGTTGTGGTTGTGAATAGTGGTGTTGTTGTGATTGAAGTTACAGGGGAGATGAACCAGATTCTAGGATTGCTGTAACTGATGGAGAAATGAAATAAGTTGGAGGAGTAATATTCTTTTGGGTGTTGAAGTGTATGAAGTCTTACAGTGAGAAGAGTTGTGTATATGTAATAGAGCTATGACTTATAGTCTATCTAGATGTGTGAACTGTGAAAGTGAAGTAGAGGAAGAAATGGGGTTAAGTAACTGGCGTTGTGGGAAGGTCAATTGCAGTGGCCGGAATGACCACATGAAGTTGCATTGGGGATCTGGTATTGGTGATAGAGGTGTAGTTGGTTTGGTTGAGTATACTAGATTGCAGCTACAATTCAAGTTACAAGTAATGATACAAGTTCTGTAAAGTTGATTGAGTTATGAGTTTGTCTTTAAGAGGTTGCAGTTGATCTGGAGTAAGATCAAGAATGGAGATGCAGTTGCAGAGTTGATCGAATGTGTAGTGATTAGAGGATGGATGGATGTGTTTGAGTTGCAGTGGGTGCAATATAGGAATTAGCTATATCTCCTAGATGTTGTATATGCAATTAGGCTTATATTTGCTGAAATTGTTTGTATTATGTTAATGGATGTATGAACTTCTGTTTCTTAAGACTTTAACCTGTTAGTCATCCCAGTCAAATTATCTGACTGATTTTATGTTTAGCTGACTCAGTTTCTGACTGAGTTGAATCGGAGTTGACTCACAGAGTTCCCTACCTTGACCTGAGTCGACTCAGTTGACCCGACCTTGACCGAGTTAACCCTTTTGACTTGATCTTTGACCGTGGACTTTTACTTGACTCTAGACGTTGACTGTTAGTTTGACCCCTGACCGTTAGAGACCGTCAATTGACTCTGTTGGACCGGACCTCAGCTTAATGGGTCGGGTTAGTGGTTTTAGGCTTAGACTAGTTTTCCTAGTTTGATATGTTGGACTCTTTGTGGTCCGAATTGACCTTTGGTTCTTTCTACAAAGTTGTAGATATTCTTAAGACTTAGCTATGGACTATATAATCAATCTAATTGGATTAGTAAACTCTTAGTTATACTAAAGATAGAGAATAAGATATCATAATGGGCTTAGAACCATTAGATAGAATTGTATGATTCTTCTGTGAGCTTTTGGCTAAACTCTTAGAATGCTTGTGTGATTATCAGTTAGATTCTATTAACAACGATCGATTCAAAGAATTAACCAGTGGATCGTGGATCTCGAGGTAGGCGAGGCTTGTCATCAAAAAGGTGTGGGAATGCATTTAATAGTTTTGTAATCATTGTTATTTCTTTTATGAAAGTCTTTACTTAACAAACTCATGCATTGTCTATTCGCATATTCCTTGCTTTGTTTATATTTATGATTGTCTTTGGGAAATGAGAATTTCCATCTGTGGTATATTGGATCTTTGCTCCTTGTAATTATGGCTAGGGCGATACACCGCAATATTAATAATAGGTGTGGAATTGGCATCAATATTACGGGTGTGTATACCAATCACCCACAAACTAACTTGTCTTTACTTTCGGTGTGTAAATGTCACCACAGAAATTATAAGATGTGTAAATGTCACCGCAGAAACTAAAGGAGGAGTTTAGGTCCATATACATGATTGTTTATTTCAGTGGTTTTGTTGTCTTCTAATGTTTGGGAAAACATGTAATGTTTTCCAAATCTACATATGATTACTTAGAAGTTAAATGTTAATTATTCCCCATTTCAGTTTCAGTGACAGATCAGAGTTGCGCAGCGAAAGCTCCGAGAAGTTAACTTCGTTAATTATTTATATTTTGATATGTTTATTTTGTTGTAAATTCTATTTGTAAACTAAATGATTATTTTATATGTATCATTGGAGAGGAGTTCTTGTATATATATTTCTGAGCGGGGTTATCTTTGGGTTAAGTTTTGTATCGCATTTCTTAATTGAATGCTTAAGTACATGTTTTAGATTTTAGTGCCTCTTTATTAGTTAATTCTTTGGATTAGTCAGCTGTTAGCTTAGGGGGCACTACAAAGTTGGTATCAGAGCTCACTATTAGATCTTATATGGGAATAGCCAGTGCCAGTAAGTGAACTAGATTAGTTTAGGACTGGGTTGGGTTTGTGAGATAAATTTTAATCACTAAAAGCTCAATAATTAAAAGATTTATCTGATTGATTGATTTGTTTGTTGATTGTTTATAATTGTAATGAAGTAAAAATTGTAGGGTACACAAATAATTTTAGGATTTGATAATAATTAATCTAAAAAGTATGAACACGTAAACAATTTAATACTATAATGATAATAGTGAAATTAGTATAATAATTGATATAACTTATAAGTCAAATAGAAACTTACTGAACACATGGACTTATGTGAAGAGTAAATAAATTATGGAGTAACCACATAAATGTTGATAGTAATTTTTGGAACTTATTAATATTTGTAAGAGTAATTAGAATGATAGTTCAACCATCAATGTTAATAATAAAAATATTATAATAGTAATCATAAATTATAATAAAAGTGATAATTCTAATTTTGATAAGAAATGTTAACATTTCTTAATTAGTATAATATTGAACTTCAACATAACTAAAATGTCACTAAAGAAATGTAACGATAAAATTAATAATTATGATTAAATAGATAGGGAAAATTATTTACGCTTATCTACAATTAATTTTTATAAATTAAACTAATTACAAATTATCTTTAATCTGATAAATGACTGAGTAAATTTATAAAATGAAACAAATACACATGAAGCGGAAATAATAGTATTTGAATGCTTAGAACAACATTAGTTGTGAAATAAAATAGATTCGTATATTAAGAAAATAATTCATATTAATAGAAAAATCTAAAGACTATTAAGATATATAATTTTTTTTATGCAGACTCAAAATTTAAATCGTATTAAGTTATCAACGTCAATATTTAATAAGATATGGTAATCGGATTCAATGAATAAATAAAATCTATTATATCCATCTTTAGAGAATACATAATTATATTTACTTAATGTACTCACCGGACAAACGACTTAAGAATAATGAAAGTAGTAACACAGTTGATAATATTATATGAGTAATTAAGATGGAAGTAATTTATAATAGATAATATTTGATATTAAAATTCGATTTCGTTAAAATAAATAAATAAATAATTTAAAGTGGTTATTTAATTTTAACAAGTTGCATAATGAAATAAACAAATAGACACACTGGAAATAATAATAGTAACATTCAGTTATTTTAAAATAGTACATGAATTTTAAATAATTATTTAGTTATAATATTATGGTTTCATTTGGAATTAAAATTTAGTTTCATGTAAATAAATAAGATAAAATAAATTTTGAGGTTTAAATTGCTTAAAATGCTGTGAATTATATACAAGCATCTCTGTTCATGGCAGAGGGTACGCCATAGGTTCCTTCCTGAAGCACGTTCATGACAAGCATCTCTGTTCGGTAGGTGGTAAGGAGGATGTTCTTAACCTGCTCAGTTCTGACCTGAATGCGCACCTTGCCCTCGAGAGTGTTCTCTGTAATTTGCGCATGTGGCTTTGTGGTAAATGCCTATATTTTCATGCCTGGTCGAAAAGCTGTAGGGGTCATGACGGGGGGCCGAAGCATGATTTCATCTCGGGACCCTTCAGTGGAGAAGATGCGGATTTTCTGATACATGGGATAGACAAACCGGTGGAGTTACATGCCGTATTGAAATCTGGGGTTGAGTATAATAACGTCGTGGAAGCTGCAGTTAACAGTGCTGGCGATAGTGGTGTTGTTGAGTTTATCTCAACAGATATGCTTAATGCCGTCTTCCAGCGACAATTTCCTACCGTTAAGAGCATTCCTCACAAGTGTCATCTCGCCTTTTCGAGAGCACTTAAGCTTTGTCTTGACCGTATTCAGGAGAGTCCTAACTCCCTTTCAGGTTGGTTGCGTCTACTCCTTCTCCTTGTTTGTACTCTGTCACTTTATCATCCTAAGGGTTCGATTGAGAAGAAATCAGGTAACCGTAAGCGTCTCCAAGTTGCTTCAATACTTCATGCACTTAATGTTTGGAAGGAGCCGAATGGTTTTTCCACCTTAGTTAAAAAGCTGCAGCAACAGCCGGTTGGATGGGGTTCAAGGAATACAGACGAGAAGGAGGATGAGAAGAAGCAAGCGAGTTTCAACATCTCTACCTGTCGGAGGAAGATTGAGTCAGGGCATTTCGCAGCTTCCATTCGGGTTTTGTCATCTTCTGGTGTCGCCCCCTTGGAGGAACAGACATACTTAGACTTGTTGGAAAAGCACCCGGTAGACTCCCCTCCGGAGCTTCCAACTGAAGTTATCACTGCGGACTTCATCTTTGTGGACTCCAAGGCGGTTTTGAGAGCCATCAAGAGTTTTCCCAAAGGTACTTCGTGCGGACGGGATGGTTTGCGTGCGCAACACCTAGTTGATGCTCTTAGTGGTGCGGTTGCAGACGATTTGCTCTCATCTATTTCTGGAGTTGTCAATATTTGGTTGGCTGGTAAATGCCCCAGTGAATTAGGTGAATACATTGCTAGCGCTCCCCTGACTCCTTTGCTTAAGCCAGGTGGTGGTCTTAGACCTATTGCAGTTGGTACTGTTTGGCGTAGGTTGGTTTCGAAGGTTGTTGCCTTTGCCGTGAGTAAGGATATGACTTCTTATCTAGGGGATTATCAATTTGGTGTTGGTGTTCCGGTAGGAGGATAAGGTATTTTACATGCTGTAAATCTCCTTTTGGAGTTGAAGGGACATTCAGACAAAATGTCAATGCTGCTAATTGACTTTTCCAATTCTTTCAACTTGGTAAGCAGAACTCAACTTCTCAAGGAAGTTCTCCTTCATTGCCCAGGTATTTCTCGTTGGGTAGAATTTTGTTACTTACGACCGGCTAAGCTTTATTATGCCCAATACATTTTCTTCTTCTCTTGGTGTGCAACAAGGGGACCCCCTCGGTCCCTTGCTTTTCGCATTTACACTTCACCCCTTAGTGAAGACCATTGCTTCTCGATGCAAGCTTGATTTGCACGCTTGGTACTTAGATGATGGTACAATTATTGGTGATACCTTGGAGGTGGCTGAGGCTTTGCATATAATTGAATCTGAAGGACCGGCCAGGGGGTTACACCTCAACATAAGAAAGACGGAGGTTTTCTGGCCTTCCATCGATCCTAGGAGTTTTACAGATGGTGTCTTTTCTCCGAATATTGGTAGACCCACTAAGGGTGTTAAACTTTTGGGTGGTCCAGTGAGTTTAGACTTGGACTTCATTAGTGACATGATGCGGAACAGGGTTCACAAAACTGTTCGTCTAATGAATGTGATTAAGAAACTCAAGGACCCTCAAAGTGAGATGCTTTTACTTCGCAATTGCACTGGGGTATCACGACTCTATTTTTCTTTGCGTACTACCAATCCTGCTGCTTTACAACCTGCCACTGAGCTTTTCGA
This sequence comes from Papaver bracteatum, assembly GCA_023529315.1. NCBI lineage: Eukaryota > Viridiplantae > Streptophyta > Magnoliopsida > Ranunculales > Papaveraceae > Papaver > Papaver bracteatum. The sequence goes on from JAJJWX010004572.1 coordinate 489,506, forward strand.
TGACCAGTTGTTTCAGTATTTGAGGCTGCTGATTACCGGAGACGGGGCGGGTTTTGGTCCTTTACAGAGGAGATTAGCTACTTTTCCTATGAAGGATGGAGGAATCGGTATTTATACCATGGCTGACACTCGTGCTTACGGCTATCTTGCTTCCCAGAGCCAGACTACTTCGGTGCAGAAAGCGATCCTTGGCAACTTATCCTCTACGGATAAAGATTTAGCATATCAGTTGGCTCTTCAGACTTTCACTCAGGTATGTGGATTACCGTCTACTTACTGTGTCGATGACACTTGCCCCCCTTCCATGCATTCCTTGGCAATTGTTTATTTTGATGCAATTAAGAAGCAAATCCCAAACCAATTCCTTGTGTCTGAGAGAGATTCAATTTTATGGCAATGTAATCGGGTGAAGCATGCACAAGATTACTTGATGGCTGTTCCTATTAGTGGGCTCAATCAATGCCTTGTCCCTAGACAATTCAGAGCCGTGCTTTGTTATCTCCTTGGGATCCCTTTGTTCGGTGAGAATAGTTTGTGTTCGAGTTGTAGCAAGTATATGGACATTTTTGGTGATCATGCACTTCATTGTGCTAAAGATATTGGGTATAAGTTTCGCCATGATGTTGTTCGTGATGTTACCTTCGACATTTGCTACAAAGCTAATGTACCTGCTCGCAAGGAGGCTTCTCTTGGTTTTCAGTCGGATGATGGTAAGGATTTAAAACCTGCGGATATTCTTGTCCTCAACTGGGAAAACGGGCAAGATGTTTGTATGGATGTTACATGTGTCTCTCCATTCACGGGAGATGGTGTCAGTTCTTTTGCTCCTGGTAAGGCTATTTCTGGTACGGTCTCACATAAACGCGCCAAATATTTAGACAAATGCACTACTCATGGCTATGGTTTGGGTGTTTTATCTTTTTCTACTTTAGGAGAACTTGGTGAGGATACTCTTGTTTTTTTCAAGCGTCTTAGGAATTGTTTGTTGAATAATGACGCTAGCTATGGCTTAGGTAGTTTTATTTTTCATCGATTAGGCGTTGCTATCCAAAGATGAGTTGGTGCCCAGCTTGTGTCTAGGCTTCCAACCCATATCTCTGTGTAATATAAATTTTCTAAATCATATGTATTTTTATTTATTATTAAAAAATTTTTATATACATAGTTTATAAAGTAAAATCTTCAAGTTAAAGCAATTACAATAGAATTTAAAAATTAATCAGTCATAGTAAGTTAGCATTTAAAACAATCGAATTGGGTTTACTTATAATAGTCATTAAATTTCAGACGACGAAATTGTTTCAAATGATGAGAACTATTTATATATTTTACGAAGTAAATTTATTATAATTACATTAGTTAAGATAAAAGTTGAAAACTAATTAATTTTAATAAATTAGTAATTAGTTTATCTAGCACTGGAGAATAGTGAAGGTTGTGTTTTCTCTGTTCGTAGGAAGGCATTGTTGGGATTGGCCAACCTTGACGGGAAAGCGCATTAGAGATGACCAATCATAGAAAGATACTGTGATTCAATTAGAAAACCGATAGATATAATTTCACTTAGAAAGATTTGTAGGATTCTCCCTTGAAGGTAGAGACATATATCTTATAAAATAGAAATTAGTTTAAGAAACTTAGACTTCTGTATTTTATAGAATTTAAAATCAACGTAGTTCAACCTAGAGCTACAATTTTTTTTGTAGAAACCATATAAGTTTGTGCTTTATTTCTTATTGGTTGCGCCTATTCAAGAGATAGCATTTCTCTAAAAGGTGGGGAGTTTTCAAGACTAGAAGGCAGTTCGATTTTCGAGGACGAAAATGTTTAAAGGTGGGGAGAATGTAGCGACCCTCAAGCTCGTCAATGCTATTAGACCGGTCAAGAGACGTATTAGCCGATAATTACTCGATTAGTTTAACTCGAGCGATAATTAATAGGAATTGACCTAACAATGATTTAGATACGAAATTAGTATCGTTAGATAGATCTCGAAGAGTTTCGTGGAATAGACTACTCGAACGTGCCATTCGGATATCGGACGGGGAAGATATTATCAGAATTATTTGAAGAGAAACGTTAACCACTGGGCTTCCCTTATCAATTTTCGGGTGCCTTTAGAAATCTGGTCGACGTTATCTACCCAACCGAGAGGATAACTCTCATTCTATTCTTTTCTTCTTCTTCTTTCGTATTCTTCTTCTTTCTTCTTTTCTTCTTCTGTTTCACCTACAGCGATTTTGAGAATCGATTCGAGAGAATTGAATCGATGATGTTTTTGGTATCTAACCAAAGAAGGTTTGGTGGTGATGTTCTGTTGGTCGATTATGAGAAGAAGAGGAGATGACAATCTGTAGAGAAACCGATAGTTGGGATTTGAGTTTGGGTTGAAGCCACAAAAGAATTGAGTAATTAAAGGTGGATGTAAGCGATTGGTGATGAAGAAAAAAAGGGTTGTTATGGAATTGACAAAGTGAAGCTTTTCTGGTGTTGAATCAAGATTAGGTAAATTTAGAGTTTCGATTTGATTAATTGTTCTTTATGCAATTGTTTTGTTTTGATTGATTATGGAGTGGGTCTATTCTTAATTGAAGTTTAGATGTATGTATTAGGTTTAATTTCAGTTCTAGAAAGTTAATTGGGAATTAGGGTTTTTGTTGAATTAAGAATGTTGTTGGCAGAAGAATTTGTGATTAATTCGATGGGGTTTGAGTTAATTAAGGCGCTGATGTTATTGGGTGTGGTTGAATTGCTGGAATTATGGAAGTTTAGAATATTATTGTAAGCCAGGGACTAGGGTTATGTTTTGGTTAAGGTCATGAAGAATCTGTATGTGTTCATTATGCAGAATTGTGGTGATTCATGAAGATATTGCTAAAGACTAGCTCAAATGAATGAGTATAATCTCAACTTGGAATTACAGGGAACAAGTGGGTGTTGTAATGTTGGTGGTGTTACTATTGTAGTTGTTGTAGTTGCTACTACTAACATTGCAGCTACATATGTTTTTTTCAAGAAAGAGAATGCTAGGATGGATTTTGGTTGTGGTTGTGAATAGTGATGTTGTTGTGATTGAAGTTACAGGGGAGATGAACCAGATTCTAGGATTTCTGTAACTGATGGAGAAATGAAATGAGTTGGAGGAGTAATATTCTTTTGGGTGTTGAAGTGTATGAAGTCTTACAGTGAGAAGAGTTTTGTATATGTAATAGAGCTATGACTTATAGTCTATCTAGATGTGTGAACTGTGAAAGTGAAGTAGAGGAAGAAATGGGGTTAAGTTACTGGCGTTGTGGGAAGGTCAATTGCAGTGGCCGGAATGACCACAGGAAGTTGCATTGGGGATCTGGTATTGGTGATAGAGGTGTAGTTGGTTTGGTTGAGTATACTAGATTGCAGCTACAGTTCAAGTTACAAGTAATGATACAAGTTCTGTAAAGTGGATTGAGTTATTAGTTTGTCTTTAAGAGGTTGCAGTTGAGCTGGACTAAGATCAAGAATGGAGATGCAATTGCAGAGTTGGTGTGGTCTGGGATTGGTTGAAGTATTAATGATGTTGTTGTTGGGATTCAGGTCGAATATGCAGTGATTAGAGGATGGATGGATGTGTTTGAGTTGCAGTGGGTGCAATCTAGGAATTTGCTATATCTCATAGATGTTGTATATGCAATTAGGCTTGTATTTGTTGAAATTGTTTGTATTGTGTTAATGGATGTATGAACTTCTGTTTCTTAAGACTTTAACCTGTTAGTCATCCCAGTCAGATTATCTGACTGATTTTATGTTTAGCTGACTCAGTTTCTGACTGAGTTGAATCGGAGTTGACTCACAGAGTTCCCTACCTTGACCTGAGTCGACTCAGTTGACCCGACCTTGACCGAGTTAACCCTTTTGGCTTGATATTTGACCGTGGACTTTGACTTGACTCTAGACGTTGACTGTTAGTTTGACACCTGACCGTTAGAGACCTTCAATTGACTCTGTTGGACCGGACCTCAGCTTAATGGGTCGGGTTATTGGTTTTGGGCTTAGACTAGTTTTCCTAGTTTGATATGTTGGACTCTTTGTGGTCCGAATTGACCTTTGGTTCTTTCTACAAAGTTGTAGATCTTCTTAAGACTTAGCTATGGACTATATAATCAATCTAATTGGATTAGTAAACTCTTAGTTATACTAAAGATAGAGAATAAGATATCATAATGGGCTTAGAACCATTAGATAGAATTGTATGATTCTTCTGTGAGCTTTTGGCTAAACTCTTAGAATGCTTGTGTGATTATCAGTTAGATTCTATTAACAACGATCGATTCAAAGAATTAACCAGTGTATCGTGGATCTCGAGGTAGGCGAGGCTTGTCATCAAAAAGGTGTGGGAATGCATTTAACAGTTTTGTAATCATTGTTATTTCTTTTATGAAAGTCTTTACTTAATAAACTCATGCATTGTCTATTCGCATATTCCTTGCTTTGTTTATCTTTATGATTATCTTTGGGAAATGAGAATTTCCATCTGTGGTATATTGGATACTGCTCCTTCAGAATTATGGCTAGGGAGATACACCGCAATATTAATAATAGGTATGGAATTGGCATCAATATTACGGGTGTGTATACCAATCACCCACAGACTAACTTGTCTTTACTTTCGGTGTGTAAATGTCACCACAGAAACTAAAGGAGGAGTTTAGGTCCATATACATGATTGTTTATTTCAGTGGTTTTGTTGTCTTCTAATGTTTGGGAAAACATGTAATGTTTTCCAAATCTGCATATGATTACTTAGAAGTTAAATGTTAATTATTCCCATTTGGTTTGAGTGACGGATCGAGTTGCGCAATGAAAGCTCGAGAAGTTAACTTCGTTAATTGTTTATATTCTGATATGTTTATTTTGTTGTAAATTCTATTTGTAAACTAAATGATTATTTTATATGTATCATTGGAGAGGAGTTCTTGTATATATATTTCTGAGCGGGGTTATCTTTGGGTTAAGTTTTGTATCGCATTTCTTAATTGAATGCTTAAGTACATGTTTTAGATTTTAGTGCCTCTTTATTAGTTAATTCTTTGGATTAGTCAGTTGTTAGCTTAGGGGGCGCTACAAAGTTGGTATCAGAGCTCACTATTAGATCTTATATGGGAATAGCCATTGCCAGTAAGTGAACTAGATTAGTTTAGGACTGGGTTGGGTTTGTGAGATAAATTTTAATCAATAAAAGCTATCAATAATTAAAAGATTTATCTTATTGATTGATTTGTTTGTTGATTGTTTATAATTGTAATGAAGTCAAAATTATAGGGTACACCAATAATTTTAGGATTTGATAATAATTAATCTAAAAAGTTTGAACACGTAAACAATTTAATACTATAATGATAATAGTGAAATTAGTATAATAATTGATATAACTTATAAATCAAATAGAAACTTACTGAACACATGGACTTATGTGAAGAGTAAATAAATTATGGAGTAACCACATAAATGTTGATAGTAATTTTTGGAACTTATTAATATTTGTAAGAGTAATTAGAATGATAGTTCAACCATCAATGTTAATAATAAAAATATTATAATAGTAATCATAAATTATAATAAAAGTGATAATTCTAATTTTGATAAGTAATGTTAACATTTCTTAATTAGTATAATATTGAACTTCAACATAACTAAAATGTCACTAAAGAAATGTAACGATAAAATTAATAATTATGATTAAATAGATAGGGAAAATTATTTACGCTTATCTACAATTAATTTTTATAAATTAAACTAATTACAAATAATCATTAATCTGATAAATGACTGAGTAAATTTCTAAAATGAAACAAATACACATGAAGCGGAAATAATAGTATTTGAATGCTTAGAACAACATTAGTTGTGAAATAAAATAGATTCGTATATTAAGAAAATACTTCATATTAATAGAAAAATCTAAAGACTATTAAGATATATAATTTTTTTATGCAGACTCAAAATTTAAATCGTGTTAAGTTATCAACGTCAATATTTAATAAGATATGGTAATCGGATTCAATGAATAAATAAAATCTATTATATCCATCTTTAGAGAATACATAATTATATTTACTTAATGTACCCACCGGACAAACGACTTAAGAATAATGAAAGTAGTAACACAGTTGATAATAGTATATGAGTAATTAAGATGGAAGTAATTTATAATAGATAATATTTGGAATTAAAATTCGATTTCGTTAAAATAAATAAATAAATAATTTAAAGTGGTTGTTTAATTTTAACAAGTTGCATAATGAAATAAACAAATAGACACACTGGAAATAATAATAGTAACATTCAGTTATTTTAAAATAGTACATTAATTTTAAATAATTATTTAGTTATAATATTATGGTTTCATTTGGAATTAAAATTTAGTTTCATGTAAATAAATAAGATAAAATAAATTTTGAGGTTTAAATTGCTTAAAATGCTGTGAATTATATACATAGTTTATAAAGTAAAATCTTCAAGTTAAAGCAATTACAATAGAATTTAAAAATTAATCAGTCATAGTAAGTTAGCATTTAAAACAATCGAATTGGGTTTACTTATAATAGTCATTAAATTTGATTTACGAAATTGTTTCAAATGATGAGAACTATTTATATATTTTACGAAGTAAATTTATTATAATTACACCAGTTAAGATAAAAGTTGAAAACTAATTAATTTTAATAAATTAGTAATTAGTTTATCTAGCATTGGAGAATAGTGAAGGTTGTGTTTTCTCTGTTCGTAGGAAGGCATTGTTGGGATTGGCCAACCTTGACAGGGAAACTGCATTCAGAGATGACCAATCATAGAAAGATACTGTGATTCAATTAGAAAACCGATAGATATAATTTCACTTAGAAAGATTTGTAGGATTCTCCCTTGAAGGTAGAGACATATATCTTATAAAATAGAAATTAGTTTAAGAAACTTAGACTTCTGTATTTGATAGAATTTAAAATCAACGTAGTTCAACCTAGAGCTACAAATTTTGTTGTAGAAACCATATAAGTTTGTGCTTTATTTCTTATTGGTTGCGCCTATTCAAGAGATAGCATTTCTCTAAAAGGTGGGGAGTTTTCAAGACTAGAAGGCAGTTCGATTTTTTGAGGACGAAAATGTTTAAAGCTGGGGAGAATGTAGTGACCCTCAAGCTCGTCAATGCTATTAGACCGGTCAAGAGACGTATTAGCCGATAATTACTCGATTAGTTTAACTCGAGCGATAATTAATAGGAATTGACCTAACAACGATTTAGATACGAAATTAGTATCGTTAGATAGATCTCGAAGAGTTTCGTGGAATAGACTACTCGAACGTGCCATTCGGATATCGGACGGGGAAGATATTATCAGAATTATTTGAAGAGAAACGTTAACCTCTGGGCTGCCCTTATCAATTTTCGGGTGCCTTTAGAAATCTGGTCGACCTTATCTACCCAACCGAGAGGATAACTCTCATTCTATTGTTTTCTTCTTCTTCTTTCGTATTCTTCTTCTTTCTTCTTTTCTTCTTCTGTTTCACCTACAGCGATTTTGAGAATCGATTCGAGAGAATTGAATCGATGATGTTTTTGGTATCTAACCAAAGAAGGTTTGGTGGTGATGTTCTGTTGGTCGATTATGAGAAGAAGAGGAGATGACAATCTGTAGAGAAACCGATAGTTGGGATTTGAGTTTGGGTTGAAGCCACAAAAGAATTGAGTAATTAAAGGTGGATGTAAGCGATTGGTGATGAAGAAAAAAAGGGTTGTTATGGAATTGACAAAGTGAAGCTTTTCTGGTGTTGAATCAAGATTAGGTAAATTTAGAGTTTCGATTTGATTAATTGTTCTTTATGCAATTGTTTTGTTTTGATTGATTATGGAGTGGGTCTATTCTTAATTGAAGTTTAGATGTATGTATTAGGTTTAATTTCAGTTCTAGAAAGTTAATTGGGAATTAGGGTTTTTGTTGAATTAAGAATGTTGTTGGCAGAAGAATTTGTGATTAATTCGATGGGGTTTGAGTTAATTAAGGCGCTGATGTTATTGGGTGTGGTTGTTTGCTGGAATTATGGAAGTTTAGAATATTATTGTAAGCCAGGGACTAGGGTTATGTTTTGGTTAAGGTCATGAAGAATCTGTATGTGTTCATTATGCAGAATTGTGGTGATTCATGAAGATATTGCTAAAGACTAGCTCAAATGAATGAGTATAATCTCAACTTGGAATTACAGGGAACAAGTGGGTGTTGTAATGTTGGTGGTGTTACTATTTTAGTTGTTGTAGTTGCTACTACTAACATTGCAGCTACATATGTTTTTTCAAGAAAGAGAATGCTAGGATGGATTTTGGTTGTGGTTGTGAATAGTGGTGTTGTTGTGATTGAAGTTACAGGGGAGATGAACCAGATTATAGGATTGCTGTAACTGATGGAGAAATGAAATGAGTTGGAGGAGTAATATTCTTTTGGGTGTTGAAGTGTATGAAGTCTTACAGTGAGAAGAGTTGTGTATATGTAATAGAGCTATGACTTATAGTCTATCTAGATGTGTGAACTGTGAAAGTGAAGTAGAGGAAGAAATGGGGTTAAGTTACTGGCGTTGTGGGAAGGTCAATTGCAGTGGCCGGAATGACCACAGGAAGTTGCATTGGGGATCTGGTATTGGTGATAGAGGTGTAGTTGGTTTGGTTGAGTATACTAGATTGCAGCTATAGTTCAATTTACAAGTAATGATACAAGTTCTGTAAAGTGGATTGAGTTATGAGTTTGTCTTTAAGAGGTTGCAGTTGAGCTGGAGTAAGATCAAGAATGGAGATGCAGTTGCAGAGTTGGTGTGGTCTGGGATTGGTTGAAGTATTAATGATGTTGTTGTTGGGATTCAGGTCGAATATGCAGTGATTAGAGGATGGATGGATGTGTTTGAGTTGCAGTGGGTGCAATCTAGGAATTTGCTATATCTCCTAGATGTTGTATATGCAATTAGGCTTGTATTTGTTGAAATTGTTTGTATTGTGTTAATGGATGTATGAACTTCTGTTTCTTAAGACTTTAACCTGTTAGTCATCCCAGTCAGATTATCTGACTGATTTTATGTTTAGCTGACTCAGTTTCTGACTGAGTTGAATCGGAGTTGACTCACAGAGTTCCCTACCTTGACCTGAGTCGACTCAGTTGACCGACCTTGACCGAGTTAACCCTTTTGACTTGATCTTTGACCGTGGACTTTGACTTGACTCTAGACATTGACTGTTAGTTTGACCCCTGACCGTTAAAGACCGTCAATTGACTCTGTTGGACCGGACCTCAGCTTAATGGGTCGGGTTAGTGGTTTTGGGCTTAGCCTAGTTTTCCTAGTTTGATATGTTGGACTCTTTGTGGTCCTAATTGACCTTTGGTTCTTTCTACAAAGTTGTAGATCTTCTTAAGACTTAGCTATGGACTATATAATCAATCTAATTGGATTAGTAAACTCTTAGTTATACTAAAGATAGAGAATAAGATATCATAATGGGCTTAGAACCATTAGATAGAATTGTATGATTCTTCTGTGAGCTTTTGGCTAAACTCTTAGAATGCTTGTGTGATTATCAGTTAGATTCTATTAACAACGATCGATTCAAAGAATGAACCAGTGGATCGTGGATCTCGAGGTAGGCGAGGCTTGTCATCAAAAAGGTGTGGGAATGCATTTAACAGTTTTGTAATCATTGTTATTTCTTTTATGAAAGTCTTTACTTAATAAACTCATGCATTGTCTATTCGCATATTCCTTGCTTTGTTTATCTTTATGATTGTCTTTGGGAAATGAGAATTTCCATCTGTGGTATATTGGATACTGCTCCTTCAGAATTATGGCTAGGGCGATACACCGCAATATTAATAATAGGTGTGGAATTGGCATCAATATTACGGGTGTCTATACCAATCACCCACAGACTAACTTGTCTTTACTTTCGGTGTGTAAATGTCACCACATAAATTATAAGGTGTGTAAATGTCACCGCAGAAACTAAAGGAGGAGTTTAGGTCCATATACATGATTGTTTATTTCAGTGGTTTTGTTGTCTTCTAATGTTTGGGAAAACATGTAATGTTTTCCAAATATGTTTTTCCAAATCTGCATATGATTACTTATTAGTTAAATGTTAATTATTCCCCATTTCGGCCAAATGATGAGTCGAGTTGCGCAAGCGAAAGCTCCGAGAAGTTAACTTCGTTAATTGTTTATATTCTGATATGTTTATTTTGTTGTAAATTCTATTTGTAAACTAAATGATTATTTTATATGTATCATTGGAGAGGAGTTCTTGTATATATATTTCTGAGCGGGGTTATCTTTGGGTTAAGTTTTGTATCGCATTTCTTAATTGAATGCTTAAGTACATGTTTTAGATTTTAGTGCCTCTTTATTAGTTAATTCTTTGGATTAGTCAGCTGTTAGCTTAGGGGGCGCTACAATAAATTAGTAGACTACGTACATGTAAATAATCCATGCGTCAGAACTGTTTCCGTTCTTACATTAGGATTCCATGTATAACCCATTCTGTATCTTGTGCTCGAGATATGTCATGATGGTGAATTAATGAACTAGTTACGTTTGTGTTGTTGTGTCGATGTTGGATAGAGGCAGGTAAAGAGATTGACATCATATTGGTTAGGATACCCACCTTTATAGATCACTGTCCTCTCATGTGCATGTCATGGTTATTGTTTTTATAAGCATTCTACTAAGTATTGTGACCTCCCCACATTAATCAGCTGATGCCTTTTTCTGTGCAGGTACACCATTATGAAGTAGGAATAAGTTCATCATCATCGGAGTTTATAATTTTGCTATTTAATCAATAATATTTTAGTTCATCGTTTTGTAACCGAATCCTAGAACTTGGTTACTTTTCTTGTAAGATTACACTGGTCAGAACTACAGATTTTAATCCTTTTTGTGTAATTTGAAACCAATGAATCAATGAATGTTAAATTGAATGATTATTTGTGTGCAAGTTTAATTTGATTCTCAATTTTGTTTGATTTGAATTTGGTTTTCATTTGATTCTCATTTGAATTCTAATTTGATTCTCATTTCAATTTGGTTTTAATTTGAGTTTTATTTGTGTTTGATTTCAGATTTAGTCAGATTCAATTAGGCCAGACGACCAATCTGAATCTATTTTTTTTATATTCAGATTCATATCTATGACTGATAGAAGTCGGTCATAAAATATTGACCGTTAAAATCGGTCGTTGATATAAGATTTTCAACGACCCCCAGAGGCACGTCATAGTAGAAAAAGACGGTCAAACAGCGACCCTTTCTTTGACCGCCAAAGCAAGTCATTTAACTCGTATCTATGACTTGCTTTGTCGGTCGCGAAACTGCTATTTTCCACTAGTGGAGGTCCCTGCAATGGGGGCTACTCATACTTCTAATGTTTCTGAAAGTAATTTGGTGATTGATCCAGTTATCCCACCTGGATTTGAAGGTTTTCCTAAATCGGGTTCTACTTGGTCTTCTCTTTTTGATACAAAGAAGGATTCGATGATCTCTGAAGATATGGAGTTTTACTCCTACCCAATTATTGATGGGAAGAAATAAATGGATATACCCTATGAGGTTTTTGATGAAGATATTTGTAGATGTGAAGATAAAGTAATTGGAGCTTTTGTGGGAAGACGTTTACCATTCAACTGGGTGAAGAATGCTGTAAACCGTGCTTGGAAACCTAAAGGTACTTTTCAAATGACTATTCATGGCGAGAGAATGTTCATATTTGATTTTCAATCTGCTGAAGATAGAACTCATGCCTTAGAAATGGGATCCATGTTTATTTCTAATCGTTTGTTCATTATAAAGCCATGGTCTAGAACTGTTGAACAGGAAATTGCTGAATTAAAATCTCTACCAGTATGGATGAATTTCAGAAATGTGCCTCTATTTATGTGGAATAATAAAGGGTTGAGTATGATTGCTAGCTATCTAGGTAAACCTCTTATGATGGACACACAGACCTTAAACAAAACTAGAATGAGCTATGCAAGAATTTGTGTTGAAGTAGATGTTACTTGTACTTTCCCTGATTCATTTACTTTCACTCTTGGGAGTAAGGATAAAGTTGAAATTAAAATGGATTATTCATGGAAGCCTCCTAAGTGCACTGAGTGTGCTGTCTTTGGTCATAATTTATCAAATTGTCCAAAACAAGTAAAGCCTATTCAGAAAATGGTGCATAAATGGGTTCAAAAGAAGATTAATTTAATGAATGAAGATGGTTTGCTTTCAAAATCTAAGACTGGTACACATAACTTCAATCACAATAGTACTTCTACAAATGGTGAGGATTGGATTTTAAATACTGGTAAAAGGGTTATGGATCCAGTGGACACAGGTTCCTATTATTCATAAGATGGTCTTATGGTAACAGAAGGTAGTGAAAGTGCTCAAGAAGTTATGATGGATCTCAGTAGCAATACAGTGCATGTTAATTTGGATAGCCCTGTTCTTAATGAAGTACCCATTATTCAACTCAGAGAGCAAGGAAATCTTCTTACCAATAACAAATTTATTTTACTAGACAAGATGAATGAAGATAGTTGTTTGGGAACTGCAGAGTCTAATAAAGAAATTTTTCAAGGGAATATTGCAGTTGATGCTGTTCCTTCTAAGGAAGTTTCTTTTTCTGGATCTAGAGCACATTTTCAGAAGAAATGAGCTCTTGTTCCACCAGCTGTGAATCTTTTTCCAAAGGTTGCAGACTTGAAAAAGTCTGCTAGAGGTACTATTTCTCTCCCAAATTAAAATGATGTTCACCATTGGAGGGTGAAACTTTAGGGGGTTAAATGATCCCTTAAAACAAGTAGAAGTTAAAAAATTTATAAGAAACAATAATATTTCTCTTATTGGCTTAGTGGAAACACATGTTCAGAGTATAAATAAATCAAGAATTAAGAATAATATTAATCCTTCTTGGTGTTTTCTTGACAATGACACTAATAATAATTTTGGAAGAATTTGGGTTAGCTGGGACCCCAATAAAATGCAAGTTAATCTTCTTCTGGCTTTTTCTCAAGCTTTATTTTTAGAAGTTGCTTCTCCAAGGATGAATTTTATTGTTACTATTGTTTATGGAGATAACTATTATCTTACAAGAAATTCTCTATGGGACATGATTATTTATTTTGCTGCCTCAAATAGTAAGCCTTGGGTCCTTCTTGGAGACTTCAAATCTATTCTTGTTCCTTCTGACAAAGTTGGGGGGTTCTCCCATTTTACCTTATCAGTATGAAGGTTTTGCTAATTGTAGAAAATTGTCTCAGCTTATGGATCTCTCTTTTACTGGATGTTTTTATACTTGGACTAATTGTCAACAAGATGGTGCTATTATCAGATCTAAATTGGATAGAGTTATGGTGAACTTGGAGTGGATTCAACAATTCCAATTGTCAAAAGCTGAATTTCTTTTACCAGGTATTTCTGACCACTCTCCAGCAATTGTGTCTATTTGTGAACATAGAAAACATGGACCTCCTCCTTTTAGATTTTATAACTTTCTATATGAGGAAATGGACTTTATGGATGTTTTTAGAGCAGCTTGGAACCCTTCTGTAAGAGGCAACCCTATGATAAAACTTGTTAATAAATTGAAGATGGTTAAATATGATCTTATTAAATAGAGAAAATCTAGATTCAAAATTATGTCCGAGGAAGTGAGAAAGTCTAAAGATAACATGGATTCTGCTCAATTACTTCTTCAATCTCACCCACTTGATCAGGAGTTGGCGACAAGAGAGAGATTTTATGTTGCTGAGTATGTAAATTTGGCTAAATATGAGGAATCTGCCCTTAAACGGCAATCTAGAGTAAAGTGGTTACATCTGGGAGACTCTAATAATTCTTTTTTTCATAATTCTCTTAAGGAAAGGAGGTCTATAAATAACATGTTGTTTCTCTATGATAGTGATAATGTCAAACTTATTAAAGATAAATATATTGCTCATGAGTGTGTAGCTTATTTCTCAAATATTTTTGGTTGTGATCTTGAAGATAATGTTATTGAGGATTTTACTAATTTAAGATTTGAATCCTGTATAAAACAAGATGATGTTGAAGATCTCATTAAACCTATTACCAGAGAGGAAGTGGTCATTGCCTTAAATTCTATTGGTTCTAGCAAAGCTCCTGGACCAGATAGGTTCTCAAGCTATTTTTTCAAGACTAGTTGGTCCATTGTGGGTGATGATCTGGTTGCAGCAGTTCTGAATTTTTTCACTAAATCTAAGCTCTTAAAGGAAGTTAATAGAACTTTTATCACTTTAATTGCTAAGACAAAAAACCCTTCATCTATTTCTGTTTTTAGGCATATCTCCTGCTTGAATGTAATTTACAAGTGCATTACAAAAATCATTTCTCTTAGAATGAAGAGGATCTTAGGGGGTCTTATAAGTCAAAACCAATCAGCTTTTATTTCAGGCAGAAGTATACAAGATAATATTATGATGGCTCATGAGTTGGTGAGGAATTACCATAGATCAAGTGGCTCTCCAAGATGTTCTTTAAAGATTGACTTAAGAAAGGCTTATGACACTGTTAAATGGAGTGATATTTTTCATGTCTTACACCAATTGGGTTTCCCAGACCTTTTTATTAACTGGATTTCTCTATGCATCTCTTCTGTGAAATTATCTGTGCTTGTAAATGGCTCACCTTATGGTTTTTTTGGAGCTAAAAGAGGGATTAGACAAGGGTGTCCCATTTCCCCTTATTTGTTTGTTCTTGCTTTGGAAATTTTAAATGTCACTCTTCTCAGACAGGTGCAGTTACAGAACTTTGGTTTCTATCGAAGATGCAAGCTTACATGACTTACCCATCTTTGTTTTGCTGATGATGTTATGCTTTTCTTCAAAGGTACCACCTCAGCTGCTCCTAGTATTAAAACTGTCTTGAATGAGTTTAGTCTTTACACTGGTCTTGAAATGAATAATCAAAAAACTTCATTATTCTACTCTAATATTGAAGATGATACTTTACAACATATTCTCAGTACTCTTGATTGCTCTGTAGGGGTTTTACCTATTAGATATTTAGGTATACCTCTCTTATCAACTAGATTATCTTACAAAGATTTCATTCCTTTATTGGAGAGAGTGGATGATAGATTAAATTCTTGGAAACCTAAATTCTTAGCTTATCCAGGAAGGGCTTTGCTCATTAAATTTGTTCTGAGTGGCATGCTATTTTTCTGGTTCTCTTGCTTTATACTTCCCAAAAAAGTTATAAAATAACTTAACTCTAAATTTAAGAGATTCTTATGGTCTGGAGCTGACATGAAAAAGAGATACAATCCTATCAGTTGGAATTACTTATGTCATCCTTATGAGGAAGGAGGTCTTAGTGTGAAGAGCTTGCAGTATACAAATGTTGCAGCCAATCTAAGGCATATTTGGGACCTCATTTCTGGTAAAGAAACCATCTGGACTTCTTGGATAAAGAGAAACTTGATTAAAAATAATGATTTTTGGACTATGCCTATTCCCCAAGACTGTTCTTGGTGCTGGAGAAGAATTTTAGAGCATATATATTTAGCTAAGCAGCACAATGGAATTCTCTTAGGTGATGGTACTTCTACTAATTTCTTATATGATAATTGGCATGCCAAGGGTAGATTAGTGGATTGGGTTGACTCAAATACCCTAGAAACTATTGGAGCTTCTGATGATACACAGGTTGCAGAGTTTATTTCAGAAGAGAGTTGGAATTTCCCTTCCTATATGGAAGATATTGTCCAAGATGTAGTGAAGCAAATTACTACTGCTGAATTTAATATTCAAGAAAAAGATCAAATTTTCTGGAAATCTAGCATCACAGGTCAGTTCTCAATGAAACACACTTACTTTGCTCTTACTGATCACCTTCCATCTCCTGTCTGGAACTCTCTAGTGTGGTTTAAAAAGCATATTCCCAAACACTCTTTCATTTCTTGGCTTGCTTTTCATAGAAGGTTAAAAACCAGAAGTAAATTATTAGAGTGGGGTCTTATCTTAGATGCTTCTTGTGTTTTCCGTGGAGATGAAAGTGAGACTGAAGACCACCTATTTCATGAATGCATTTTTTTCCTCTGGCATATGGTCTGGGTTACTCTTAAAATTAGGTTTCATCAGAGAACTTGCAAATTCTTGGGAGGAGGAAATATGCTGGTGTGCTCAGACTTTTACAGGTCAAAACTGTGTTGTTGTTATCAAAAGACTAGTGCTTAATGCTTTTATCTATCATATTTGGATAGAGAGGAATAATATAATCTTCAAATCTTCTTTTAATTCCCAAGATCAAGTCAGTTTACTCATTGTTCAAGTTGTGAGATACAAACTTTCTGCTCTCAACTACAAGGAAGAGGACAAACCAAATGTTAGATGGTTTATGAGTAGATGGAGTTTTGATTGTATTTTGTGCATACAGATATTATAAACTGCACTTGGCTTGCTCCTGATATAGATGACATTATGATAAACACTGATGGCTCAATTTCTGAGACTGCTGGCAGCTTTGGAGCTATTCTAAGAGATCATACTGCAGAGGTTGTTAGTGCTGCTAGTGGTGGAAGTGCTCCTATTTCTGTTGTGGCTCATGAACTACATGGTGTTGAGTTGGGGTTAAGAATGGCTCTGAAGTTTGATAAACTTAAAGTGCATATTGCTACAGATTTCATGGCTGTGTATAATTTGCTCACAAATCCTGAACCTGAACCTCCTTGGCATGTCTTACAAATTTGGAGAAGAATTAAGCATCTGAGAAGAAGATTTGTATCTTGGAAAGTAACTCATTGTTACAAAGAGACTAATAGAGCAGCTGATCACTTTGCAGGGTTGTATACTACCGATGCTTGGGTGGAGCTTAGACATGATGAGTTCTCTCCCGATTTTAGAGAAATCCTAGCGGCTGACAAGGCTCAACAAATCTACCATAGGCGCAGAAGAAGATAGTTTTTCCCTGCTTGTTTTTGTTTGTTTTGTTTTTGTGTGTTTTTTTCTTTTCTTTGGTTTGGGTTTCCTTAACCCGGCGGGCCTTGTCAAAATAAAAAAAAATAAAAAAATTCATTGTAATACAGGGATACATGTTTCGCAGTACTCGTACAAAAAGTCGCTCAAGACGGAAACAAGAGATGGCCGAGAAGCTCCGGCAGCAGGAGGAGAGTGACCAAGGGATTGTGGAGATAAGCTATGTCGATGAGGAGGAAAGCGGTGAGGTTAGGAAGTTCAGCTATGAGGAGTTGATGGCCTGGAAACAGCGAAAGCTTGTGCGACTATCGGAGAAGACGAGATCGAACAAGAAAAAAAATAGATTCAGATGAAGAGGAAGAAGTATCGGACGAAGAGTTGGGTTTACCTTCAGATGAAGAGGAGGATTCTTTTTTCAATTCGTCGTTCGGGTAAGTTTGATTCAGCATTTCCAACATGAAGCTGCAACAATCGGCTTGGATTTCTAGCCAAGAACCAAGCAACCCTTTTCTTCCACAATTGTGTAACCTTCACACACATTGAGCTTCTCCAACCATTGCTTGGCCTGGGAAATTATCTTTATTGGTGCTGGTTGAAAACCAGCACGACTCATCCTTCGACGCCACTGATCAACCTTTTCATGCCGCTCAACTCTTGCCGGCCCTTCACAGCTAACTATATTCTTAATCTCTTCCGCAAAGTAGTATTGTTCGATCTTAGCACGTTTCGTATGGTACTTAGGTAACATTGTGTCGTGAGAGTCAAATATAGCAGAGTAGTAATGTAGAGCCTCCATAAACCTGCCTAAGAAGAATGGTCCATTATGGCTTGAATCTTGCTCAACTAAAACTAGAACTTTTGGAGAAAGTTCATGAATTACCTGCAGTACTGAATTAAGAGCTCCTCTACTCTCTTTAACCACACAATGCAGCTGCAGGATGCTGTTTACAACAACAACTTCACCTTCATAAAGATTGAAATGCTCTTTCTTCAAGTTCTCCAAGTTGCTTTCTACTAGAGAGAACTCAAAATTTAATCCCAAACTTCGCGCATAAACCTCTAACTCCTCTCCGATGGATCGAAGATGCATCGTGGAATTTCCTACACCGGTTATACGAATACCACGTGGTGGTTCCCCAGCACGGTTAGCAAGGCTATCGATCAACCCGTGCCATTGAAGTCCATACTGTAAACCTAGAGTCATACCTAAGTCTACAACATGAACAAAACTCTCTCCCTCAAAGGCTTCCAATATTGATAGATTGGCAACAAAATGACCAAATTGAATATGTGGACATATCTCATAAACAAGGCTTAAGGCTTCTTGTTTCTTATCCAACGATTTTGCCGATGTTGAATCCGAAGTAGTGACAATGCCAAATGCCCCAAGTGGTTGAACCAACGACAGACGATCAGCAAGACCTTTGACGAAACAAGAAGAAACTCGTTGAAAAGAAGTCCCGAAAATTTTAGCATTGTTCCAAAGTTCAGATAATAAGGCTGAAGCATGACACCTGTCACGACAAGCAACTGCCTCGGCACAAGAAAATAGCGACTGAACCAGTTTTATTCCATCCTCGTTAACTTCTTCATCATCTCTATATTCAACATCTGTTCCAATCATTGCAGTCGCAGCTTCTTCCATGGCTTCAGCAGCAAAGAACATTTCCTTGTAAGTTGAAATGTGATCACGAAATCGGAGTCGTGGCAAACTAATCAAACCAGCACTACTGTCGCCATGGTTTATCGAACCGTTACTAGCATTGGTAATACTATTACTTCCAATAGATTCTTCGCTGTTGGGTGTCTTTTTCAATCTCTTATGGCTCATTTTGGGACTACCAGAAGCGGAAGAGGAGAAAAGGAAATTGCTGTTATCCAATATAGAGAGATAAGCTGAGATAGGATAGGAAACCATAGCTGAATGACTCATGTCAAGAAGACTACTTACCTTTTCTTCTTTACACTCCATGACACTCTCTTCTTCGTCTTCATCATCATCGAAGAACTCATGTGGCAAACACAAATCACTAGTGGGAGTCATCGATTTAGAGAACTTCATGGCGATTTTTTTTTTCCCTCTGAAGAGATATTCAATAAAGCTCTCAAAAATCCATACAACTGATAGATTTCATATAGTAACGCAGAAAACTAACTTGTCTAGTTGTCTTATTTGACGTTGTGAATCGTACTATGTTAAGTGTTTAAATATAGCAGGAAATATACTTTTTTTATCATAAGTCACAAGTGATGGTGAAACGGCAAGTCGTTGAATCTTTTGATCCTTTTCATTATACTCAACTAAATAGAGTAAAAAAAATTAATGAGTATTTTTTGTATGGTTTGTCCACCAGACATATGAATTCCAAATTAATTGGAGTTGGAAAATGATAAATTAAATCTGTCACTCTAGTTAAACACAAGTGTATATATATATATACCCCTCACTCTTACATTGTTTGAAGATGATGACATTATAGTTGACACCTGACCTGGATCACCTAATCAAAGACAAAGATACTCTCAAACCATTATGTCTAGTCAAAGATACTCTCAAACCATTACGATTGAAGTGTTATCTATATCAAATCTTCTTTCCTCAATCACTATTCAAGAAGGGGTTATGAATACTCGAGTTTGGATTGGTAGTGATCATGGTCAATATACGGTTAAGGATGGAATCAAAGACAACTGTGATCAAGGTGAGACGGATTATCCATTCAAGATTGTTTGGAGTAATGAGTACCCTCACAAAATCAATTTCTTTCTTTGGATCCTTTCTCATGATCGGATAATGACGGCGGATAAACTTTTAAGAAGAGGTATGGATGTTTCTAGTGTATGTCATTTTTGTAGGGAAGACGATGAATCGAGTTCACACTTGTTTTATGGTTGTTGGAGAATCCGGAGAATATGGGATTACTTTGTTGAAGGGTGCCGCTTTGGATGGTCATACGACCCTAATATCAGTACATCTATTAAGGATTGGAAGTTTAATTGGGGAGATGAAAGACTTAGTCGAATATGGAATAACATCCCGGTTGCTATATGGTGGTGTATATGGAAAGAGAGAAATGCAAGAACCTTCGATAACAAAAAGAAAACTTTGGCAGGACTCATTAGAGATATCAAATTACAAGCGTTCTTTTGGGCGGAATCAAATACAAGAATGTTAGGGCTTACGGAAAATATGGTGATTTCTCTTTGGGATTCATTATACCGACCTTCATAAAAAAAATATATTTTTTTACTTGGGTTGTGAATCCCCTTTCGGTCCCCTTTTTTGTTCGGTTGTATTCTTTGGGTTAAGGTACCCCTCTTAAGTGCCTTTCTTCAATGAAATTTCTATACGACCGATCCACGTCTATATGGGACTAATGTTTTATTCATTCACATGAAAAAACATCTAGGAAGAATAGGTCTTGGGATCAAAACATGGTCCATGCATTTTTTGATTAAAACAAAACATTGTTTTTTCTAACAATCCCCACATGAATAATAAAACATTTCGATAAAACACGAGAAAACATAAGGCAACAATATAGGCTAAGGTGTCCCAAGGATTGAACCTTAACTTAGTGAGAGGTTACCTGAACTGCTTGTTGATACGGTGAACGCAATGTCTTGAACCGCCAACAATGAATGCAATTCAGAAATAACAGCCACACTTGATGCCTCAACCGAAGAAAACAGGTGCCAAGCTCTTGCGGTTGTGCCCATTTTGGCCGTGGGCTAAAATCCCGGACTTAATGAATGTCTCTAGAGAATCAGCTCAAATTCTCATAGGAAGCGGCCCCACTTCCAACATCCACAAAGGTGAGTCCATAAAGAGTGTCCTGCCACACCCCGCTTTCATCAAAGCCATGGTACCCATTAAGATCGCAAAAGATCATCCTTAATTCTGCAGTATAGCACTATCGCACAGTTACACCATAGGGAGGGACAAAGATAGTGCTTTACCCAATATCACCATAAATTAGTTGTCTCATTGAACCTTGATTTTGGAAATCCAATCACAAGGTTGAGTATCCTTCATGGTGATTTATTCAATGAGCTTAAGTCCCATCCCCTCGATGTAAATTTAACTTCCTCTCTCGGTTAAGCCTTTCGTCAAAGGATCTGCAAGATTATCTTTGGATTTTACAAAGTCTATCGAGATAATACCAGTAGAGAGTAGTTGTTTCACCGTCTTGTGTCTTCTTCGTATATGTATAGACTTCCCGTTGTATACATTGTTCTTTGCGCAACCAAGAGCAACTTTCTTGTCACAGTGGATTGCGATTGAAGACATGAGCTTGGGCCGCAGTGGAATTCCTCCCAGAAACATCGTATCCATTCAGCTTCCTCTCCAGCTTTTTCCAAGGCTATAAATTCAGACTCCATAGTGGATTTAGCTATACATGTCTGTTTGGTGGACTTCCAAGAGACAGACGCACCTCCAAGTAAGAAGATGTACCCACTAGTAGACTTGCACTCTTCTGAGTCTGATATCCAGTTGGCATCACAATACCCTTCCAGTACAGCAGGATACTTCCCAAAACTTAAGCAATAGTTTGAGGTCCCTCTCAGGTAACGTAAAACTCTAAAGAGAGCATACCATTGATCCTGCCCTGGGTTGCAAGTATACCGCTTAATCTACTCACAGAGTAAGCAATATCAGGTCTTGTATAGTTCATCAAATACATAAGACTACCAATAATGCGAGAATACTCAAGTTGATCAATACCCTTACCCTTGTTCTTTTTCAGTTTACAAGTGGGATCAAAAGGAGTAGATGCAGGTTTAGCATTTTCATAATTAAATCTCTTTAATACGGTTTCAAAGATAATGAGATTGACTAAGACTATATCCATCGACGTCTTTCCGATTTTCATCCCTAAGATTACATCAGTAGGGCCTAAGTCTTTCATGTCAAAATTATCTCTAAGCATGCTTTTAATGTTATTAATAATATCAAGGTTCTTGCCTAATATGAGCATATCATCAACATATAGGCACACAATAACATGAGAATCATCCTGATTTAATGTAAACACATTTATCGATTCATTAACCTTGAAACCATTAGTTATCATAACATGATCAAATTTTTCATGCCATTGTTTAGGTGCTTGTTTTAAACCGTAAAGAGATTTGTTCAACTTGCATACTTTGTTTTCACAACCTTTTACAATAAAGACTTCAAAGTTGATCCATATAAATTTCTTCATTCAATTCACCATATAAAATGCGTTTTAACATCCATCCGATGTATATGCAAATCATAAATTGAATCTATAGCAATCAACATCCTAATCGAGGTGATTCTAGAGATGGTGAATAAGTATCGAAGAAATCTAATCCTTCCTGTTGTTTATAGCCTTTAGCTACCAACCTAGCTTTATATTTATCTATAGTTCCATCTGTTCTAAGTTTCCTTTTGAACACCCATTTACAACCTATGGATTTACTACCAGGAGGTAAATCTACAAGCTCCCAAGTTTCATTTTCTTTGAATGGGAGTCCATTCATTTAATGAAGCTTCTTCCCAGAAGGGAGCTACTGGAGAAGTCATAGCTTCTTTGTAGGTTTGGGGTTCAGACTCTACCGTTAGAGTCAAAAAATCTGGGCCAAAACTTGTTTCAGTTCTTACCCTTTTACTTCTTCTCAGTTCAGTCTCATACTCCAAAGTTGGAGTTTGACTAATCGATGGAACATCCGGGAGGTCATCATGGACCCTTTTCGAGGTCCAGACCTTAAAGGAAAAATGTGTTCATAAAACACAACATCTCTAGATTCCAATATGGTGTTCTGACCAATGTTATTATGGTCAGGACTGATGACCAAGAACCTGTATGCAATTGTATGCTCAGGATACCCTAAGAAAACACAGTCAATTGTTTTAGGACCTAATTTAGTTTTCTTGGGATGAGGAATGGCCACCTTGGCCAAACACCCCCACACTTTAAATTATGCATAGGAAGGTTGTTTACCATTCCACAATTCATAAGGAGTTTTATCAGATTTTTTAAATGGAACTCGGTTCAAAATATAGCAAGCAGAAAGGATAGCTTCCCCCCACAAGTTCGAAGATAACCCTGAACTTGTCAACATAGCATTTACCATATCTATGAGTGTTCTATTTTTTCTTTCAGCTACACCATTCGATTCTGGTGAATATGGTGCAGTTGTTTCATGAATGATTCCATTATGTTTACAAAACTCACCTATGGGTATCACATACTCACCGCCACGATCTGACCTAAGAGTTTTAATTTTAACTCCTTTTTGGGTTTCTACTTCAAGTTTTATAAACTTGAAGTCCTCTAAGGCCTCATCTTTACTTCTAAGAAGATGAACCGACAATAGCGTGAGTAATCATCTATAAAAGTGATGTACCATTTTTTACCACTTCTTGTTGGTGTTGATTTCAAATCTCCTAAATCCGAGTGTATTAGTTCCAAAGGAACTGTTTTACGTTCAATCCTTTTATTAAACGGTTTTCTTGTATATTTAGATTCAACACAGATTTCACATCTTTGATTTTTATCAAAGTTTATTTTTGGTATGCAACCTAAATTAGCAAGTCTTTCTAGAGATTTGAGATTAACATGCCCAAGTCTATCATGCCAAACATGTGAAGAGTCACAAACATAAGCAGAAGAAGATGCATTAACATTCAATTTCAAATCAGATACACTAAGCTTAATCATGTTATCGGTAACATAACCTTTTCCTAATAATTCACCATGCTTAGAAAGGACAAAAGATTAGATTCAAGCAACAATCTTAAATCCTTTTCCTAGTAAGATGGTTTAGAGATAAGGTTTTTGCATATGTCTGGGACGTAAAATACGTCATTCAATGTGAGAGTTTTTCCGAAGTTAACTTGAGTTCGACCTTGCCTTTCCCTCCACTTTCGCGGTGGTAGAGTTTCCCATGAACAATTTCTCATCATCTCCTACTATGGCATAAGAGGAGAAAGCATTTCTGAATTTACAGACATGCTTGGTGGCTCCAGAATCAAGCCACCAGTCTCTCACATTAGTCACACTAGAGACAAGGTCGACTTCGGACACCATGCTTGTAAAGTATCCAGGATCATCTACTAGGTTTGCCTTATTTTTCTGTTTTGGATCATATTTGATCCTTTTAGGGGCCTTACAGTCTTTAGCCATATGTCCAGGTTTTCCACAGTTAAAACAGTCGCCTTTGATGGTGTGCTTAGTGATACCACCCTTAGGCTTAAAATTGTTACCTTTGGGTTTTCGACATCTGTTACGTCTATTACCAATTTTGCTGGATTCTCCAGAGTTTTCTTTGAAGCAGCTTTATCATCCAAAACATGAGCTTTGTAGGTCATGTTTTTGCTCAAGAACATGCTCTTGTCCTTGCTGCACATAAGCTCCTCAACCTGGATCTTTTTGCCAAGCTCCACCATGGTGATTTCACGAGTCTTGTGTCGCACCTCCTCTTGTATTCGCTCCATGAGGGTGGAAGCTTTTCAATCACAGCCGATACTTGTAGAGCTTCATCAAAAGTCATGCCTTCAGCAAGAATCTCGCTGATGAGGAGTTGAAGTTCAACGAACTGTTCTACCACATGCTTTTCGTCAGTCATCTTGTATTCTAAGAACTTAGCCATCAAGAATTTCTTACTTCCAGCAGCTTCAACATGATATTTTTCTTCTAGAGCTTCCCATAAATCAAAAGCATTAAAATCTTCTTTTGCATTATAGAAGTCATACAAGGAATCATGAAGACAATTAAGAATATGATTCTTGCACAAATAATTCTTCCTATTCCACCTGTCCAATTTATCTTCATTACCACGGCGATGAAGTTTTCTCGATGGTTTTTCTAAATCATATCCATCTAACCTTTGGTCATTTAGGAAGAATAGCATTTTAGACTGCCATCTCTTAAAGTCCTTACCACTGAACTTTGGTGGTTTTTCTATGGTATTTTTTCCCATGTTCTTACAGCAATTACAATATCACAATATTACAATATTACAATCAGGCAAGCTATTACCTTTAGATTGTTGGAAATAAGTTACAATTTCGTATGCAACTGAGAAATAATACTTTGATTACACTGATAATAGTAACAAACAACTCAAGAAACATGAGAAAAATACTTAACACTCACTGATGTGTTATTGTTATACCGGAGATGCACAGATGATAGTATTTAAAACTTAGTAGAGGCACGTATGAGATACGCTGAGCTAAAGGTAATATTGCCCTGCTACTCCTCCGAGATGCTATAACAATTAACAAATTACCTCCAGGATACAACTATCGTTAGTTCTCCTCTATGTGTAGCATACACAAGAGAGAACCCTTAGAACTTGGCAAAGACAAATAATGAAAACAAAAACATAAATCGAAACTACAACCAGTTTAGAGAAATGTAAAAAGTAATTTATGTTTCGTTAACTAACTATGTTTTTGTAAAAGAGAAGTAGTATTACAAAATTATGTTTTAAACTACAACTCGTTTTTTATGTTTCGTAAACTAAGAACTCTATTTAATGTTTCTGCCAAACTTAAATAAAATTTCGAAAGTATAAAAGAAGAAGAAGAATTTCAGAGAGAAGAGTTCTGAAAGGTATGGTTTCAAATGAAATTCTTCTCTCGTATTTATAGCAAAAAACATTTCAACGTTCGACCAAGAATCCAATGTGCGACAGACATCCGTGATTCACGCTTCACTTTTGTCGGACGAGTAAAAGCATCCGTTAAAAATACGTAAAATGTTTTGTCGGAATTCAAATTTTTCGAGATTCTTCTCGAGGTGCACAGGTGTTACAATGACATTTTTTCAAAGATGCTTCACGAGGTTTTTTGCACACGGGTCGGACACCCAAAACCGAGAAGGCAAAGAATAAAATTCTTTATATGTGTGGGAGAAACGTGTGGAAAAATTCAGTAAAAAGATAGGGTCGGATAAACCCACACCCACACCCACACCCACACCCTCACCCTCACCCTCTCCCTCGCCCTCGCCCACGCCCACGCCCACGCCGAGCCGAGCCGAGCGAGCGTGCGTGCTTCTGTGCGAAGCACCGCTCGAACGGGAAAGGCAATAAGAAATGCAATAAGGTTTAGGCAACCTTGCCATAGTCTAGGGCTTTCCCCATACACAAAGGTCTAAAGACCCAAAGGGCCATACCCTTAAGGCTAAACCAATGCTATTTAAGTCTAAAACTCTAAGTGTTTTAGTCTATATGGGACTAATGTTTTATTCATTCACATGAAAAAACATCTAGGGAGTAATAGGTCTTGGGATCAAAACATGGTCCATGCATTTTTTGATTAAAACAAAACATTGTTTTTTCTAACATTATCTATATCAAATCTTCTTTCCTCAATCACTATTCAAGAAGGGGTTATGAATACCCGAGTTTGGATTGGTAGTGATCATGGTCAATATACGGTTAAGGATGGAATCAAAGACAACTGTGATCAAGGTGAGACGGATTATCCATTCAAGATTGTTTGGAGTAATGAGTACCCTCACAAAATCAATTTATTTCTTTGGATCCTTTCTCATGATCGGATAATGACGGCGGATAAACTTTTAAGAAGAGGTATGGATGTTTCTAGTGTATGTCATTTTTGTAGGGAAGACGATGAATCGAGTTCACACTTGTTTTATGGTTGTTGGAGAATCCGGAGAATATGGGATTACTTTGTTAAAGGGTGCCGATTTGGATGGTCATACGACCTTAATATCAGTACATCTATTAAGGATTGGAAGTTTAATTGGGGAGATGAAAGACTTAGTCGAATATGGAATAACATTCCGGTTGCTATATGGTGGTGTATATGGAAAGAGAGAAATGCAAGAACCTTCGATAACAAAAAGAAAACTTTGGCAAGACTCATTAGAGATATCAAATTACAAGCGTTCTTTTGGGCGGAATCAAATACAAGAATGTTAGGGCTTACGGAAAATATGGTGATTTCTCTTTGGGATTCATTATACCGACCTTCATAAAAAAAAATATATTTTTTTACTTGGGTTGCCGAATCCCCTTTCGGTCCCCTTTTTTGTTCGGTTGTATTCTTTGGGTTAAGGTACCCCTCTTAAGTGCCTTTCTTCAATGAAATTTCTATACGACCGATCCACACAAAAAAAAAAATCACCTAATCTAATGGATCTCTTTCAATTGATTCTTTTCACATTGTAAAGATTTTCCTTTTTCTTTTGTTTCCACACCCGGAAGTAACATATTATCATTGGCGTTTACCACCCCGTTGTATTTTCGTAGGCCTCAAAAGCATGTCTGAAGAAGGCCCGAACAAAGTCTTCGAACCTGTTGAAACCATGACATTCCCTGACAGTATAAGTTGAGGGTGTAAACATGTCAAAACTTAAGTCATGAGAAGCCGTAGGTGTTGGGGAAGGCTTACGAAATCCGAGACGCTATGCGCAATACGAAACCTACATGAGCAATGAAACACAAATGCGGAATAATAACAAAACTACGCAATATAGAAGCAAACACACAACACCGGAAATTACGTGGAAAAACCCCTCCAAGGTGAAGGGTAAAAAACCACGGGCAAATCTTCCACTATAATCAAACAATGGGTTACACACAATTCTCCCAAATTTGGGGATAAACTCTTCTTCAAGGTGCCTATAGAACTTGGATATCAATTTTCCTAATTACACTCACCCCTAAGGATGGATCAACAATTCATTCATATATAATATGAGATTCACTATCAATTTGAGAAATAGAAGTGATTTGAGATACTTACTACTAGGGTTTGAAAAACCCTAGATTTTTCCCCCTTTGAAGAGTTGTGGAAATTGATGAATCAATCTTCACTACAATCAACCAAAAGATCCTTCAACAAGAACCCTTTCTTCTCCTCTTCAAGATGCCTCTAATCTCACCAAAAATGGTGGCTTAAATCTCTCTATCTCTTTTTCTCTTCTTCCTCTCTTTCTCTTCTTCTCAAAACAAAGAAGAAAACCCGTGAGAATGAAAAACATTCTCCTGATGCCTTTTGTACACAAAACCAAAACAAAAGGCAGACCATATGTAGCTACCCCCATTGGTTAAGGGGACTCCGGGACTATTGGGTCCATAAGGAGTAAACCCAACAATCTCCCCCTTACGACTTATGGCAAGGTACCCGTCACCACCAAACCTGCCCTGCTGCAGAAATACACATGCTTGTATTTTGGTAGCGACTTTGTCATCATATCAGAACCATTGTCATCTGTATGGATCTTCTCAATATACAAGACCTTCTCCTCGAGAACTTCTTGTATCCACTGATACCTAATATTGATGTGCTTGGACCTCGAGGGAAAACTCGAATTCTTGCTGAGATGGATAGCACTCTGGGTGTCACAGTAAACGATGAACCTCTGTTGCTTCACACCGAGTTCTCTAACAAACCTCTTCATCCATATCATCTCCTTGCAACTCTCTGTAGCCGAAATGTACTCTGCCTTTGTAGTAGACAATGCCACACATTTTTGTAACTTGGATTGACAAGACACAGCTCCCCCTGCATAGGTAAATAAGTAACCCGATGTAGACTTGAGACTGTCTTGAGCACCTGCCAAATCTGAATCTGTGTAACCAACTAACTCTGGCTTGTCACCTCCATAGCACAAACACATATTAGAAGTACCCCTTAAATACCGTAGTATCCATTTCACTGCTTACCAATGCTCCATAGCAGGATTTGATAGAAATCTTCTTACCACTCCAACTGTATGATCTATATCCGGCCTTGTACACACCATTGCATACATCAAACTACCAACTGCGGACGCATAAGGAATTTTCTCCATCTTCCGTTTCTCAACATCATTCATAGGACATTGATCACTAGATAACTTAAAATGGTTTGCAAGTGGACAACTTACCGGCTCAGCCTTGTCCATATTAAATCTTTGCAACACCTTCTCAATGTAGCTTTCTTGTGATAGCCACAACTTCCTCGCCTTCCTATCACGAGTGATCTCCATGCCAAGAATACGCTTTGCTGCACCCAAGTATTTCATAGCAAAAGACTTGCTCAGATATGACTTCAACCTGTCAATCTTTTTCATATCTTTGCCAACAATAAGCATGTCATCAACATATAGCAAAAGAGTAAGAAAATCACCATCAGCAAATTTTTGAATGAATACACAATGATCTGAAGCCATCCTCTTGTACCCATGTTCCTTCATGAACGATTCAAACTTCTTGTACCATCTTCTTGGAGCTTTCTTCAAACCATAAAGACTCTTCTTTAGCTTGCACACCATGTGCTCTTTGCCTTTGACTTCAAAACCCTCGGGTTGTGCCATATACACATCTTCCTCCAACTCACCGTGAAGAAATGCTGTCTTGACATCTAGTTGTTCAATCTCAAGATCCAAACTAGCGGCTATTGCCAAGACAACCCGAATAGAAGAAAATCTCACCACCGGTGAGAAAATCTCGTCAAAGTAAACACCCTTTCTCTGCTCATAACCCTTCACAACTAAGCGTGCTTTGTACCTTGGTTGTGAGTTACCATCTTCAGTCTTGATTCTGTACACCCACTTGTTCTTCAGAATTTTCTGGTTCTCAGGCTTGTCAACCAAATCAAAAGTGTCATTCTCATCTAAAGAGCCAACCTCTTCTTTCATGGATTTCAACCACTTCTGACTTTCAGGAACACTAAGAGCTTCTTCATAAGACTCTGGTTCACCTGCATCTGTGAGCATCACATACTCATGTGGTGGATACTTTGTTGAAGGTAATCTGGTCCTGCTGGATCTTCTCAACTCAGCTTCTGGTTGTTGTTGTCGCTGCACTTCTTGCTCAACATCACCCACTGGAACATCTTCATGAGATTCATATTCATTTCCATTACCATCAACATCCTCATCATGTTGTTCAAGAGTAGGAACAACTGGATTTGGATCCAAGGTCATATCATCTTGAAGCTTTGGCATCTCAATCTTCTCAAAGTTTTCAATTATCTGGTCTTCAAGGAATACTGCATCCCTACTTATGATAACCTTCTTCTCAACTTGATCCCAAAATCTGTAACCAAACTTCTCTGTTCCATAGCCTAGGAACACACACTGCTTTGCTTTTTTGTCAAGCTTTGATCTCTGATCTTTTGGGATATGAACAAATGACCTGCAACCAAACACTTTCAAGTGATCATAAGTAGGCTCTTTGTCTCTCCATACCTTTTCTGCTACTTCTCCATCTAGCGGTCTTGAAGGAGATCTATTGATCAAATACACATCAGTATTCATTGCTTCACCCCATAAATGCTTCTGCAACTTGGAATGAGATAACATGCACCTTATTCTCTCAAGAATAGTGCGGTTCATCCTCTCTGCAACACCATTATGTTGTGGAGTCTTCGGCACTGATTGTTCATGACGTATACCCATGCTCTTGCAATACACTTCAAGTGGCCCAATGTACTCTCCCCCGTTGTCAGAACGAAGGCACTTCAAGGTTCTACCTGTTTCTCTTTCCACCATGTTGTGAAACATCTTGAACACAGGAAAAACATCATCTTTGGTCTTGATTGCATATGACCAAACCTTCCTTGAAGCATCATCTATGAAAGTAACAAAATAAATAGCACCACCAAGTGTTTTGACCCTTAAAGGTCCACATACATCAGAATGAACAAGATCAATAATACCAGAATTGCGCTTGGGTAAAGCTTTATGAAAAGAGACTCTAGTTTGTTTACCAACTAAACAATGAGTACACTTACCCAATTGCATACCTTTGGCATTTGGCAAAACTTGTCTTTTGGTGAGGATTTGAATTCCCTTCTCACTAAGATGACCAAGTCTTCTATGTCACAGCTCGGAGATTGAATCTTTGTCAACAACATTCAACTCACCTTTCAACACCTTCACTTGTGTCTTGTACAATGTGCCACACTTCTTGCCTCTTGAAATAACCATGGAGCCCTTGCTTAGCTTCCATTTTCCATCACCCAAGTGATTGTTGTACCCTTCATCATCTAACACTCCTGGTGACATTAGATTCAGACGAAGATCTGGTACATGTCGCACATTTCTGAGAACCAACGTACAGCCAACACTGGTCTCAACCTTCACATCACACATTCCTACAATCTTCGAAACACCACTGTTTCCCATTCTGACTGACCCAAAGTCACCAGCCTTGTAGGAAGTAAATACATCTTCATGAGGAGTAGCATGATAAGATGCACCTGAATCAACTATCCATTCTGAATCAGAACCTGCAAAACTCACACAAACATCATTACAATCTGAGAATACAATGATATCATCATTTGTTACAGTAGCTGCAACACCATTGTCTTGGTTATCATTTCCTTTCCCCTTCTTGTGTTCTTGCTTCGGCTTCCTGCATTCATTTGAATAATGACCTCTCGTATGACAGTTCCAACATTCAACTTCCTTTCTGGACTTTGATTTACCCTTGACTTGCTACGCCAACTTGTCTTGTCTTTTTCTTCTACCCCGATTTTCTGTCACAAGAGCTTCTGAATGAGATGAGTCTAGTGACCTTCTTCTAACTTCTTCACTCAGAAAACTGCTAGTTGCAACAGTCATGTTCAACTTCTTGTCTGGAGCAGAATAACTGAGACAATTCCTCAATGGCTCCCAACTGTCTGGTAAAGTATTTAGCAACAAATAAGCTTGAACCTCTTCAGGAATTTTGAGGTCCATAGATGTAAGCTGATTCATGATACCCTTCATTTCATTTAAATGTTGCTCCATTGAACTCCTTTCCTTGTAACACATCTTTCCAAGCTTTTTGAATAGAAGAGATTTTTCACAAGGAGACTGCTGATCATATATCTCCTCTAACTTGGTCCACAAAGGATATGCTAGTGTCTCACTAGCCACATGATGAAAAATGATATCATCAATCCACTGACGAATATAACCAACTGCTTTTCGATTAGTAACCTTCCAATCTTTTGCACTTGTCGCCTCAGGCCTTACTTCCTTACTCTCTATTGGACCATAGAGATCTTTACAATATAACCAGTCTTCCATCTTCGCCTTCCATATGACAAAGTTCTCACCGGTCAAATTGACCATTCTATTACTAGTGCTAGCTTCCGCCATTGCACAGGACTAGCTCAACCCAAAAGCTCTGATACCACTTGTTGGGGGAGGCTTATGAAATCCGAGCCGCTATGCGCAATACGAAACCTACACGAGCAATGAAACACAAATGCGGAATAACAACAAAACTACGCAATATAGAAGCAAACACACAACACCGGAAATTACATGGAAAAACCCCTCCAAGGTGAAGGGTAAAAAACCACGGGCAAATCTTCCACTATAATCAAACAATGGGTTACACACAATTCTCCCAAATTTGGGGATAAACTCTTCTTCAAGGTTCCTATAGCACTTGGATATCAATTTTCCTAATTACACTCACCCCTAAGGATGGATCAACAATTCATTCATATATAATATGAGATTCACTATCAATTTGAGAAATAGAAGTGATTTGAGATACTTACTACTAGGGTTTGACAAACCCTAGATTTTTACCCCTTTGAAGAGTTGTGGAAATTGATGAATCAATCTTCACCACAATCAACCAAAAGATCCTTCAACAAGAACCCTTTCTTCTCCTCTTCAAGATGCCTCTAATCTCACCAAAAATGGTGGCTTAAATCTCTATCTCTTTTTCTCTTCTTCCTCTCTTTCTCTTCTTCTCAAAACAAAGAAGAAAACCCGTGAGAATGAAAAACATTCTCCTGATGCCTTTTGTACACAAAACCAAAACAAAAGGCAGACCCTATGTAGCTACCCTCATTGGTTAAGGGGACTCCGGGACTATTGGGTCCATAAGGAGTAAACTCAACAGTAGGCACCCATGGGCCATGAGCTCTAAGTGACTCGAGCTTGTCAAAACCTTTTGAAAGGAGATATTTTACAATTCACATCCCTACTAATCCAAGTCGTGCTTAAATTCTTAATGAAAATAATATGGAATCAGATACATTCACGTCATTATTAACATATATGATTTGGGCTAAATGATATTTGGTGGTACTTAAAGATCATGATCATGATCGGTTTTGGAAGGACCATTGGTTTGATAGGGGAATTCTTTAGGACCTTTTCCCAGTTGTTTTCAAGGCAACAAGGAAGAATGCTACAATCTCGGACATGATTCTGAATGGAGAGTGGGTTTGCGATTTCAAGAGGCATTTAAATATGAATGAGCAACTAGAATGGGATTTACTAAAACCTGATTTACATCATGTTCCGGTTTTAGTGGAAAATGATGATAAAATGGAGATTATGGAAAACTTCATCACTTCGAATTGTTATGACAAACTCATAGGTGATTTGGATGAATGCGGCTTCAACTCTTTTCTGTGGAAATCTCATATCCCCAACAAGGTTAGTTTTATTTTGTGGGCTACTTTTCATGATTCTCTCCCAACTAGAGATATGTTGCGCCATCGTGGTGTTGACATAGAAAGTGAATAATGTGTCTTATGCAATGATGTTAGGTAATCCGCGAACCATATGTTTCTTCAATGCACGTATTCCTTTGAGATTTGGAAGTACTTTATTGCGGTTTTTAAAATTGCATGACCTTTACCAAGCATGTTGCTTCAATTATTTGAAGCTTGGGAAACCAATGTTTTGGAGAAATTATTTGATGGGGGCGTTTTTTGAAGGGGGCACGGGGGACAAATGACATGTTGACACGTGCATCTGATATTAATGAATTTTGTTTCCAAATATATAAAAGAAGTGTAATTTTGGAGAGAAAATTTGTTTTTTAAATGGTGTTGATATTTTTGGAAACAGAATTCATTAATATCATATGCATGTGTCAACATGTCATTTTTCCCCCATACCCCCTTCAAAAAACGCCCCCATCAAATATTTTCTCAATGTTTTGCGTGGCAAAGGAAGACTTGTCTGGCAAATTTTGCACTATGTGATTTGTTGGGTTTTGTGGAAGGAAAGGAATGGCAGGGTCTTTGGAGGTCGTCATAAATGTGTGCAAGAAAGTATTGACTTGGTTAAGCAGTTGGTATTTTTATGGTCTTGCGATAAAGATACATTCAAGTATGTAGATCCTAGTCTAATTTGGAGTGATTGGGAAACTCTAATGTGTATGTAATTCTATATATTTTGGACTTTTCCTTGGTTCTCTTTTTTTTTAATATAAACTTCTCTTTCAAAAAAAAAAAGATCATGATCGATATTGCCTCTGCGCGGTGTAGATTTGTCACGTGAACATAGTCCATGGACCTTGGTTCAAGCGCATCCCATCCGCATATACATTCTTCAAGCATAATACTCCCCCCGTCTTAAAATAAGCGTCCTAATTGACTTTGTCAAAATAATAAGGATTTCTTATAGAAAGTCATGACTAACCCTTGACTAACCTATTTAATTTTAACTTATTACCAAAACTAAAATTATGTAAAAGTTTTATTAGGAATTTTATACCTATCCATAAATGTTTTCATTTAAAAAAGGTAAGACGATTAATACAAAGATATTGAATAGATATATATGGTGTTAATATTTAAGAGTTTGAATTAAATTTATACTCAAAATGATTTTATGATTATAAAAAATAAAGGGTATATTTGATAGTTTAAGGGAAAAATATGTCTATAAACAGAGTGGACAGATAAAAAAAGACAGACCAAAGTAGAAATTAGGACAGATAAAAAAAGACAGAGGGAGTATTATTTAAGGAGTAGCCGTTGACATTTAGACACCATTGCCGGCAATTGTCACGACACTAGAAAAAGACATAACACGAGCAAAAGGAAAAGGAAAGTAGGATCCAACTTGATTATTGAGCTGTCCAGATAAAAACATGGATATTCTCTTGTAATACGTCCAAATAGATTCCACATTCATCGACAAAAAAACATATGCTTTCTTTTTCAGAAATGATTCATATCCTGCGGGCTAAATCCCGCGGTCCATCCCGCAACAATGAAGTGTGAGAGAAGGATGGGTCCCAAACTTGACCCACCCCCTGCTAAACTGCCAGCCAATTTTTTTTTGTCTTTTTTCCTCTATCGGACCAGCCGGCAGTGAGTGTATCATTTCTCTTTCTTTTTAGGGAAATAACCATTTGGTCCATTTATATTTGGGACCACAAAAGTTTGGTCCAACGGGAATAATTATTTAAAAATACTAGAACACCGCTGCTACGGTGGGAGCGCCCACCAAAAAAACGAAACACTGCTTCAAGTGGCATCAAAGATATTCACCTGCAATAAGATCTCATTTAGGAAAGTAAAACAAAATTAAAATCTCTAGAAATATATAATCTCGAAAACAAACAACACCTAGCAACTATCATGGAACTAAATTTTAAATTGAAGGAACCAAATTTTGTTTTAAGGTAGAGTGTATATCTAGCATGTAAGTACACTTATGTATCTCCCTCACCACGTGTACTAGCAAGCCCACGTGGAGGCCACGTCATAAAGGTGAATGGTACATAGGGGCATCCAAGGATCTAGGTGATGGGCCATATGTCGAGATCAACAGTCGAAGGTGAAGGAACATCAACGAAAGGTACACCCACTTAACACCAAGGAGCTACACGGCATCACTTTATCTTATCTCGAGATGAGATGTGATCAACGGCTGGGGAAGGCCCAACTAACACAGACGTGACAAGGGAAGACTGACATTGCCTGGCGCATAGTGGACCACCCCAATCACTCGCATTTAGTGCTGCTCAGAGGGCACGCGACATCTAACCAACGAAGGAGACGGAGATTGGTCAGCGTGATGATCTTAGAAATAATAGAAGTCGCGAGATGACAAAGAGGTCCGCGGACTATGCACAAAATATAAGAAGATAAGATTACAACAGCTCTTTTCCAAGGGACCCACTTAGATAAGCTAATGTCCCTTCCTAATACATGGAGGGGGGTCGAACAATTGGAGGGAGAGAGAATAAGATAGAAACCAGTGAGAAGTAAGTATGAGCGCTAACCTTCGGGTTCCATGTATCACCCAAAGTCTTTCGACTGTTCTTGTAATCTTTTACCACATAGTGAATACCCCCCAGACCTGTGGATGTAGGCCTTAGAGCTGAACCACATAAATCCTTGTCTCATCTACATTTCGTGTTTGTATATATTTATATTCGTATGTGTTTCTTAGATCTATCATTACGGACGTTGAGGAGATCGTGACGAACCCGCGGGGTTTGGAATCCATGAATCAACATCTCTCCAAGCATCTCATGCCATATTCATACTTTAATGCTTGCATTCAGTACATGCGGAGATTGGTTGTGGACACGTTGATGCCTACGTGATTTTCGTGTTCAAAATTTGGTGCTAGAAACAGGGACTCTTGTCCCGGTAAAAAGATTTATCTTTTCCTGTGATTTTATAGCCTCTACATCAAAAATTTTACTTAGAACATAGACAGATCTGCGTTTTAAGCTCATTTTTCGCACACATCTATATTCTTTGTATTTTCAACTCACAGATCTGGGCCTTTTACGACTCTTAACTAGCAGATCTGTGTTTTGGGCTATTTTTCGCACACATTTGTAACAAATGTATTTTCTACCAACAGATCTGGGCGTTTTATAATCTCTAACTGACGGATCTATATTTTAACTATTTTTTCATGCGTATTTTCCACCAATAAATCTGAGTTTCATAACAACCCATGGACCTCATTATCCCAATTGATCCCGCACATCTACCTATGTTTTTCATACTATTTGCAAGACCAGTAGTTTGAATACCCTCTTTGCCGCTAGAAACCTAGCTTATGGATACCATGAACTAACAGCTAACCTGTCGATCTTTTGTCTCGGTTTACCTCCATGCTCTCTCTGCAGAATATTACAATGGAAAAGAACAAGTATATAGGGAAATCAAAGGTACCTTCAAAAGATGCGCCTATGACTATGCCAATAGTGACAAGGAGCAAACAGACAGGCGAAAGACTCATAGTTGGGGGCAAGGCGCAGAATGGAGTGGAAGGAGCATTAATTTTAGAGGCGGGCATCATTGCAATGGAAGCACAGAAGCCTGCGGCGGAAAAAGCTGCTACACCTCGCGTAATAGCTTCTCAGGCGGCCGTCTCCAAAGTGACAACTACGGCCAGGCCTACTGAGCCCTGAGAAGCAGCCGTAGGCTCGGTAATCCAGGACCCTCCTTACGGGATGCCGCCGACCAATGGAAAAAATTCACAACTGCAAGCAGGATACCATGGGATGATCGAACCGGTTGTACAGCTGGTGGAAGAAGTCAATACCGCAGCCCCCGACGGACAAGCTTAATTACATACAGGAACGCTAAGTCAAGAATCAAACCAGTCTGCGCAAATATGGGCGGATCTAGAAGAGCTAAAAAGAAATCAGAAGACATACACGGAAATGGTGGCCTTACTAGCCCAAGAGAACCAGCAGTTGATAGAAAAGATCCTCCAAAACGCGGAGCTAGGGAATCAGCAAGACAAGTATAACTCTGCGATACAGAATAGAGACCGGAGAGCGATCCTCGAAAGCGTCCTAGCGGCAGGTAACCAAAGAAGAATACCACGAAGAGGTGCGCGTAGCAGCAGGAGGTCTGACCCAGACTATCATCCGGAGACTTCAGACTACTACGATGAAGATGAGTCCACGTTGCCGCAACCTACGAAGAGGGCGCAGCCTTCCATTCAGGACGAGCACTATTTGGCAATGGAGAGTCTTCGTGCAGAGATGCTATCAGAAATCAACCAAATCAAGACCAGGCAAGGAGGTGGAAGACTAGAAAAGGTTATGAAAGAGGATAGCACTACCCCCTTAGCGCACCAATTGGCTACGGCTACTATTCCGCAGAAATGTCCGGTCCCATCCTTCGAATATTACGACGGGTCCGTGGATCCCGCTGCCCATCTACGATATTATAATAGGGTAATGGCCAAGTGGGACTACGATGAATCTATACTGTGCAGATATTTCCCTTCAAGCCTGAAAAGATCCGCACTATACTGGTTTGATAACCTCAAGCCCGGGTCCATTGATTTGTATGATCGGCTCACCGAAAAATTCTTGGACACCTACATGTATAACAAGGTTGTGAACACATGAATGGACAAGCTCTTCTCGCTTGCAATCAAGTACAAGGAATCCATTCGAGAATACACGGATA
The DNA here is from genome assembly GCA_023529315.1 of Papaver bracteatum. Classification (NCBI taxonomy): domain Eukaryota; kingdom Viridiplantae; phylum Streptophyta; class Magnoliopsida; order Ranunculales; family Papaveraceae; genus Papaver; species Papaver bracteatum. Next base: position 527,633 of record JAJJWX010004572.1, read on the forward strand.
GGTGGCACAAGATATGTCAATCCATATGACAGGTGGATCCCGTGGTGAGTATTAACTGTTACAAATGGGGACTGGACAGGATGAGCCCATTTTTTGTCGAAATCCACGGTATCATCCCCGCCACAGAAGGAGATTTAAGGATAATCATCGAAAAACATGCAAGGTTGGAAGAAATTCAACGGGAGAACCCGAGAGCGCAGGCTCAACGACCTCCACGGACAAATTCCGCGGAACAAGCAAGCGGATCAAGAGGTTACCAAAGGGATCCGAAAGACGACCACAAAAGGAATAGTATAAGGTTCGAAGATCAAGTCTATACGAAGCTCAATACCATCTACTCACGCATCTTAAAGGAGATCAAGGACCGCAAAAACTTAGACTGGCCTTGGTCTAAGGGGAAGCAACCACCGGCTTCAGAGAAATCCAAAGAATACTGTGATTTCCATTGCTTCAACGGGCACCCAACAGAGAAGTGCAAAAATCTCAAGATAGTGATACAAAAGCTGATAGATGCAGGGGATCTCAAGAAATATATCGAAAAGGCTGGAACGGAAGACAGAGCCAAACGCAGCAAACAAGTCCAATTACCAGAAGGCAACCGCACAGTGAATATTATATCCTGCTCAGAAAGCAAAGAGCCAACCCTAACTGCACAGATAGGGAAAAGATTGAGGAAACAATTTGAAGACTACTGTGAGCTTTACAATGGTGGAAGATCACGAAGAATGGATGGACGCACCCCTAACCTTCGAAATAGAGGACATTAAGGATGACATGGAAGACCACAACGATCCTTTGATCCTCACCTTGACAATTGCAGGATGCAACATAAAGAAAATCCTCATCGATGGAGGGAGCTCCGTAAATGTCATGTTTTACGATACCTTCAAACATATGGAGCTTAATGATGAACAACTCTCGACCTCGCACCACACCATCCATGGGTTTAATGGTATGACCACGAAGCCTCTTGGAGATATTGTTTTGCAGGTGGATGCAGGCCCCATGAAAGTTGACACTCATTTCAGTGTGGTAGACGCGCCTTCACCCTATAATGCCATTATTGGACGGAGATGGGTCCACAAGCTTAAAGGAGTCGCAACCACCTACCATCAATGCCTCAGGTTTCCTACCCCCTAGGAGTAATGGATATCAAGGGTGATTAAGCTTCCGCAAAAGAATGGCAGGCAATGTAAATGCAACTCAACAATGAAGAAGGCGAGAAAAGAAGAACCCGTAGGGCTCGAAATAAAGCAATATCAAAGGACAAAGCCATCGATGAATACCTTGAAGAAATATCAGGGAAAACCTTATCCAAGGAGCATCCCGTAGGGAGCGCAGAAGCATCAACATCAATTGCTAGCCAGGACGCTCTTGCGAACAAACAACCCGAACCTGCCAAATAGCAATTAAAGAAAGTTCCTCACCTTGGGGAACCAAAACCCACATTCGCACCCTTGGAGGCGGTAAAGGAAGTTAACATCGGGACAGAGGAGAGCCCAAAGAAGATCAAAATAGGAACTCTAATGGATGAAGAACGCGAAGCCTCCCTGGTGAAACTGCTTAAGGAGTATGCAGACGTCTTCGCATGGAAACTATCCGACATTCCCGGAATAGATCCGAAGATCGTACAACATGAGCTGCGTATTAAACCTGGCACACCCCCGGTAAGACAAAAGATGCGAAAGGTAGCCACAGAGTATCACAAAGCAGTGGACGCGGAGCTGCGAAAGCTATTGGAGGATGGTTTCATAAAAGAAGTCAAATATCCTACTTGGATCTCTAACATGGTGATTGTACCAAAGAAGAATGGCGGGGTCAGAATCTGCATCGACTTCACAAACTTGAACAAAGAATGCCCCAAAGACAGTTACCCACTACCCAGCATTGATCAACTAGTCGATGCAGTAGAAGGATACGAAGAGCTATCGTTCATGGACGGATATGCCGGGTACAATCAGCTATTTTTAGCAGAAGAAGATCAGCAACATACGGCATTTTACACACCCCACGGCCTATATTGCTACGTAAGGATTCCTTTCGAACTCCGGAACACGGGAGAAACATACCAAAGGATGATCGATGCTATTTTTAAACCGTGGATTGGGGGAACCTTAGAAGTCTACGTTGATGATATGCTCGTAAAAAGCATACTCAAGAAGACCCATCACCAAGACCTGAGGGACATATTCGAAGCTATGAGGAAGCACAACATGAAGGTAAACCCGGAGAATTGCACCTTCGGGGTAACATCTGGAAAATTCCTCGGATACCTAGTGACAAAAAGGGGCATTGAGGTAGATTCCGCGAGAATCCGAGCCATAGTAGACATGCCATCACCAAAGAACCTAAAAGAAGTAAAAAAGCTCAACGGATCCATAGCAGACTTGGGAAGATTTATCTCGAGATCCTCGGATAAATGAAAGTTCTTTTTCAACATAATGAAGAAGGGAACAAAATTTGAATGGACTGCAGAATGCGAAGAAGCCTTCCTAGGCATCAAACAGTACCTAGCGGAGATCCTTATCCTTCAGAAACCGGACCCTGACGAAGTCTTGGCATTATACATCGTAGCAACAGATGACGCAGTAAGCGCAGTACTTGTCAGGACCCACACAAAGGAGGAGCATCTAATCTACTATGTCAGCAAAACCTTGAACTCCGCGGAAAGAAACTACACAAGAATCGAACAACTGATTTTAGCCATCGTATGGTCCACCGTGAAGTTAAGGACGTACTTCCTGACGCATGACATACGTATCCCGTGTCGAGCACCCTTAGAAGCCATCCTCAAAGGGGCAGGAAAGGTAGGACGCATAGAAAAATGGAGCACATACCTCGACCAATTCAACATCCACTATGAGCTTCAACACTCTCAGAAATCCCAAGTACTGGCGGACTTCCTAGCAGACCTACCTCTGGACAACGAAGAAGAAGTGCGCGTACAAGGATGGAGAGCCGCGGGCGCCCCAAATATTGAAAAGCAAAAGGATCCAAACGATATTCTTGAGCCAGCGAGCCCACGGCAATGGGAGGTCTTCGTAGACGGCTCCAAAAATAGAGACGGCGCAGGGTTAGGCATCGTTATCACCATACCCACATGGGATAGGGTCGTGCACGCATTCATATTGTAATTTGAAGGACATACAAATAACATCGTAGAATACAAAGGAGTGGTCCACACCCTCCGCTTGATAATCGAAATGGGGATACAGGAAGTACGGTTGACAAGTGACTCCAAGCTAATCATCCGACAGATAGGCTACGAATACAACGTGTACGACAAGACACTAATGGCATACATGGATCTGGTACAAACGTTGGTTTCCCAAATACCAAAAATCAAGTTCCGACATCTGCGTAGGAAGGAACTCAGGCACGCAGATGCCTTGGCTTATGTTTCGGCCATGCTCAAGAACAAAGATGTCAAAGCAATCAAGGTGACAAGAGTGTACGAACCATCCATCAAGCTCCAGGAGATATGCGCGAGTAACCGACGCAAGTCCGCGATGGAGGAAGTCTCTGATGAGGATATCGGAGAGCTCATATTCGACGACTTCCAAGACGACGATATAATGCAACAAGCAGATGAGGATAACGATCACAGTAGGGAAGAAGATTGGAGACTCGGAATCCATTCTTTCCTCCAGGAAGGGAAACTACCCCAGGACGCCAAACAAGCTAGGAAAATACAATCCAAAGCAGGGATGTACGAGCTAAGAGACGGAACCTTATACATAAAATCATTCCTAGGGCCGCTTCGCCGCTGTCTGTCCCGATCCGAAGGACATGACATCCTGAAAGACATCCACAGGGGAGATGCGGGAAATCACAGCGGAATGAGATCACTTGCAGATAAGGCAAAGACACAGGGCTACTACTGGCCAACAATGATCCGAGACGCGGCCAGAATGGCGCAAAGGTGTGAGGAATGTCAAAGATTTGGCAGGTGAATCCACGCCCCAGCCACAAAGTTGAACTCTTTGGACAGTCCGTGGCCCTTCGCAAGATGGGGCATCGACATAGTGGGCCCGCTTGTATCAGGAACCGGGAAAAGAAGATTCCTAATAGTGGCAACAGATTATTTAAGCAAATGGGTAGAAGCCAAGGCACTAGCAAGAATTCGTGATTCAGACGTCTTCACTTTTATATTTCAAAACATCATTTGCAGGTTTGGCATCCCCGCAGAGATAGTTTCCGACAATGGCAAACAATTACAAGGAAAAAATATCGACTTGTTATTCGACACCTTCAAAATTCGAAAAAACAAATCCACCCCCATATACCCACAAAGCAACGGACAAGCGGAAGCCACAAACAAAACTCTGGCACTCATCCTCAAAAAACAGTTAGACGAGTACAAGGGGCGATGGTGCGAGCAACTACATAACGTTCTGTGGGCATAAAGGAAAAATCGAAGATCGGCCACTGGGGAGTCTCCATTTTTACTCACATACGGAGCGGAAGCAGTAATCCCCACGGAAGTTCTACTACCGACAACAAAGACAGAATCATGGGAAAAGAACCTCACCACGGACATGATGTTAGAAAAGCTTGATGATCTCGAAGAAAGAAGAGAGGCCGCACTACAAAAAATGGAAAACTACCAGCGCAGGATGGCCAGAGAATATAACAAAAAATTAAAACTTAGGAATTTTGTAGAAGGGCAGTATTTGTTAAGAACCATTCCCCAATACCAACGAGAAAAGAAATGGGGAAAATTAGCACCAACTTGAGGCGGACCCTACGTAATACACGACATCGCAGGAAATGGCTCCTACTATCTGCGTAATTTGAAGGGGGAAATACTCAGGCATCCGTGGAACGCCAAATATCTCAAGCCATACTATCCATAATCTATCACCTTCGTGTGCATTTCATAAGAAGAAGATTGACTTACAAGTCCGCATGTTTCTATCTCCGATGGAGGAATAGCACCCCTCAACTTTCCAAAATCAATACAAACTTTCATCTTCAGTTGACATAACTCTACTCGTTACCTATACGCATTTCGATGCGCTCAATACCCATAACCAATACCGTATGCAACACATGTATATACCCATATGCACTTCAATTTACTCAACCTATCCAATACTCATATACCACTCACATACCACTCACATACCCATCCGTACATAAGGAGATCAACAAAAGAACAAAATATGAATGTATATTGAAAACCATTCCATATCTTAATAAAATGTCAACACTATCGTTACCCCGTGGACGTAGGCCTTAGGGCTGAACCACGTAAACTCATGTGCAGTTACTATCATTAAAAACCTGCATTTTACTTTAATAAGGGGAATGTCCCGCACAAAGCGTGGACCATACCCACTGCAATATACTGGGAACAACCCGAACAAAGCATACACATGAAATCTCTTGAACTCCCCCATAAGCGTCTATAAGTGTACGACCAGGGGGTGACTTCCCAAGGAACGAGATATCCAAGCAACGTTATAAGACGCGATATCCTTGAACGTCGGCTAGACCCCCACCGCTCAGTAATCCTCTGGCCCAGGAATTAGCTGAACGGGGTGAAAGGTCGCAAGACGATTCCGAGGATACCAACCTACGGAATTGCATGAACACTACAATTTCTCAAATCCTATAAATCAAGATCCAAGGATTGCAAAACCAATCCCGTGGATTACTGAACTAATTCCGTGGATTGCAAAATCCACAGAACTGTTTAATTACATAATCTACGGAATTACTTAATATATTAACTTGGATCTATAAAAATAGATGCGAATTCAACAAAATACGAGTTCAGATTTGGACGCTAAAGTTTGATCTATTACATGGCAGTTGATGACGAACCTAGCAAGAAAAGTAGCAAAAACGCCAAGAAGATTAAGCAACTGAGATCAATCCCCAACATACTAGATATGATCTACTGGGAAGGAGCACCATCCGCGGGTTTCTCCTTTAACGACGAAGGAACATTACCACCAGATGAGGGGCCGGAGGAACCTGAAGGGAGCGTGGGCACAGGACGTCGAGTATAACTCTTTCTTATTCCATGGGTCTTCTTGAGATCCAACTCAATCTCACCAAGAGTCCTGTTAATCTCCTACGCCAACTGCTTACGAGCTACAAAGCCTATATTTACAGTCTTCATCTCAGCTTGATTTAGGGAAATGGAAAGATGCTCCACCTTTTCAGTAGCTTGCTTCATCGCTTCCTCTCGAGACAAAGCCAGACCCCGGTTGTAGCTGACCTGGCCCTCCAATTGAACTACCTTAGCCTGAGCTTCGGCAAATTTGTCATTCGCAGCTTGAAGCTGTCCTTGGAGCTCTGCGGATATTAGAAGAAGACGGTGAGTAATGACAAATACAACACAAAGCACACTCGATAACAAAGACATATACCTTCACAATGGTTAACCGCGGAATCCCTTGCTTCTGCGGGATAATCATATTCATTTGATAACCTATCATAGTCTACCTGCAGAAGATTATGAGCATATTGACTCGCACTAAGGTCATCTCGAAGCATTGAGTTCGAATGATGATATCGGTTAACCTCATCATTCTTCGATTCCAACCCCTTGTTAAGACGGTACATAGTCACCTCTAAGTTTTTCTCATATTCATCCTGACGAGCCACATCAGCTCGAGACGCGGATAAGGCGCTACTAAGAGCGCCAGATTCCGCCCTAGCATCGTATCTTTCCTTGGCAAGACGTTGCATGTAAACCCGCACATCAGAGGTATGAGAAGAACGCTCTTGCCGCAATTCTTCTTCCATATCATTAAGCTTAACTTCTAGGGCGGAAATCTGGCCGCGGGCTTCCTCGAGATTATCCCGCGTCCATGAAAGAGCCTCGGTGAGCAACTGACGGTCGTGATCATTTTTATTTTGCAAATCTTCCCAACAAAATTTTTTCTGGCGCCATTCTTCGGCCATAGCATTGTGGACATCCGCGCGAGCATTCCATTTCACTGATTCGCTCTTGAGTTTCTCAACTAACTCAGCAATACGACCTTTTTGGCGAACTCTCTCGCCACGAAGCCACATCAATTCATGGATTCCACCCACTGAATATAATACAGCGGGAGGAGAGAAGAAGGAGACAACTCAGAACATATAGGGAACATCGGAAAAGAAAAATAGAGGAGGCACAAACCTGAAATGGACGAAGAATTCTTCTCAGCCACCTCTAACTTTCCCTTAACCAAAGCTAATTCGGAACGAAGCCTGGACTCATCCACGCTTTGCTGCTCCTTGCGCTTAAGAAGATCCTTCAGCTCAGTTATTTCCCTATCTTTAGCAGAGGACGCAGCTTCAGCACTCTAAAGCACTCCTTCACGATGGTGGAGTTTCGCTTCTAGCTTAAGAGACTTGGCCTTGAAGAGCCGGTAAAGAGTATGGTTACAATACTCACTCCTCATCACCTACGGATCAAAAATAAATTAGTTCACATAACATATCCAAGTAAAACCAGTTTTAGAAAGAACGGGACATACCTCCAATAGTTGCTACTGAGGATAACTATACTGGTACCCATCAGCAACAACCATCATGCCAGCAACAGTAGAGGGAGGATTCACCACCAAATCAATCCCGCTGGCCACAAGATCCTTATCTCACTCAACATCTACCATCTCCGCAGAGGTCGACTCCATATGCTGGCGAGTAAAAGAATCCGAACTCTTTTCCCATTCAATCACAGGGGAAGGATGCGGCACGATAAGCAAGTCCTTCTTTCTAAGCCAAGCCAAAACAGCATCATCACCATCCGCGATCAAGGATTGCGAGAAATCATCAGAAGGAGAATCCAAGGACTTCCCACCAGGTGAAGCACTGGTTTGGCCTTGCGCCAAAACCCCCCCCAACAGCGGAGGAGGTGCCAACAAAACCCTCTGGCTGAACCACCAAAACCTCAGCATCAGACCCGCGTGCTGCACCACCCCCACAACTACCTTTAAGAACATCTCAGTCATCACTAGGAGAAAGAAGACTGAAGTCCAAGACGAGTCCCATAGCCGCGGCCATGTCAAAAGACTGATCCCCGGATAGATCATTACCAAAGGAGAACTCACGGTAAGCATCCCCATCTTTGTCACTACTACCTAGAGCAACTCCCTTTCCCTTGTCCGCGACAGTCCGCTGCAGACCGACCTCCATACCTGCGGCCCCACTCGACTTAGCTCCACCAGCGGCCTCGTCAACAACACCACCACCAGTGGCCTCACCACCACCAGTGGCCTCACCACCACCAGTGGCCTTACCACCACCAGTGGTCTGATCACCACCAGTGGCCTGATCACCACCACTGGCCTGATCACCACCAGTGGTATGATCACCAACAGTGGCCTGATCACCACCAATGGCCCGATCAACACCACCTCCACCAACGCCTCTGTCGGCGCCACCAACACTATTTCCTTCTTGAAAAGGTGGAGAAGTATCAATCCGCTCTTCTTTGTCGGAAACATCCTCGTCAACGGTCACTGGATTGTTCACTTCCTCGAAGCGCGTAGAGTCTTCGGTAGGAGAATTTGACGATTTCTTGGGATTGATCTTTTTCTTTCTAACCACCTACGATACATAATAATAAATTGCCTTGAGTATCTCCTTTCCTTGGCATAATCCACATTACTTAAGAAAAGGAAGGGGCATATATACGAAGAATACAAACATACCTTAGCATTCCGCGGAAGAAGGTTAGCGTAGGAGATATCCTCGTCATCCGTGTCATCAACATCACGACTATAATCGAAATCCATACCTTCGAAATTAATCTGCCAAGGGCAATAATGGGCATAACGAGAAGGAGAGGTTTCGCAGTAGGAGCTGTCAACAGTAGGCTGCCAACCATGGGCTCCGGGGACCCAACCATAGGCCCACGGACCAACTACTTCGACAACAGTGGAATACCACTCATATTCATGATCATGTTTGATCCTCTCGTCAGCAGGAATAGGAAGACCTTCAGCACCAGGAATCCTCGCCATCTTGGAATCGCTTACTTCGCTCAAAGGAGAATTTCCCCCCTAACAGGAGCAATATTCCGCAGATTCACAGACCACGGCTTACGCGTCTTCCTATTGACGTAATCTCCAAAGGACTTGTTAAAATTTTCAGGGGTATACCACCCTTTCTCCTCTTCTAAGTTGGGGGCATAGCAGGTCATCATTGTTTGGCCTTTGCTACGAAGATAGCATTCTCGAAGATGACGAAGATAATTTCCCGTTAACTGCTGCACCCCGCGGTTATGACTCTTCTTAGCAGTATCGCGGCTAGATAAGACCCGGTAGTGGAAATCATCACCAGCTTTATACAAGGGCAACATCAAACCAGCCTCGAAAGCGCCCACGGTTGTCAACAAATGAAAAGCATCGTACTGATAATTAATAACCATCTCGTAGGTTATATCTTTATCAGGGGCGTAAAATCACACCTGGAAGTGCTGAAGACCGTGTTTCACTTTGAAGGCTTCAAGATCTATGTGCCTGAAAGTGAACTTCTTGTTACCCAAAGGTGAAGGATGAAAAGTTACAGCAGAGTCATCTTCATAAGCGTATCCTGCAACATCTTCCGCAGAATCCGCTACCTTCTTCTTAGGAGGAACCACGTCTCCCGAAGATTCTATCTCTGAAGCCTTCCTCTTCGCGGGATGATTCTTAGTTGTTTTGCCTGAGCTAGGCATAGATGAAGGCAGAGGAAGATTAGCCCATGGTGGAGGCATAGTACGGAGAGGCTGCACATCTAAAAGTTCAGTGCGCGGATTCTGCTGCTTCTTAGGAGACTCATCTCTAGGTCGGCTCACGGCGTATCTCGACCCCCACTGCGGATCACCTCTCTGGAGCGAAGGCTTTTGACTAGAGGACGAGGACGGTCGTCTATCCCGAGGGTTATCTTGAGTAGGAGGAGGTGAAGTTCCACCCCTGATATGAGAATCTCTCCGAGGAAATCTATGAGGACTCGGCGGAGGAGTTTGGTAAGGCACCCACGGATGATCGTACATATCTGCGAACACAAACACAAATAGGAGGACAAGTCAGAGTCAAGGAAGATCAAAAATAAGGAAAATCTCAAGAACAACAGTGAACGCGAAGAAAACCCTAGATTTCATCCACCGCCATATGAGCTCTCAAATCATTACTCAACTTAAAAGGAATCGAAACAAAGCCGATAAAACACACGGCTCAGCAGTGGCAGCCTTCGACTCCATGACATGCATGGGATTTAACCCCATCATGATTCATCACTAAAAATTGAGAACTCAACAGGGGAAAAAATGGCGAGAAGAATAGGTAAAAAAGCCTACCTGAACTACAATAACTTCAAAAATTAAAAATGAGGCGGCGACGGCAACAGTAGCAATGACGTCGACAGCAGCAGCGGCGGCAGAAACAGCAGCAGCAGCAAAAACAGTTGCAGAAGAAGTCAAGAAGATGAAGAAGAAAATAGGGCAGGGAATAAACAGAGAATGTGAATTTAATTCACATTCCCTCATTCTCTTCTCTCTTAAAGTACCAAAAGAAACTGTCCACCACCCGAGACACAGTTACGGCCGAACATGGGAAACGTGCACAATAAATGCAAATAACACCTTTTTAGAAGAAGTTATGAGGGAGAAAAAGCGCACCACATGATTCTTCTTCCGACTATAGCTGTCACCCAATCATAAGAAGAGGGGCAAATTGTAAGTACACTTATGTATCTCCCTCGCCACGTGTACTAGCAAGCCCACGTGGAGGCCACGTCATAAAGGTGAATGGTACATAGGGGCATCCAAGGATCTAGGTGATGGGCCATACGTCGAGATCAACAGTCGAAGGTGAAGGAACATCAACGAAAGGTATACCCACTTAACACCAAGGAGCTACACGGCAGCACTTTATCTTATCTCGAGATGAGATGTGATCAACGGCTGGGGAAGGCCCAACTGACATAGACGTGACAAGGGAAGACTGACATTGCCTAACGCAGAATGGACCACCCAAATCACTCGCATTTAGTGATTCTCAGAGGGCACGCGATATCTAACCAACGAAGGAGATGAAGATTGGTCAGCGTGATGATCTTAGAAATAATAGAAGCTGCGGGATGACAAAGAGGTCCGCTGACTATGCAAAAAACACAAGAAGATAAGATTACAACAGCTCTTTTCCAAGGGACCCACTTAGATAAGCTATATATATGTCCCTTCCTAATACATGGAGGGGGGTCGAACAATTGGAGGGAGAGAGAAGAAGAGAGAAACCAGTGAGAAGTAAGTATGAGCGCTAACCTTCGGGTTTCATGTATCACCTAAAGTCTTTCGAATGTTCTTGTAATCTTTTACCACATAGTGAATACCCCCCAGACTTGTGGATGTAGGCCTTAGAGATGAACCACATAAATCCTTGTCTCATCTACATTTCGTGTTTGTATATCTTTATATTCGTATGTGTTTCTTAGATCTATCATTACGGACGTTGAGGAGATCGTGACGAACCCACGGGGTTTGGAATCCATGAATCAACATCTCTCCAAGCATCTCATGCCATATTCATACTTTAATACTTGCATTCAGTACATGCGGAGATTGGTTGTGGACACGTTGATGCCTACGTGATTTTCGTGTTCACATAGCAGGTTTGGGATACAATGTTTATGCACATACATAGTTGTAGGTTAATGAGTTGCCTGTGTGTGCACCAAGTTTAGAGCGTCTGCAGCGGACGACCAAGAGTAAAAATTTGGTCTTTAACAGAGACGTAGTGGGACGGAGTAAAGACTAAATACTAGACCATACCAAATTTCCAGACTAAATTTGGTCTGCGACCAAGACCAAACCTAAATTTAGTCGGGTGTTTATATAATGTTCGCTTCTCCACGAGAGTTTGTACAGTCTCCGCTTGACGTCAAGCGTTGGTAATGTGTTCGTCCCGTAATCAGACGTAGATATAAAGTACGCCCCAATGGCGCGTTGATTAAATGTGTGCTCCATCGGGCGTAGATGAATTTAACGCCTGTCTTCAGGCGCATATATAAGGTACGCGCCATTCACGTGGTGATATAGTTCACGCCTGATTCCAGGCGTTCATATAGTTTACGCCTCACTCAGGCGTAGATAAAGTCCCCGCCTGCTGCCAGGCGGTGATAAAGTTCACCCCCCATGATTTTTTTTTATTTTTTTCTTCTTTTTGAAACTGAAATTTGTTTTTCAATTTTATAGCCAACACTTATTTTTAACATTAAAAAAAGTTAGTGTGATCCAAAATTGAGATAACATTCACAGAAGGGATTCAAAGATCATATGTAATAGAGCATTTGGATTATTTACATGCTATAAAGACACTTAAGTTTAAGACTTTTATACACCATAGTAAGAAATTGCCAAAACAAAAAAAAAATGAATAAATATACAGCTTAAGTAGGACCATGAACCATTTGATTAACCAACACTAGTAGTCGTCGTTGCAGATAAAGAAGAAGCATAACGTTAGATATAACGATATCTGTTCGCCACGGAAGAACCTAATGGGTGATCATGGAATAATGTGAATTAAAAGAGAATCGACTGAAGAGAAGGATATGGGTCTGTTTGAGGTATGGTAGTCGCGCTAGAAGCTCAAACATAACCCTACTGCTTCATTGACGAAGATGGTGGTGAATTCCTTAGCCAAATCCATCAGTTCCATATATACTGTAACACTATGCATGATTACCCTGCTACTGTAAGAAGAACTTCTTTGTAGTTGTATAGTTAGGTAGTGGTACAAAATTCCAATTTCAGTAAAAAAGAAAAGATACAGAATTTGAATGAACTAACCCTACTGCTTCATTGACGAAGATGGTGGTGATCATGTAATTTACTTACGCCCCATGGGGCGTTGACTATACAAATGCCTGTTGACAGGCGTACATTTTACTAACGCCCCATGGGGCGTTGATTATACCACCGTCCAATCACCTGGTGTAAACTTTACCACCGCCCCGTCACGCGCGTAATTTTTATCACCGCCCCACACCGGGCGTAGTCTTTATCAACACCTGAACGAGGCGTACTTAATATATCCACTCCACAATCAAGCGAAGATTATAACTACGCTCGACCAAATTTACTCGCCCCCCACTGCATCACTCAACGGACTAAACCCAAATATGGTCTTTTTTTTTACTCTTTAGTCTTTACTCTTAGTCGCACAGCTGCAGACGCTCTTAGATTTCCAAGCGAAAATTTTAATTGAAAAATGAAGCACATAAAAATTGAGACAATGAAACACATAAAAATTGAAAGGAAATAAGCAATATCCATGTGTTCCTGGAAAAGTATACCATGGCCAAGGACCCATATAACTATCATGGAACTACAATTATGGACCAGACGGTAAAGTCATTGGATTTAATGGTCTAAATGCTCCAGAACTGTCTCAAAGAACCCCATCATATCGTTTAAGACAGCATTCTGGTTCTGGATGAATAATGTTCATTCCATTATAACTACGAATAAAGGGTTTGGTCCAACAATTCGTGTAATCAATGGCATGGAATGCAATGGAGAAAATTTTAATGTCGTGACAGAGAATAGCTAAACAAAGTGGAATAAAAACACAAAGAAATTGCAATATAATGTTCTGATTTTATTTCCTTAGAGAAGAACTTACAATGTTTACCTTTTAGGTTAAGTTTTTGCCCTAGGTATTACTTCTTCTTCTTGTCTGTTTCCTGTTAGAATTCCTCTAGTTTTCTGTTGTGCCTTCTGCAAGCACTCTATGTGCTCAGCTAAAACTAGTAATAAACAGAACGAGTAATTTTCTTTATTTTTGTAACCTTCTAGGATTAAAACTCTACTTCTAGAATTACTTGGAGAGTAATTCAGGGGTATTTTAACCTAGGAATAGGGTATTATAATGGGCCTTAAACCCTAAAACGGATCAGACCTCCCCCATTAGGAGGCTTTTGGTCCCTCAAAAGCATTGGACCAATAGGTGGGGATATTTCGCTTGCAGCTGCTCTCTTGAGTACCACTTTGCATGCTTAAAGTTTTCCCCCTTAAGGCAGACTTGGAATAACTCTTGTTCTCCCACTCTAGACATCCGTGTCTTCTTGCTAAAAACCATATCTTTTGTTATTACTTCACTAGGAATTAAGTCTTGCACAATCGGTAGTAATGACTCATTTCGCTCATCAAGCAACGAAGGTTCAAAAAGTAAAAGATTCTCAGCATTTGTTGTAGAGTATATCTGCATATAGCTTGGAAAATCTGGCTTGAAAGAATTAGTGCCATATTGTTCCAGAATTCGAAATAGACCATAGCGTATAGGTTTCAAGTTCTTTTTGGGGCCCTTGTAAACGGTTTTTTCCAATATATAGCTAACCAGACAAGGTCACCATCTTGAAAAGTATGTTATGTTCGATGCTTATCATGTCGCTGCTTGTACTGTGCTTGTGTTTTCTCATGATTTTCACAAACTTTTTCATGAATCTGTTGATTCCAAAAAAATTGATTTCTAAGCGATTGCATGTTACTAAAACCTAGTTTAGAGGATTGGGTTCATAGAAAAGTACCTGATTCGACCCATTTCCTCCTCTTGTGTGATACGAGAGGCTTCGGCTTCCTCAAGCACTTCCTTCGTTTTCTTTCGAATCACTTCAACGATTCCGGGCTTCTTATCACTAGGAAAATTCTTGTTAGTAGGATGCTTCATTCTTGATGGTTTCGACATTTTATAGAAGAAAGAAAACGATTAATCGTTTTTAGATCGTCGATAATCCACGATTTTTGGTTTCAAAAAAAAAAAGAAAAAAGAGAGAGTAGAAGGGATGAAGAATCGATTTATGAGATAGAAATGAAAATTGATTTTAGTTTTAGGTTTATTATTAAGAGTTGATGGGGGTAATTGAGTAATATTAATATTTTTAGAGGGTAATTTTGGTAGTTTCAATAAATTTAGACACCCCTTATCATTGTATAGGGCTGCACATGGGTCGGGTTTGGCATCACCCACCACCCAACCCACTTATGGTGGGTGACATAACTTGTCACCCGTAACCAACCCAACTTTACAATGGGTCGGTTTTCACCCGACCCACATTACGGTGGGTTGGATCAGGTGGGTGGTGGGTTACCCTCCATACAATACAATGAACATTACACTACAGTTACAGACTTACAGTCTTATTGTTAAACTTACTTGTATACAAATAACTAAGACTCTTACAGGTGACGATGTTAATTGATTGTTGCTAGTGATGTTGTGATTTGATTTACAAAGCGAAGAGAAAGTGAAGAAAAGAAATTGAGTCTGAGTCTGAGAGGGAGAGAAGAGGCTTCCGCTGAAGGGATTTAAGGAAACTTAAGAGAAGTTAGCGATGATTAGGGTTAGGGTATTATATATCATTACGATTAGGGTTAGGGTATTATATATCATTACTTCAACGGTTGTGGTTCATCTATGATAGGTAATCTAAGGGATAGAATTGACTTAGAAATATTCAGGTGGGTGGGTGGGTTGGGTCGGGTGAGGGAAGTTGTGACCCATAGTCGACCCACCATACGATGGGTTTTGATGTTGTGACCCATAGTCGACCCGCTCCTAGGTGGGTTGGGTCGGGTGTGGTTAATTTCAGGCGAGTGTGGGTTGGGTTGGTGGGTTGAGTCGGTTTTGTGCAGCCCTATCATTGTATATTAGGTGGATGAAGTAATCTCCAATTAAGTAGCATAGGCCCCAATTTAACCAGGTTAACAAAGAGATACTTTTACTTTTTCGATTTAGCATTTTTTTTAGGCCAAACTGAAAAAAAGTGAAAGTATCTTTTTTTTTAAACGGAAATAGCATTATCTTTAAAAGTTTTTTTATTAAACCTTCTCTCCAGCTGAACCTCTGGTTAATAATAGAGACATGTTTTTGGGCATGCCAAAAAATTACCGGGCATACTCAAGGTTCGGCTCACAACTTGTGAGCCGAACCTAAACAAAATGTATGCCCGATAATTTTTTAGTATGTCCAAAAACAGCCCTCTAATAATAACTGAGTTGGATGATGGACCCGTCAAATCTGTAGTTCAAGTTATGTATGAAATGGTAAAAAAATATATATCAAAATCAGGCCCATGAACCTATTTTAGGCCCATTCTGGTCACTTAAGGTTTTGGACAATTTTTCTTTTTTTATTTGAAGCATGAAATTTTAGGGGTGAGCATGGGCCGATTTTTGACTCATCCGCATCCAATCCAACATCCAACGGATTTGCATCCAATGGATGCACGGATGAACGGATTGGGTGCAGATAATCTAATGGATTTGTGTTAATTAAAATTTATAATGAAAAAAATAAAACCAATATAGATGACTTCTTATAGAGCCTACACATTTTATATACGTAGAAAAATATAAAAGTGCCATGGACAACACTCCAAGCAAACACCTTAAAAAATCTAAAATTATCTATACATTTTCAAGGAACTATATAAATGCTCTTAATCTAACGGATATGGATGTCCAACGGATTTTCAAGGTTGCATCCGGCCCAATCCATAATCCGTTGGATTTCAAAAATATCATCCGCGTCCAACCCATTAGCGAACGGTCCGGGAGTCCATCCGCAAAAATACGGTTGGTCTCGGTTAAATGTGTGGATTACGGATAAAATGCTCACCCCTAATTTTGGACAACTATTCATTCAGAAAGCTTTATTGTATCACTGTTCACTGGTACCTACCATACTTTGTGTCCCATAAGCTTATCATAGGAATAAATTGGTATTTTGAGAAGAAAAAAAATATAACCAGTTTTTAGAAGAAAATTATATGATAATCGAATTGGTAAGAAAGTTTAGGCATTTTGTTTGAGCCGATCAATTTGATCCTAAGACTAAAGTTACGGGGGGGGAGGAGGAGGAGGGGGATGCTATAAATAGTGAGCTAATTTTAGAATTTAAGTAATGTGAAGAAAATAGAACTAATATGAACTTTGCAAGATTGGGATTGTGTTACTAGACGCAAGTTTCTACAAGTATTGATTGGTTTCTTCCTTCTCGAGATACATCAACAACGGTTGCGAAACAGGTAATCACTTGTCTAAAACTATATAAGTGATGCAATTTTTAGTTTTGTTTCATAGCTACTGTGGTGTGTATCATGGAGTGATAAATCAACTAGCTGCTTAACACTTTTTAGGCCGTAACTAGATTCTCTACCGGTTTAGGTAAAATATCTAATTCGTTCCCCAACATGGGAGTTCATTTCTGGAGGAGAAATTTTGGGACCTCCACGTTCCTCTGGGTCCAAATAGCTTGGACCTTAAAAAGAATCTCTTTACTTACAATTAAAACCATATCCTGAGGGGGGGAAAGGACTGGCTAGAGGACGAAAAACTGAACTACTCTAGAAAAAATTATTTACAAAAAAGAGTGATCAATGCCATAAAACACAGGTTGACGACGTACGAAACCACAGGTAGATTTTTCAGATGTGTTACGTACATTTTTCCAACTCATGCACAAACGAGAGTCTTGCCTTTTTCTAATCAGTTACAGACATGATAACATCAGAATATCAACACTCAAACTAGCTCATCAATAAGGACCACGTACACACTTTTATCAGTTTTTTCTTCAAGGCAAATACGGCATGTACAGATACAAACACATACTTACGTAGAATGCTGTTTTGGTTCCACTGAGTTTGTTTCTTTTCCATGAGAAACAAAAAAAAAAAAAAAGTAATCACAACAGAAAGTAAGTCATAAAGAGCCATTCCCGGTCTTGTTACTTTAACAGTTTAACCTATAGTTGGTTAATTTTCCGTATTAGTAGTGCACATACCATGACAAAATCAAACACAAGAAATCCCATTTTTATATCCTTTTATTAAATTTGACCCTAACCCTAAGCAGTTTGATCACTAAAACAAAGTTGAAATCCAACTCGGAAACCACTAGCTTAAAACACGAAAGGATTTCTAACCTTTTCTCTTCTTCCTTGTTCTTTCCTGCAAAAACTTTTTTGTGTATGTGGATGGTTTTAATCCTACATCAAAGATAATATATCCTAATTTGTGTTAAGATTGTGTTAATTACAACACTTTTTCTTGTCTTACGTGCATTATCTTTAAACACACCATCCAATAGCAACTTAATGAAGATCCTAATAAAAATGAAGATTTTTGATAAACTTTTTTCATAGTGTATGCTCCCTTCATTGAAGTCATCAGATCCTGCCAATAATTAATCTCTGATACTTGTTAAGTTCTGGTAATCTCATATACATTGACAAGTGTCGTCTGACGAGGATGACATGTCGCTCCAAGAGATTGCCATGTGGGTTCTAGACTTGTGTTTGGCGTGTGATGGAATGTGGATATGCCATTCTTTAAATGACAACATTTGTCACTAAGGGTTGTGCTGTTAGTGTTTGGTTGATCATCTCCCCATTAAGCTTTGAACGTTCCACCACCACCTTAGTACGCTCTCACATGACATAAATATGTGACGTGAAATGTCTAGTACAAAAGGAACATGTGCAGAGAACACTGAGTACTTGTCTAGAAATAGAAAGTGGGAGAGGAGGAGGAGAACATTAGAAGAGACAGAGATTTGGGTTTACTTATATGAACTGATCCTATTGTTGTTGTGATCACAACCAAAATGACAAAGATTTGATGTGATTTTAATCACCATTAAGGTTTTTTTACGTTGAAGATAAACACAACCACTACTGCTTCAATCATGGTTAGAGGAGATGGAGGGGGGAGATTACCATCTAAAGGGTTAACCAAATCATGTATTCTGGTCATTGGTAAGATTCATTTTTATAATCTGTTTTTTTTCCTTCTAAGCTTCATTCTTTTCTTTTTTTTAGAAATTATAATTCCGATCAAAACTTCTATTTATTTTATTTTCGCCTTTTTTCTGTAGTGGTGGCTGGTGTGGAGAGGTTTGCATTCAAAGGGGTTGCGTCGAATCTTGTTACGTATCTGACGGAGGTGTTGAAGATGAGCAATGTTGCAGCGGCAAAAACAGTAAACAGTTGGGCTGGAATTTCGTTCTTGTTGCCGTTGTTAGGCGCATTTCTTGCAGACTCCTATTTGGATAGATATTCTACCATTCTGGCCTCTTCTGTTCTCTATGTTGCTGTAAGTATTTAATTACTGCATTTAACATTTCATAGCCAGATATATTTAATAATTACTCAAATTAATTTTGAGAAAGCTCATTTTTTTGCTCTGCTACATTCAATAAAACATAGCCAGATATTTAATAATTACTCAAATTAATTTTTGAGATAGCTCATTTTCTTGCTTTGCTACATTACTGAGTTTCAGAGTGAAACGTAAAATCCTAAAATAATTTTCGTAATTATTATTATTATTATAATGTTAAGTACGTCATAATCTCACTCCTAAAGCGATGGTAACGTACTGGAAGCATAGAATTAGTAAATTACTGATAATAGTTAGCAGATGTGTGGTGGGTCAAGAAATCATTTTTGACTTCATTAATTTTAATAGTCAGGTGGTTTGTCCTCAACCGACTTCTTGATTTATCAATGCATGATGGGATATCTCTTTGATGGGAACTTTTAAAAGCGCACCCGTTTTTGGTGCATGGCGGGCTCTGGCTGGTCCTCGATTTAGGACCCACGACACCAAACTTTTGTGTTCATTATGCCAACCTAATGGACACTACTACTGCATTATGTAACAAAAATGCGCACTAAAACATTTGATTTTTTAGGTAAGAATACTGTGCTAGGTACTACAATGGTGATACCCAGTATCATTTTTAGGATCAATTTTCGTTCGCTTTAGCATTTAAGCTCCTTTGGGCAGGGTCGTCGATTAGGCAACAGATGGGGTTAAGTGTAAGGGTGTCAATGGATGTCCGAAAACCCGTTATTCGTTCGAGTTCGCATTCGGAAAATCAAACATTATTTGAAAATAGTTTTCGGATTCGGGTTTCGGATTATTTTTTATCCGAATACGGATTCGGATATGGAGGTATTCGCATCTGAAATATCCGTATTCGAAATTGATGTATGAATATATATATTTTTTAAACTTAGGAAAGTGTAGATCGTATCAAATTTTTTCCCCTTTATATTGCAGCATTTTGTTAAATTTTATTAAAAAATATAGATAATTCTTTTAATTCTAATTAATTTTTATTATGTAAACATTAATTTTGTGCAAAAATTAAAAAAATTATTTTTATTTTTCCTTATGATTTCAGATCGGATAATTATCAGATATCCGGATAGAACTTCGGATACGAATTTGAAGTGAAAATTACTATATGTTCGAATTTCGATCGAATTCGGATAGTATATGGTATTTTCGGATTCGGATGTCGCATCCGTATGCATCCGTTTACGAAATTGGTTAAGTGGCAAAATGCCCCAAAATGGATCCCAAGGTTATGAAAATGTCCCCGACGTTAGGGAAAAGATTAGAGTGTCCCTATCGTTTGGTGCGTTTTGATTAAGATGGATATAAATTAATTTCATTCCATTAAGAAGGATATAAATGGAATTTCAAAACTCCATTGATTGGTCAAGATGCCCAATTTTGATCAAAATGCCCCAAAACTAACGGAATTGGGCATTTTAATCTTTTCCCTAACGTCCGGAGCATTTTCACAACCTTGGGGTCCATTTTGGTACATTTTGCCACTTAACCCCAACATATATTTCGCCTGAGTCATAATGGCAAGTCGACTATTATCTTTAAGGAATAGTTTGTTTTCAATCATTTTCAGGAAACCTTTTTTGCATAATCTCTTTTACATTTACGTGTGTTGATACGCCAAGAAGTACTGCCACGTCTAAACATAATTATCTTACTGTCGGTCGCTTCATGTTTTGTTGGTTATAGGGATTGGTGGCATTGACATCGACAGCACTGGTATGGGAATGGATAGCTAAGAGTAGTCATGGCCATGAAAAGACTAGTTCAAGTCCATGGTCCTCTTTCCCACTGTTTTTGTCTCTTTTTTTGATCGCTTTAGGACAAGGCGGATACAACCCGTGTTTACAAGCCTTTGGAGCAGATCAACTTGAACTTAGGAAAAATGAGACTCGGCTGAAACAGTTGCCAACTTCAAATAACCCCAAAGATGGTGATGCAGATGATGATGAAAACACTTCTTATGAGAAGATGAAAAGTATGTTTTTTAAATGGTGGTATTTCGGTATAGTTATCGGGAGTTTGCTAGGTGTATCTCTAATGTCCTACCTTCAAGATACTTTTGGTTGGGGAATAGGTTTTGCTATTCCTTCCATTGCCATGGCGCTGTCTGTTGCTCCTTTCACATGTGGGACTAGGTTTTATACGATTACCGAAGAACAACCCAAGCCAGCTAGAGAAAGCACTGCACCCACAATAAAAAGCTTAGTGGACTCCATTAAGGGTGCTGCACAAAAGTTAATGCATCGCAATTATGCCACCTTACCAACAAATCTATCCGAGGCAGTCGAACTTGAGTAAGCTCCTGTCTTTCATTTGATGCATAATATATCTTGTGTGGTAATAGTGCTTTTAACTCAAGTTGTACGTTTCATTTATAGGCTTCAGCAGGAACCACTGTGTAGCCAGCATTCTGGTGATCAACGATGCAACAACATGGCAAACAAGCCTAACGGGGAAGTACAGGATACCGTTGAGGAAACAGGATCTATATTAAGACTAATGCCAGTATGGGGAATGTTATTAATTTTTGCAATCATTTTTCAACAACCCGCAACTTTCTTCACTAAGCAAGGTATGACAATGAAGAGAAATATCGGTAAACATTTTATGATCCCTCCAGCAACATTACAGAGTGCAATAAATGTTTCCATAATTCTTTTAATGCCTTTATACGACAAACTAGTAACACCAGTGTATCGATTATTTACCGGAAGTGACAAGGGGATTAATGTGATGCAAAGGATGGGTTTTGGTATGTTTTTGTCAGTAATTGCTATGTCAATCGCAGCAATTGTTGAGACAAAAAGGCTTGAAATTGGTAGAAGAGAACCAAGCATCAGTCCAGTTCCATTATGCATCTTCTGGTTACTGCCCCAGTATATCATCTTGGGTATCTCGGATGTTTTTACAGTTGTTGGTATGCAGGAGTTCTTCTACAGCGAAGTCCCTAACAAGATGAAAACTATGGGAATGGCTTTACATTTAAGTGTTTTCGGTGTTGGGAGTTTCCTTAGCGCAATCTTAATATCGTTCATCGAGCTTGTCACAAGTGATAGCGATGGAAAACATAGTTGGTTCTCGGATGATATGAATGAGGCACAACTAAACAACTACTACTGGCTATTAGCATTTGCATGCGCATTGAGCTTGTTTCTCTTTGCAAGTTATTCGCATAAATATTACAACAAGTAGGTGAGTTGAAATACATCAAGATTGCAAATAAATTTTAATTGATTCAGTTTGAGAGTAGTAAGGTTTTACCTCCTTTTGCTGGCATTTTTAAGAGTAACTTTTGTACATACACATTTTAGTATTATTGTTGATGCTTTTTGGAGAGTCGATAAAAAATAAAAAAAAATGTTTTGTGGTAGGGATTCTCTGTTGTACAGCTTTTGATTCTGATCGGTATAGGATCTGTAATGATTAGTTTTTAAGATTTGAAATGTTTCTAGATTTTGGGGGAATATATGGGTTCTTAATCACCTGTCCGGTCAAGGTCCTGAAAGGGCATATGTGATCTTGTCCCCAACTTCTAGTTAGATATTTGGACTGAGAAATGGTTATCTGACATATTATTCCTAATGATATTCCGAACAAGATTGCTGACTTGGTAACGAATCTTGGAATAGGCAGGTATTGAACTTGTATCTTGTTGTCTTTGTCGGTGTCAGTGTCACTGTGGGTGATTATACCAGTGACCTAAGTTCGAAACTTGTGGGTGATTATACTAGTGACCTAAGTTTGAAATTCGCTAGCACCAAAAATTATTTACCGATCAAAAAAATAAAATGTCTTTGCACTGGGACATTACCGGTACCAAGCCTTCAATCAGACAGTTTGCGTAAAAATTGGTAGCTCAGACAAAAATATAAAATAAAATGCCAGTTGAACAAAATTTACATAGGAAAAAAAATCAAGAAATTACTATTATTATTATGCGTATATATTCAAATTTGAATTTGTACATCAAAAGGCGAGCTAAAATCAAGAATTCACTACAACATAGAAAAAATATACAAGAATCAAAGAATAGATAAAACTAAATCAATACAAAATTACTTCAAAAAAAGAGACCTTCTCTTTTCTTTCATTTCATAATACTACTACTGTATTTGGGCTCTCTTATGAAACCCCATAGTTGCACCTTCTTTAACTTTCTTACCACCACTTAACCCATCTACAGCAGAAACCACTATGTAACCAGCATTCTGGTGATCCGCCGATGCAACAACATGGAAAACAAGCCTAATGGTGCAACGATGAAACTGTTGGGCATTAGTAAATGAGATCTCAATTCCAGCTATGGTACTTTCTGTAGATATCTTACAACTATATAACTAGAAAGAGTTCACTGTCCACAATCAAGGAATAATCCCTCACCGCCGCGCGAGAAGCGTCCACACTTAGGATGCTGAACATTTTCAAGACTGCAGTAACAGCAGCCGTTGTTTCTATCTCCTACAAGATGAATTCATACAGTTGCCAATACAATTAGTCATAAATCATAATACTGATCCGCGATGACAAACAAGTCAATTAGCAACTGTAAGAGAAAAAGACAAGTAAAATCACACAGCCACATCTACATGTTAAATACAAACCTGAAATTGAGTCTCTTGGCCCCATGCAATTGCAAAGGTTGAAAGAAGGAACCCCGCAGGTAGTTGTCAGTTCGGCAAAAAACATCTCCTCTGGAGCATCAGCAACATCACTCTTCTTTGCCATGAAGTTGACATGGTAAAGAGTGCATGTCTCAAGAAGCACCTTTGTAATGCAACCAGGCTCCACCAGCTCATATTTTGAACCCTATGAATTTAGGCCACGACAAGAGAACAAAAAAAGAAAGATTAAGGGAATCCAAAAAAAAAAAACAATTGATTTTCAAGAAAAACAATAAAGATTCAGAAGAAAATTTACTCGTCGACTGTTATAGAGACACAAGGCTTCAACCATGTATTCTACTGGAGACCTGAAATTGTTAAGATTAAAAATCAAAATCACTCAAAAGTTTGAGCAAATCATTCAATTGAGTTTATGATAAAGATTGAGATGTGATGTCTAAGTTTAATTTCACAACCTCTGCTTTCCCTATGTTCGTCCATAAAAAAGCTTTCACCAAGACATTCAATTCATACTTGAAAACAAGTACTGCCTAAGCTGACCGTAAAAGCATAAACATACTACACAAAAGGTAAAAGAGCACGACAAAGATAGTAAACAAGCAAAGCGGTAACACTCTTATATGTTACCATGTATGTACATACGAGTTCAACTGCCATGGAAAAGAAAAGGAAGGAGAAAATGCACCAAACTATAACCTACTTTACTCGAACTCTTTTTTGAAGAGTCATTCTTTTAAGAATTACGTAAAACAAATATGTGGCAGCCAGGATGGCTATGGAGAAATTTAGTAGTATGTTTTTAAAACGTATTGGACACGGGTAAGACAAGGTAAGCAAACAATGTAAAGTAACAGTAGTATAAGTTAAATCAAGCAATTGGTAATAAAACCCAGAAACTAACATCAGCAACCTTAGCACAGATTCAATATACGTAACAAAAGAAAAATGTTTGTGGGAATATTTACTAAAAGAGGGATGACCAATAAATAGCTAACAGGGGCTTCAAAATCCCCCAAAAAGAATCTCAATTTATAACTCGATTAGGGATTCCAAAACCCCAGGTCAGTTAAATAATTGTACGGAAAAAGTAAATAGAATTACCATTCAGAGCCATCAAGTGAAGGATCAGACATATCAGTCGAACGCAAACTTTTGAAGCTAGGTGAAGAAGAATTACCGGTGGCATCATCACGGAATAATCCACGACCACCACGCGAGAATCCTCCACCCTTAGGATGCTGAACATTTTCAAGCCTGCAATAACAGCAGCCGTTTTTTTTATCTCCTGCAAGACAAATTCATAGAGTTGCCAATGCAATTAGTCATGAATCATAATAGTTATTCCCGATTGACAAACAAATCAATTAGCAAGCAAAACAATGCACCTAACTGTAGCAGTAAGAGACAAATGAAACCACACAAGACACAACCAGAACTACAAGTTAAATATAAACCCGAAATTAAGTCTTTTGGCCCCATGTTTTTGCAAAACTTGACCCAACGAAACTCCCCTGTTGGTAGCTTCCGGAACATCCTCTCTGGTAGTTGCCAGTTCAGCGAAAAACATCTCCTCTGGTGCATCAGCAACGTCAGTCTTCTTAGCCGTGAAGTCGACATGGTGAAGAATGCATGTCCTAAGAAGCGCAGATGTAAGGTAACCAGGCTCCACCAGCTTATATTTTGTACCCTACGAATTTTAGCAAGAGAACATTTAAAAATAAGATTAAGGGAATCCAACAAAAATGGCAATTGAAAAGCAACAAAGATTGAGAAGAAGAAAACTGACTGCTTCTTTGTTATAGAACCTCAAGGCATCAGCCACATATGGCCTTGTTACATCGCGAACTTGTTTAGCTGTGTACTTACGCTCCTTTATGCGGTTCTTAACCAGGTATTCTGGATCAGGCCTGAAATCGTCAAGATTAAAACCAAAATCACTCAAAAGTTTGAGCAAATCAAAGGCATTCAACAAAGATCACAACCCCTACTTGCCCTATGTCCGTTCATAAACAAGCTTTTACCCTACAAAATCACTCAAAGAATTAAAACGAGTAAACAAGCAAAGCGGCAACATTTGAGTTCAACTGTTCATGGAAAAGAGAAGGAATAAGAAAATGCACCAAAACTTAAACCTAGTTTACTAAAATTCGAGTCATTCTTGTAAGAATTATTGGAAAATTAAATGGAATTACCATTTAGACTTGGACACATCCGCGGAACGCAATCTTTTGGAGTTAGATGGAGAAGAAGAACGAACGCTGCGATCAAGTGCCGGATCGTAATAACAGATAATTCCCTTTGTAACCACCATTGCTTTACTCTCTCTCTGTCTGGACTCAAAACACCTCTACCTTCACGCCTCACTCAGTAAGTAATGTATATATAGTTGAAATATTATGGGCTTGTGGAATGGCAAGTCTGACTTAACTTTCAGGTCCAGTATGATGTTTCCTACAGCCCGTTCGTTTCAAGGAATTGTATTCCTTGGAATCCAATTCCTAGGGAATGCGTCCAATTCCTTGAACCGAACGGCGCAAATGAACTCTATGTAATTGGGAATTTTAATTCCTATGAATCAAATTCCCTCTAAAATGATAGATTTCCATTGCATTGGTCCAATAATGCAATGGAATTGGATTCCAGGGTAAAAACAAAGGTAATTGAATTACCTCAACCGAACATAATTTTTTTGGATTGGAATCAAATTCCTTAGAATCCAATTCCAAGAATTGGATTACCCCATAATTGAATTCCTAGCATTCTAATTCTCCCAACCGAACGGGCTGCTAATATAATTGGTTTCCTAATCCAAACACATCTTATTTAATTTCACTAGGCAGATCATGAAAGTAAAAGAAGTACTTACAGTGTAGTCAAATGAGATATTTATAGACTTTCATAGATATTTATAGAGAATGATGTTTATCCGCCAGCGGATACTATTTACCCGCCCTTCAAAGATTCATTTATTATATTATTATGTTATAGATTTCATCAGTTAAATAATCATAATATATATCGGTTTATATTTAAAAAGTTAATAGCTGGACCTTAAAAATCAAAGTTTGTTCTTTTTGACATGATTTTCCATAGTGGAAAAGGTTTGTTCATCCGCGTGATTTGGCAAAAAAAAAAAATTGTCTGGTTAGTACAGTACGAACTGCCCGGACGCCAAGCATCTTTGCCCAGACCATTAGCAAATTTGTACATCAAAAAGCAGCGCATGCCATGAGCTTTTATGAAAACATAAGCTCTAATTCAAGCATGATCGACTCCCACAACAACCGCCCTTTTCTTTTTCCTTTTTGATTGGTTGATTGTCAACAACAACTGAAACTGAAAGCATAATCTAGACTAGAACTGGACCTATACAATACAATCTTCTTCTTTTTCTGTTGTGTAATGGGGTAAATTGGCTTTTCCATTGGAAAAAAAACGGATCCATTTAACTCGGCTACACACAATTTACATAAAAACTAATATATTTCTACCGCTGCCATCAGGGAATAATCCATGACCGCCACGCGAGAACCCTCCAGTCTTAGGATGCTGAACATTTTCAAGCTTGCAATAACAACATCCGTTGTTTTTATCTCCTGCAAGACGAATTCATAGAGTTGCCAATCCAATTAGAGTCACAAATCCTAATAGTGATCCCCGATTGACAAACAAATCAATCAGCAAGCGAATCAATGCACCTAACTGTAAGAGTAACGGACAAACGAAACCACACAAGACACAACCACATCTACATGTTTAAAACAAACCTGAAATTAAGTCTCTTGGTCCCATGTTTTTGCAAAACTTGACCCAACGATCCTCCCCGATAGTTGTCAGTTCGGAAAAAACATCTCCTCTGGAGCATCAGCAACATCATTCTTCTTAGAAGTGAAGTCGACATGGTGAAGAATGCATGTCCTAAGAAGCGCATATTTAATGTAACCAGGCTCCACCAGCTTATATTTTTCACACTAAGAATTTTAAGGCCGAGGCAAGAGAACATTTAAAAGAAAGATTAAGGGAACCTGGCAAAATTGGCGATTGATTTCAACAAAATCGATAAAGATTCAGAAGAAAAAACTGAGTGCTTCTTTGTTATAGAACCTCAAGGCATCAGCTACATACGGCCTTGCTAGATCACGAGCTTGTTTATCTATGTACTTATGTTCCTTTCGGATAATTGGAAGACGCCTGAAATTCCAAAGATTAAACCAAATTCACTCAAAAGTTTGAGAAAATAAAAAACATTCAATAAAGATCAGAACCCCTACTTTCCCAATGTCCGTTCACAAACAAGCTTTCACCCAAGATATTCCAACTCATACTTAAAACGGAAAATGGGTCATTTGTCCAAATAATTTTAAAACATGGTTCAAATGGACGAGTAAAAATTAGTATGGGTGAAATGGACACCAAAAAAATAGTAAGGATGAAACTGGATTCTTCCTGACTTAAACTTAAAAAATAGCAAGGATGAAACTGGATGCATCCTGATGTAAATTAAAAATTAAAAAAAAAAGTATTTGAAAATGGGTAAGATGAAACTGTTTACATCCTGACTATGTTTACAATTTTGTCCATTTAAACATAATCAAAATCTAAATGACATTTTCACCTAGAAAATGTTGATTTTGGTCTTTTTAACCAATTTTGTGTACTTAAAAACAAAATCACTCAACGAATTAAAATGAGTACTACTGCCTAAGTTGACTATAAAAGCGTAAACATACTACACATCTGTGGCAAAGTGGCAACACTCTTCGTACATTTGAGTTCAATTGTCCATAGAAAAGAAAAGGAAGAAAAATTGCACCAATAGCTTGACCTAAAAATTCGTTAGACGAGACATTCTTGTAAGAAATATGGAAAAGTTAAATGAGAACCATAATAACGGTCAGACTTCTTAGACACATCCGTGGAACAAGGAGAAGAAGAAGAAGAACGGACGTTGCGATCAAGTGAAGGATCATAATAACCGATAATTTCCTTTGTACTTGAACGCAGAACCACCATCGTTTTACTCTCTCTCTCTCTCTCGGGACTCTAAACACTTCTTCAACCTTTACGCCTTACTCAGTACTCAGTAGTACAAGGCTAGTATAACCTTTATTTATAGTGAAAAAATATATTATGGTCTTGTGGAACGGCAGGTCCATCCAGTTAAGGCTGACTTGTTTTTTAGATCTAGTAGTATGATATTTCCTAATCCAAATGGTTTCCAAATCCAACCATTGCTTAAAGTTCTAATTTACATTGGTTACCCTATTTTATAAATTTCACAAATCATGAAAGTGAAAGTATTTAAAAGTGTTGGGTAGATTATTAGCGCACAATTGGGCACAGTAACCCGATTTCCGGTTCATCCCGCATCGCCAATGCTTACCAAATTAAAATGGCTACTTGGAACTCTGGATGAGAAAAAAACAAAATGGATTGTAGAAACGTACAACGGAGGATAACTTGTGAATTGTGTACAGTTACATGACTCTACATATTGTACGCCCCATCGCCTGTCATGTTTGCTTAGACCACTAGCATACTTGTACATCAAAAAAGCAACGAGCAAAGTAGCTTTTATGAAAATAGAAGCTCTAATTCAAGCATGATTTATTCCCACAACAACCTTTTTTTGTCATGTTTGCTTAGACCACTAGCATACTTGTACATCAAAAAAGCAACGAGCAAAGTAGCTTTTATGAAAATAGAAGCTCTAATTCAAGCATGATTTATTCCCACAACAACCTTTTTTTATATTATTTATTGGTTGATTACCAATAACAACCAACTTGAAAGCATTATCTAAAATACAACTCATTAAGGCTAAGTTTTGTGGTATGCTAAGCTAGCAGCTAGAGTAACCTCTTAAATCCTATGCTAGTTCTAAATTAGTATACTAGATGCGCTGAATCATTCAGGGAAAAGTAGATTTAGGAAGTTGGCATTGTATTCCAAAACATCCATTAATTATTGCCAAAATTGAATCCAATGAAAAATAGATTTGGTTCATGTTAGTTTATCAAATTTCAATTTTGTTGTAATGTTCTTCAACCATCTCTAATCTCATTGGTATGTATTCATATCTTGTATCTTGTTCTTGACCAAATAATAAATCTATATGCGCTGAACCATTCCAATTAATGCTTTGGATAAATACTTTAGTTGTGATTAAAAAAGATGATTTTGATTAAGGACAAGAATAATATTACAAGTTGAACCATTCAACGCAACTATCTCGATAATAGTTTCACATGCGATCAATTGCTGGGAGAGGGAACTAGTGTTAATAAATAGCTAGATAACACTTTTTCGCTAATCCAACAGTCAAATATAGCCCATAGGACTTAGTCTAAGGAAATGCAAAGGGGCAATTATTAAAGGGGCGATTTGGCTTATCCATTGAGAAAAAAGAAGAAGAGGGCAACCTTGTGTTAGAGCAATGATCGTTCGAACTTGCAAGCGTTGTTATCTCAATCTTGTTTGTCAATGTTAGTGATCAAAACTATAATTCTTGATTTCTAGTCTACTTAAAGTAATGTCTCGGACTAGGACATATTGTGTAGTTGAGTTTTAGACTTCACAGCGTTCATCATTGAAGACGAAAAACTACTAAGGAGAGCTTGTGTAACTTCATCAACAAAAGGTATGCGGAGATTGAAATGCATCTATCACTTGGAAAGTTTATTTCTACTTTATCTCTTATATTAAGACAAAAGTCGTATTATGATAGTTTTAGACTATGCACATTTGAGATTTCGAGCTGAGTTTAACTCGCTTACATATTTCTCGAAATATATATTGGTAAGCTTTTGCTTCAACCAAGTTCATTTTATATTCTTGACGAAAGTCAAAAGATGATCATGTGAAAATTGCCGAGTAACATTTTACATGGTTTGTGTGATACAATCATTTGGTGTAAACTTGGAATGCTTCGTTATGATTATTTCAATAACTTGAAAATTGCTTTGATGCTAATAGTGTGTTAAAACGGCTATTGTCATCCTCTAAGAAAGTTTCAATGATTGAAATAGATTTTAGAACAATTGGATTTGCACATAGTATGCGTACTTGCATATAAGTAATCCATGTCCGGGATCCATAGTATGCATACCTGTATGCGTACCTGTTGGTTTGTGAAAGTCCGTGTACCTAAGTGCACATACTAGTACGTGTACTTGCGTAAGGTATAAGTTTGTGAATTTCTGCTGAAGTTTGGAAGTGTTAAGGTATGCGCACCCGTTCGCATACTGGCGAACCCAAACCCAGTCTGGTCACTAAGGTATGCGTACCCTTTTGCATACTTAGGTGAATCATGTTCTAAAATCTTCTTGCTCATGAACTAATATACCTATATAATAAGGAATGCAAATCTTTGCAAACCATGGGTATAATGTTCATAAATTGATTCGAGTGAATTAAACTGATTTTGCTTCAATTGTGTTCTTGTATACTTCTATGAGAATATACCAATTTAACAACTCTAATAACTAGTTTCATTTGAGTTATCTGAACTAGTTATGGTTAAGCTGAATAAGGTTGATATGAGAGTATTCGTATAGCTAATCTCGGTTAACTACTATTGAACCAACATGGTGTACACGTTTAGGTACGGTTACATAAACCTAAATGAGGGTACATTTCATTTGTGTATAACAAGCTAAGTTCGATCTAACAGTTGAAAGATATTATCTTGGGTTTAATCAGGTTTTCATCTAACTGTGAATATTGAATGCTTTGTTACCAAGGTAACTAAGATTGAAAACCCTGATTTGAAAACTATATAAAGGAGAACTCTAGAAACTGGGAAACTTAATCCCCACACCTCCCGTGTGATAGTAGTTGCGACTCGAGTCAATTCTCCTTTAACCTTAGGTTTTTCACAAAACCCTGTAGGTTAACGACTTATAGACTTCATTGGGATTGTGAAGACATACCCAGTGACTTTCTATGTAGTTGCGTGTTCTGATCTTGCCGTGTTCTATCGTGATTGAGTAGTATTTTCTCTAAGATTTTCTCAAGAGTGATCTCCGATAGGCAAGATAAAAAATAGTCACAAACATCTTCGTCTCATCGTTTGTGATTCCACAATATCTTTTTTCGCTACCGCGCGATTAATATTATTGTGAGGTGATTGATAATACTAGGTTGTTATTTGGGAATATAAATCCGGATTATAAATTGGTTCATATGCACCTTGATTTATCAAAAGACATAACAAAACTCGTAGGTATTTCTGTGGGAGACAGATTTATCTATTCTGTTAGAGCATTGATCGGTCAAGCTCGCATGCGTTGCTATCTCAAGCATGTTTGTCAATATTAGTGATCAAAACTATAAGTCTTGATTTCTAGTCTACTATAGCTAATGTCTAGGATAGCAAGCGTAGTTGAGCTTAAGAACTCCATGGCGATCATCATACAAGACAAAGGATTACTCAAGGAACTGGTGGATCTTCATCGACTAAAAGGTATGTGGAGACTTGAACTTATCTATCACTCAAAAGTCTATCTATTCTATCTCCTATCTTGAGACAAAATTCGTTTTACTATATAGACTTTGATTATACACATTTGCTATTTAGAGCCGAGTTTATCTCGCCTAACTATTTCTCGAAATTTGTGTTGGTAAGCTTTCGCTTTGTCCAAGTTCATCTTTACCTAGTGACGAAAGTCATGATATGTTTCAATCACTTTGAAAATGGCTTTGACGAAAAATGGTTTGTGAATAACAACTATATAACATCCTCTAAGAATGTTTCAATGATTTAAATAAGAGTTTAGATTAAATAACCATTGTTGGATATAAGCATTGTGTGGTAACACACACACACACATATATATAAGTCCTTATTCCTTGAACCAAAGTATGCATACTTTGTTAATCAGGAAAACCGGAACAAGTGTTGTGAGCTCAGTCCGCGAACCAACGGAAGTTCTCTTTCAAGAATATTTGTTGGAGTTTGTTAACTCCTTCCGGGAACTTAAGTCTGCGTATTCAGTCAGCGTACTAAGGTTGGTTACATCTAAAAATGATTATTCGTGAACTTATACTTATATTATCTAAGGAATGCAAGTTTGAAAACCGTGGTTATAAAGTTCATGAATCAATTCGAGTGAATCAAATCGTTTTTGCTTCGATTGTGTCTTGTATACTTCTATAAGATCTAAGAAATTGAACAACTCTCTAACTAGTTCATTTGAGTCATTTGAACTAGTTATGGTGAAGAAGAACATGGTTGATATGAAAATGCTCATATGGATAACCATTTGGTTAACTACTGTTGAACCAACAAATGTACACTTTTGGGTACGATTACACAAACCTAGAATCGTGCATTTCATTTGTGTGTAACAAGTTAAGTTTTTGATCTAACGGTTGAAAGATATTAGCTTGAATCTAATCAGGTTTTCATCTAACAGTGAATATTGAATGCTTTGTTACTAAGCTAACATTGATTGCAAACCCTGATTTGTAAGACTATATAAGGGAGAACTCTAGCAATTGGGAAACCTAGTCCCCACACCTCTTGTATGATACTAGTTGTATTAGCTAAAGTCGATTCTCCTTTAACCTTAGGTTTCTTCTAGAGACCCTATAGGTTAACGACTTAAAGACTTCATTGGGATTGTGAATCCAAACCGATACTACTTTATCGTAGTTGTGTGATCTGATCTTGTTGATTCTATCGTGTTGAGTACAATCGTAAGGATTGGCTTGAGATTAATATCTTCGATAGGCAAGATATAAAAGTATTCACAAACATCTTCGTCTCATCGTTTGTGATTCCACAATATCTTCTTTCGCCGCGTCGATTAAGATTATTGTGAGGTGATTGATAATACTGAGTTGTTCTTCGTGAATATAAGTCCGGTTTATCAATTGGTTCATGTTCACCTTGATTTATCAAAACATGGAACGAAACTTGTAGGTATTTCTGTGGGAGACATATTTATCTATTATCATAGACTTTTCTGTGTGATACAGATTTTTTTATTAAAGTCTTCGATTTGGGTCGTAGCAACTCTTAGTTGTGGGTGAGATCAGCTAAGGGAATCAAGTGCGTAGTATCATGCTAGGATCAGAGATGTAAGGAGCACAACCGTACCTTGGATTAGTGTGAGATTGATTTGGGTTCAACTACAGTTCAGACCGAAGTTAGTTTGTAGTAGGCTAGTGTCTGTAGCGGCTTAATACAGTGTGCGTTCAATCTGGACTAAGTCCTGGGGTTTTTCTGCATTTGCGGTTTCCTCGTTAACAAAATTCTTATATCTGTGTTATTTCTATTCCTCATTATATTTTGTTGTATAATTGAAATATCACATGTTGTGCGTTTGAATCAATTAATTAGAAATCCAATCTCTGGTTGTTGATTAAAATTGATTGATCCTTGAACATTGGTCTTTGGTACCGATCAAGTATTTTCTCTTATATTCAATTAGACTCACAGATTTCTATCTGCTTGAGTAAGGATTGAATCAAGAAATAGAGATATAACTCTTTGATATACTATATTAAGATTGAGTCTAGTTGATTCTCTTGAAAGTATATTGGAGTTAGTCCATACAGGTTGCTAATCAAAATATTGGGTGTGGTTGTTAGACCCCCGCTTTTTCATATTCCAATAGACTTTTCTATGTGAGACAGATTTGTTAATCAAGTCTTCAACTTTGGGTTGTGGCAATTCTTAGTTGTGGGTGAGATCAGCGAAGGGAATCAAGTGCATAGTATCATGTTGATATCAGAGACGTAAGGAGCGCAACTGTACCTTGAATCAGTGTGATATTTATTAGGGTTCAACTATAGTCCAGTCTGAAGTTCATTAGTGGTAGGATAGTATCTGTAGCGGCTTAATACAATGTGGTGTTCAAAACTGGACTAGGTCCCGGGGTGTTAGAGCATTGCTCGGTTGAACCCACCAAGCGTTGGTATGTCAAGTTTGGTTGTCATATTTTAGTGAAGAAAAACTCATTTAAGAGTCGCTTGATTTAAATGTAATAGATTCAACTTTGTATGGGTTAGCTTAAAAGTATTATCATGAGACATTACAAGTATTACGAAGACTTGAATAAGTGAAGAAGCGCGGAGCTATAACGACAACATAATCCTTCCACTTTAGGTTAGTGATATTTGACTTGAACCGTTTCATTCCCTAACGTATCATTCAAGTCGTGCATATTGAAAACATAAAACTGTGAAACATGAACACTCTAGATAGACATAGTATTAAGGAATACAATATGAAGTTTCTTGCTTAACCAATAAACTTTGTATATAAGACATTGACATAATCGTATGAATGCTATTGTGATTATGTATGGGTATGAGGTGAGGATTTCATCCTAGGGAACAATTTTTACATGTGTTCTAAGGAAGTAATTTCATGATATGTGTGGTGAACCGAAAAGGAAATCGCCAGGCGTTATTGGGGTTGTTCTTCATTGCATATCTTATGAACGACCAATATGTGTGATTAGTATAACCGCTCATGACTTGTTTGTATTCTTGGTAAAACTATTCACATGAGGCCTGACTTATGTATTGGTATGACTTTTATTAGTGAAACCGATCTTAAGTAATCACCTGGGGTATGATCGGGTTGTGTATGTCTGGAATTATTACTGGGAAGAGGGGAACCGATCCTAGTAAGAGGTGCAGTGCATCACAAGGGGAACTGATCCTTGTATGAGGTGCAACAAGGTTTATGGAAGAAATGGGAACCGATCTTATGAACATGTGCAACAAGTTTTTGGGAAGGGGCCGATCATATGGACATGTGAAGTGCATACAAGTTAGATACCAAATATATGTGGGGAACCGATCCTAGTACCTAGTCAGCCATATCTTAGGTAAGCTAGTGTAATTATGCACAATACTCACATGGAGGTAGAAACGAAACTTGTTTTGGTAGAACCGTAAACCCATGAGTTGTGATTGAGTGGAACTTGATCAATCACATAGTTCTTGAATGTCAGATGAACCAATTCTAAACTTGTTTGGAAGTGTGGTAAAACGGTTTCAAGTGAGCAAGCATGGTAAAGACTTGCAAGAGTAAGATGTCGTCACTCTTTGAACACGGTGCATTAATGCTTATTCTATTTTGTTCAAAGATATTCCTTAAAGGCTAAGAAAGAAGTAAATCTCAAGATCGAATTTAAATAAGTTAAGAATCCTTTTAATTAAGGGTTTTTAATTATATATGGAAAATAAGAATTAGTAATGTGCATTTTCTAATTAAAGATATTCCAAGAAGATTTCGATCATTACTTTTGGACAGTGCATTCACAGGAATTATGAAAACCGAATTTGGTGGAGTAATGAATAATATCTTGAGAATATTTTCGGTTTTGGAAATTCCTTGGTGTCCAAACTTCCTTGTCTATAAATACTTTTAGTTTTTATTTCTAGCAAACTAATCTTGCGTAACCTAGACTTACTCTTTTGTCTTTGTTACTGGTGCAGCCGCCTATCGGAGAATAGAGTAATCTAATTAGGTGAAATCTCTTACGGCTGCTCAATTTAAAGTCTTCTTTGGGATTGAGAAGCTCTAGGGAGACCCGTTAGTGGGAAACTAGATATTGCAGTTTATCTTTAGTTTCATATTTATTTGATTGACTAACGGTGGTTGAATCTTGATTGCACCTAGTTTGTTTATGCTTGAGAATCTTCTCTTCTGATATAAGATTCACTCAAACTAGTTCAAGGTTTCGACAAGGATCTTTAGACTGTTGTTAGATCTAAAGACGATCTTGTGATAATCCATTGTTAACAGACTCCGTTATGTGTGTGATTGATCACAAGAGATTCAAGTGATTGTGTGCAGGTGTTTATTGAAGATCTAATAAGATTTGAAGACAAAGAAGATATTGAAGATTTCTTACTTGGTGTTTTTATAGTCTTTGGTGTGCACAATACTTGTTTGGGAAAAAGAGGATCCAATTAATAATCGGTTTATCCTTGTGGTATATTGGATTGATTAATTGAGGAAGATCGGAATCAACACATATCACTTGATTAAAGAGTGTTGTTGGCTTAATCTTAACATTTGCTTTTGGGCATTTGAACGTAAGATAAATCTTGGAACCTAGCAAAGGATTTTATGTTAAGATAAACAAGGGAACCTTTGTGAAACTCATATCACTTGGTTGAAGAGAGTTGATACCAAACAGATTTGTTGTTCATTTACTGTTTGGAATACGAACCAAAGGAATTGGTCCAAGTACGTGACTTTTTTACAGGTTGGAGGCGTGGGAATACAGACGGAACTAGGTGAACTATAGGCTTAGTTGCTTGGTCTCAACTATACGAAATTGTCTTATTTTGTATAGCGGCTTAATCCTGAGAGTATTCAATTCTGGACTATGTCCCGGGGTTTTTCTGCATTTGCGGTTTCCTTATTAACAAAATCTTGTTGTGTCATTTACTTTATATTTCCGCATTATAATTGTTTTATTATAATTAAAGTAAATTGCACAAACGTTAATTCCTATTTACTTGATATGTGAATCCTCTTGAGTTTGGTTAAGTCTGAACCTTTGTATCAAGTAAACACACTTTGTTGTTATATTGTCTCGATCTCGTATCCATAGACGATTATACAAAGTGTGAACCGATTTGTTGTATTGTCTCGACTCAGTCTATAGACAATCACTTTCGGGGAAAGGACTTATAGGAAGGAAAAGTTATAGCTTGAGGTATATTTGGGGTACCCGCACCTTTTCACGGGGTTTTTATGCGTTTGCGGTTTCCTCGTTAACAAAACTTCTGGTGTCTGTGTTATTTCTTTTCCGCATTATATTTTGTTCTATAATTAAAATATCACATGTTGTGCGCTGAATCGATCAATTGGGAAATCCAACCTTTGGTTGTTGATTGAAATTGATTGATCCTTGAACATTGGTCTTTGGTACCGTTCAAGTTATTTCTCTTATATTTAATCGGGCTCACAAATTCTTATTTAATGATTGTGGATTGAATTAAGAGATAGAGATATAAAACTCTAAGATATACTTTTTTCTAGATTGAGTCTGACTATCTAGTTGATTCTTTTGAAAGTATATTGGAGTTTGTCTATTCATATTTCCGAATGAAATATTGGGTGTGGTTTTTGTACCCCCGCTTTTTCTATTGGTATAAGAGCAGACAAACACGTTAAAGACCTCATAAGTCTGAGTTTGTAGCGATTGGAATATGGACAAAAGTGATATTTCTATAAACGTACCACCACTCTTCGATAGCTCAAATTACTTCTGGTGTAAAATTGATATGCGTGCCTTTCTTCAAGCGCGTTATTTTCAATCATGGGTTTATGTGGTTAATGGATATGATCCTCTGGAAGTTACAGAAGGAAAAGTAACAGTTCCAAAGGATATTGGTAAATATGATGTTGCCTAGTTTCTTGCCGCAAAGAAAAATTCTGACGGATTAAATGCTATCATCCATGTCATTACCCCAGATCTCCAGCATCATGTGACTACTTGATCTTCGTCTAAATATGCTTGTGATATATTAGAAACTGTATTTGAAGGGAATACTTATGAAAATGAAGCTAGGCTTCAAAACATAAATTATGACTGGGAAAACCTTCGTATGGCGGATAAAGATTCATTTGATGAGTTTAATCACAAAGTATATGAAATTGTTAATGCGTTTTTTGCATTGGGTAAGACTATTCCTGAAAAGGACATTGTGATGAAAATTCTCAGATCGTTGCCATCCAGATACGATTCTAAGAAGCATGTCATCGTTGAGGGTAATAACCTGGATACTCTTTCCAGAAATACTCTTGTTGTAAAGCTAAATATTTTCGATCTTGAACTACGTCAAAGATAAAAACGTCACTTGCTAGCCAACTCTGTTGCTATATCTGATAAAAGGTATCGACATCCTAAATTGATTGATTCAAGAGATGATAATTGCTTTAGTTCTACTCTTTCACTGCTTATACAACATTTTAAGAAAACTCTCAGACAGAGTAAAAGAAAGTCTCAAAAGAAAGATCATTCAATCAACAAAAGGGATAGAATAATTCAGAAAAACTATGTTAATGAAACTTGCTCCAAGTGCTATAGAAGTGTCCGCGATACTTCCAAATGTTTTGATGAGAAGTTTAGTGAGTTAACTAAAGCATGGATGGATACTCTTGATTACTATCCTGATGAAAACATATGTGAAAGTTCTCTTAACTTCCTTGCTGATAATCACACTTTTCCTCCTAACAGTTCTGATTATTCCATGATATACAATCTTACTTCTCCAGAAGAGTTTTAACTGGAAATGAAAACCTTGATCAAAAAGGTTGATGATCTGGAATATCAAATGTGTATTCTAAGATAAGAAATTTCTGTCATTTTCAATTATGATCCTACTATGATTGATCAAACCTCTTCGATTAACTCTTCTAAGCATTTTCAGCAAGTTATTCCTGAAACTATATCATCCTCAAGTCACTCTGATGATATAGAAAAATACAAGAACATACCAAATAGTTTGGTTCTCTTGTGTAAAAATCAGGATCATCTAGATACTATGTGCACAAGGCATCAAGAAGATTTCTCCTATGTTAAACCTTGTTTTCAGAAGAAGAAATGGAAATCTCCTAAGAAACCCTCATCTATTTCAAAAGAGATTTCCAAAGTCATTCATAGTTTACGAATATCATCAATCAAGGTTTTCAAAACTGTGCTGAAAATAAAGAATAATGCACATAACTCTTCTCTTATGAAGACTCAATAGAAACAAGGAATAACAAATACTTGTTCCTCTCATAAGAAACCATCCATTCCTAACTTGGATTGGAGAAATTACAATCTATACTATGGTTTAAGATGGTTCTTGTTATTTTCTCTCTTAGACAAGAATCATAATCTTCAAGAGGGTTGTGTGAAATGTTTTTGTTGTCTTTATGTGTGTTTTTTCTTTTTGTGTGTGGATCTTTTGTTTTTTGAGTCAAAAATCGTTTCCATACTTAAAACGGCTTTTTCTTGAAAGACCTTCTTTTGGGGATAACCAAATTCTATTAGGGTTTTGGTCAAAGGTTTTTTGGACAAATTTATCTTCCTTCTTTTTAAGATAAAGATTTTTCATAAGTGAGAAGCATTTTATTTACCTCTTCTATCATGTCCTCATCAAGTCTTTCAAGCAAAGAAAGTGATTTCTGGGTTGTTCTTTTTCCTTCTAAAAAGATTTGTTTTGATTCTTCTGATAGTGAGATGTGCTTTGACAAACGCGACTCCACTCTTGATGGGAATCCCTA
Organism: Papaver bracteatum; assembly: GCA_023529315.1. Classification (NCBI taxonomy): domain Eukaryota; kingdom Viridiplantae; phylum Streptophyta; class Magnoliopsida; order Ranunculales; family Papaveraceae; genus Papaver; species Papaver bracteatum. Next base: position 567,638 of record JAJJWX010004572.1, read on the forward strand.
TGTATCTCCTTTTGATAAGCTCTCTTTAACCATGAATCTCATCTTGGAACAAGTAAGTGCCCCGAAGAGTGAAGTTGAATCTTCTTCCAAAACACTTGAAGAAAAGATGGATAATATTGAATCAAGGATTGATCTAATCGAAGATGAGCTTGACGAATACAGGGAATATGATAAGAATGTTCAAAGTAAGTGAAATGCTTATCTAAATTGTTTATTTTCAATAATTATCTAGGAAACTTCTTATGAGAATTTATTCTTATGTTTTTAAGAAGGATAACTAGGGTTTGGAATAGCCATTGTGAGTACACATAGCTATTTCCAACGATATTCTTGTGTTTTAAAGAAGGATAACTAGGGTTTAGATTAGCCATTATTGTGAGTACACATAGCTACTGCCAACGGTTTTTCATCTTGCAATGTTTTTAGATTTATTTATTTAAATTATAAAGTTTATTTGGAAGATGATTTTTGCAGTATTAATCTTTATGGTTTCATATATTGCAAATTGTTATGGGATATGTTGTTTATGTCCGCGAACCTTGACTATCCCATATGTGTTCAAAAGTTAACTCTATTATATGTCGGTATAAAAGTATTGATAAAAGATATAATGAACTTTTGACTACAAAAGTTAATCCTTTTATGTCATTATGAAAATATTGATGGAAGAAGGGATGAACTTTTGTTCTCAAAGATTAAGTCTATTATATGTCATTGTGCAAATAGTGATCAAAAATAGAATCAATCTTTGATTATTCTGCAGTATTGGTCTTTCTCTGATCCACATCTTTGTGTATGTACTGTGTTGCTCCGTAAGTTCTCTTATGTTGAGCATGGCTAATTGAATTAATCATTTTCCTTGTGGTTAATTTAATTGAGATTTTTGGATACAAATTCATATTTCATGTGGTTTGTTAATGTCCAAAGAAATCCTTATTTTCTTGTAAAAGTAAGGTTGTTCTTGTTGTTCTTTCGGGAATGACATTTTATGGGGGAGAGTTCTTTTTGAACTTGTGCTTAATTTCCAAATATTTGTGGGGAGTGCGGTTGTGGAATATTGTAGGAGTTTTCTTGTATCTTTATAAACTCCTTGATGAATGCATTTAGCTTCGGCTATATGATTTCATCTAAACAAGTTGGTATGTTATTCTCTTTTGTTCATGAAGTATCTCTGTGGAAATTTCATTAGGATCCCACTAGTTTCCGTACCTTTGCCAGTTTATATTTACATAAAGGGGGAGAATTAATGAGTAGTTCACACTATAAATACATATGGTTTACGGATCATTATGTAAGGGGCAATGGTTTTCATATTGAGATGAAGTATTGACTAAGGGGGAGCGATACATATCACCATAGTATTATTGTCAAAGTTGTGGTGCAATTGAAATTTGATATTGTATAATGATACTATATCACTGTATAACAATGATTGAGAGCAACTATTTTCTCATTGTTATTTCTACAGATCTTCAACAATTATGATGCAGAATTGAAAATCTATGGAATCATGGGAGTACTTGGAAGTGACGAAGATTTCAAGTAAAGTTGAAGAACCAAGGAGATCAAGCATTTGGATGAGAAGCTACAAAGTCTTATTTATTTTGTAATCCATATGTATTGATATATTTGTCACTAAAATTGACAAAGGGGATATTGTTAGAACACTGCTCGGTCAAACTCGCAAGCGTTGCTATCTCAAGCTTGTTTGTCAATCTTAGTGATCAAAACTATAAGTCTTGATTTCTAGTCTACTTAAAGTAATGTCTCAGACTAGGATAAATTGTGTAGTTGAGCTTTAGACTTCACTGCGTTCATCATTGAAGATGAATAACTATTAAGGAGAGCTTGTGGAACTTCATCAACAAAAGGTATGTGGAGACTGAATCTCATCTATCACTTGGAAAACCTATTTCTACTCTATCTCATATATTGAGACAAAAGTCGTATTATGATAATTTTCGACTATTCATATTTGAGATTTTGAGCTGAGTTTAACTCGCTTACATATTTCTCGAAATATGTGTTGGTAAGCTTTCGCTTCAACCAAGTTCATCTTATATTCTTGATGAAAGTCAAATGATGATCATGTGAAAATTTCCGAGTAATATCTTACATGGTTTGTGTGATACAATCATTTGGGGTAAACTTGGAATGTTTCGTTATGATTATTTCAATAACTTGAAAATTTCTTTGATGCTAATAATATGTGAAAACGGATATTTTCATCCTCTTAGAAAGTTTCAATGATTGAAATAGAGTTTAGAACAATTGGATTTGCACATAGTATGCGTACTTGCATATATGTAATCCATGTCCGTGAACCATAGTATGCATACCCGTATGTGTACATGTTGGTTTGTGAAAGTCCGTGTACCTAAGTACACATACCGGTACGCGTACTTGCGTAAGGTATAGATCCGGGAATTTATACTGAAGTTTGGAAGTGTTAAGGTATGCGTATCCGTTCGCATACTAGCGAACCCAAACCTATTACGGTCACTAAGGTATGCGTACATACTTAAGTGAATCATGTTCTAAAATCGGCTTGCTCATGATCTAATACATTTATATAATAAGGAATGAAATCTTTGCAAACCGTGGCTATAATGTTCATGAATTGATTCGAGTGAATCAAACCGATTTTGCTTCAATTGTGTTCTTGTATACTTCTATGAGAATATAACAACTGAACAACTCTAATAACTAGTTTCATTTGAGTCATTTGAACTAGTTGTGGTTAAGATGAATAAGGTTGATATGAGAGTGTTCATATATAAAATTTTAGTTAACTATTATTGATCCAACATAGTGTACACGTTTAGGTATGGTTACTCAAACCTAAATGAAGGTACATTTCATTTGTGTATAACAAGCTAAGTTCGATCTAACGGTTGAAAGATATTATCTCGAGTTGAATCATGTTTTCATCTAAAGGTGAATATTTAATGCTTTGTTACCAAGGTAACTTAGATTTCAAACCCTGATTTGAAAATTATATACAGGAGAACTCTAGTAACTGGGAAACCTAATCCCCACACCTCCTTGTGTTACTAGTTGTGACTAGTGTCGATTCTCCTTTAACCTTAGGTTTTTCACGACCTTGTAGGTTAACGATTAAAAAACTTCATTGGAATTGTGAAGCCAGAGCTAACTATTTTCTATGTAGTTGTGTGTTCTGATCTTTCCATGTTCTATCGTGATTTAGTACTATCTTCTCTAAGATTTTCTCGAGAGTGATCTCTGATAGGCAAGATAAAAATTAGTCACAAACATCTTCGTCTCATCATTTGTGATTCCACAATATCTTGTTTCGCTATGATACGATTAATATTATTGTGAGGTAATTGATAATACTAGGTTGTTCTTTGGGAATATAAGTCCGGATTATCAATTGGTTCTTGTGCACCTTGATTTATCAAAAGACGAAAAAAAAAAACTCGTAGGTATTTATGTGGGAGACAGATTTATCTATTCCAATAGACTTTTCTATGTGAGACATATTTGTTTATCAAGTCTTCGACTTTGGGTCGTAGAAAATCTTAGTTGTGGATGAGATCAGCTAAGGGAATCAAGTGAGTAGTATCATTCTGGGATCAGCGACGTAAGGAGCGCAACTGTACCTTGAATCAGTATGAAATTGATTAGGGTTCAACTAAAGTCTAGTATGAAGTTCATTGGTTGTAGGCTAGTGTATGTAGTGGCTTAATACAATATGGTGTTCAAAACTAGACTAGATCCTCGGGTTTTTCTGCAATTGCGGTTTCCTCGTTAACAAAACTTCTGGTGTCTGAGTTATTTCCTTTTCCGCATTATGTTTTCTTGTATAATTGAAATGTCACAGGTTGTACGTTAAATCGATCAATTGGAAATCCAACCTTTGGTTGTTGATTGATCCTTGAGCATTGGTCTTTGGTACCGTTCAAGTTATTTCTCTTATATTCAATCGGGATCGCAAATTCTTATTTGCTGATTACGGATTGAATTAAGAGATAGAGATATAAAAATATTTGATATACTTTTCTCTAGATTGAGTCTGACTGTCTAGTTTTTTTCTCTTGAAAGTATATTGGAGTTTTTCTATTCAGATTACCGAACGAAATATTGGGTATGGTTGTTGTACCCCCGCTTTTTCACCTTGTATGTTTGGGTCTGACTCACGATATGAATCCAACTCGGCATATGAGTCGATGTTAGAGCATTGCTCGGTAAATCTCGCATGCGTTGCTATCTCAAGCATGTTTGTCAATGTTAGTTATCAAAACTATAAGTCTTGATTTCTAGTCTACTATAGCTAATGTCTCGGACCAGGATAAAAAAGTGTAGTTGAGCTCAAGAACTCTATGACGATCATCATACAAGACAAAGGACTACTCAAGGAACTGGTGGATCTTCATAGACTAAAAGGTATGTGGAGACTTGAACTTATCTATCACTCAAAACTCTATCTACTCCATCTCATATCTTGATATAAAAGTCGTTTTACTATATAGACTTTGATTATACACATTTGCTATTTCGAGCCGAGTTTATCTCGCCTATCTATTTCTCGAAATATGTGTTGGTAAGTGTTGATGGTGGATTTTAGTTCAGGGCTAAAATTATAAAACCAGATTTAGTGTTCTGAAATCCTGCAAAGGGTAAGGCCATTTGACAAATGATGAGCGCATAAATCCTCTCGTTTTATTTATTTGAAGCAATTCGATAAATATACAAAATTCATCCAGGATGGAGCATGTAGGATGCTATCCCAAATACCATGTGAATTTTTAGCATTATTAATTAATGCATGAATTGCCTTATATTTCTTATGTTGTTCTCATCAGGACTCTCATTGTTGGTACGGCATTATGACTGATTATTTCTCTCAGCAGAGTAACATGAATATCCAAGTGTCAATAATGATGCATGCACGAAATACCCGTACAGGCTACATCTATCGGTGTGTTATACTAGCCCGATTGAGCATATATCTCTCGATGTGTTATATTAACCCGATTGAGCATATTTAATTACCTAAGGGAAATCTGGATTGTCCGTGTCAGTCTCATAAATGGTCACAGCCACGCAGGTTGGTCGCATGATTTAACCAGCCTATACGAACCCTAGAAGGAGCATCCTATCACCATAATGACCACCAACGGGCCCGTTTTTTCCCTAGCCGGTCGAACATCATGCTTCACTTCCCATCATGCCAAAATGACAACCCTAAAGTAGGTGGCCGTACATCTTTTGGAAGATTCTCGAGTGATCAAGATTGCTTAAGAAAGTCTCAAAACGATCGTGGCCGTCCAACTTAACTAGCCTGATTGGACGACTTAGATCGCACCATGAAAGATGGAAGAGGCACCAACACGCACATTGGCGGGCCCACTCTATCCCTGCCTGATCATCTTTCTCACGAGCAAGCCATGTAGCAATAAACGTTTTCTCAAAACATGGATGGAGTGATGCTTTAAAGGGTCGCGAAATTATATTAGTGTCTTAAAATTGATCACGACCATCCAACTTCGTAAGCATGGTTGGATGGCTTAGATCGCACCTAAGACCATTGAACAAGTACACACATGCTCACCGTAGGCCCAATGTAGGCCCCACATGATCGGCCTCCTCAAGGGAGGAGTATAGCTTGAAAAACCGATCGGTTGAAGTTGCATATGCACGACCGATCCAAAACCTTAATTTGGGTTTGAGGCATGTTACATGTGTTGCTAATCGATCACGAGCGTCCATCTTCACAAGCTTGGATGGAAGGTGTAGATATAGACTTAAAGGGTCCCGAGTATGTCAACATGATCATCGTAGGCCCATATACACGCATGACCGATCGTCCTAGGCCAAGCATGGACGGAAGCCTCGATTCATTCGCCTTAAAGGTGGCATGCCGCGTCCCTTTAAGAATCCTTTGCGGCACAGGATTTCTGCCGCAAAACGATCACGACCACTCCTCTTTTCTAGACAAATTGAGTGTCCTAGATCGCACCTTCATTAGGTAAGGTGGTACGTACATGCACACCGGCATGTTGTCTACACGCATGCCTGGTCGGTCCCGCCAAAAATGTCTCCCATGCTTGGTTTCGGTCAAGCTGAAGAGTGATGCTTGCGCACCTCCTCAAAAACCTAAACCTCCATCAATGGTCGCAGATTAACGTCGTAGATCATCTCGTCCGTCCAAATCTACCAGCTTGGTTAGGCAGCCCAGGCTAGGAGTTAAGTGTCCAATAAAGTGTCGTGGTGATTACCATCAGTCACTCTACCACATGGAGTGATCGGACAAGGGAGGGCTTTCCTGTGCAGCCTCCAAACGATCATTCGAAGATGGCTAGACATGCACCTGTTTTAAGACGCTTAATCGTGACTTATACCGTTAAGCTTTAAAACAGCGATGCTTTATGCATATTGAATATATTCGATGCATTACATGCACATAATATACACGATATTTCTAGAATATCGATTTCCTAAATAACTCAGTTATTTAACCTAGCACCGTATGCTACTTAATGTGGGTCCCACGATCCACACTCGAGATATAAAATATGTCACAAACTGGGGGATACTTACTGGGGTATTGGTCTGGCAGTTTACAGTGTGCAGCGTGCAACGCGCCATCACAAGAACGTGTCAGGAGGCATGGACGGTTAGCGATGATGGGAGAAGTGGGATAAGACGTGATCGTGCAATCACCCACATGATCCCACTACTCCATCACTCAACTTCATCCACTTCCTACAAGATGAGGGTTTGTGCTCTATGACCTGTATGAATAGGTCATTTGCCTATTTTCCAAATAACACAAACAAGCACAGAAAACCAAGTGTTGTCATCCGTATCCAGAAAACACCAGAGCTGATTGCTTACATTATTGCACGCCGATTCGATATTTAGATACAATTCATAAACAACCAACACCTTCACAATCTCAACACCTTCTTCGCTTCCCTCCCTAAGATCAACCCCATCTCCTTCACTTTGTGACCGAAGCAAGTCTGGAACGTCCATTTCTTGGTTTATGCCAGAATTATACTGATTGATATCTCGAATCAAAAGCACTCCCTACAGTGCATTTGTTTAGGGTTTAGATTCATTTCTCACCCACACAACCAAAATTACCAAAACTAGCAGAAATAGTTTTTACCAATAAACAATTGGCGACCACAGTGGGAGATTAATCTCTCGGTTGTGAAGTCATTTCCATCAATAACCGATCCCATTGGTTGATTTCAAAATGGTTGGTCTTAGGTCTCACCAAACAATTTCCTCCAACGAAGATGCCCCTCTTCCCAACTGTGTGACTGATGGTGTAACCGGAAGAATCCCAACATTGATCGTGTTAGCATGGGTGCAAGAGATTCACACGAAGAACATGGACCTGATAAAAGAAACAATAAACGACATACTCGATCTCCTCTTCAAGATGACATCAGATATGAACGGTTCCCCTGTCACGAAGATTTCTACACTGGGGACTGATCCTTACAACGATCCTTATCAAGTCAATAGTTTCACTATGAACCAGAGGCCGGTGGACCAGGAAGCCTCTTCTCTCGTAGAAAATTTGTGCGAACTTTTACACCTCTCGAAGAATCAGCGGGCGGAGACATTTGCTGCAATCAACCAGATAGCCTTGGACATACAGTTAACTCCTTTGCGTCCAAAAGCCTCAAAAGCACCAGAGATATCTATGAATAACGTTACATTTACACAAGAATACATGATGGTGGAAGAAGGTCATAATCGGGCCCTACACGTTACTGCACGCATCAAGGATTCAGAGTTCAAGAGGGACCATATCTACACAGGAGCATCTTCGAATGTGATTACCCTCAAGACACTCAGGACGACCAAGGTTCTCCCAAGCATGATCGTGCGACAGCCTACCATGATGACAGACTTTGAAGGAAACCAAACCAACACGTACGGGTATGTCAATCTGAATTTATCTGTAGGACCTGTCCAGTCAAAGGTGAAATTCAAAGTTATAGAAAAGGAGCCGGACTACCACATGATACTGGGGAGACCGTGAATCATGACAATAAGATTGTCCGTTTAACGTATCACCATTGCCTAAAGACTATGCTGAATAGGGAAGTCATTCGTATCCCTGCATCATTGTTTTCTTATGTACCAATATGTGGAGTGGAATTGTTTGAACCAAGAGAAGCTCCGCGGGAAGAATCAGACATAGTTCATTGCATCCCACTCCCCACGTATGCGTCAATTCAGGAGGATAACCAACTCGCATCATTGAGGGCTAAGACTCACGATGCATCTTGGCAGACAAGACGTTCTTCTTCATCCGGTAAAGTCGCGACCCATGTTCACACTAAGAGGAAGCGAACCTTTGTGGCAAGCCGTGATCAGAAAGGGAAAACCGTCTACCGACGCCACCGTTATCAATTAGTATGGGATACTGTTACCCAGTCTCTCCGCCAAATGGAATGTTATACAACGATGGGCCACAAGAATAAGTGCTAGATTCTCCATGACAACTTCAAGATGGCACCAACTCCATAACTGATGAGCTCGAAATCGTTAACATCGGGAATGAGGAATCTCCTAAGCTTGTCTCCACCAGCTCTACCTTGTGTACGGATAAACACGAAGCTCGTGGAACTTCTCAAAGAGTACCAGGACATATTTTCTTGGACGTATGAAGAAATGACCAGTTTAGATGAAAAATTGGTCACCCATCATCTACATGTCATACCTGGATCCAAGCCGATCAAGCAATCTCCGAGGCAATTCAGGCACGATATAGAAGAGAAATCAAGACTGAGATTCAGAATCTGCTAGCTGCTGGCTTCATTAAGCCCGTCCATTATCCTACCTGGTTGGCTAATGTAGTTCCGGTGAAAAAGAAAAATGGACAGATCAGGTGCCGCGTAGATTTCAGATACTTGAACAGATGTTTCCCAAAAGACGATTTTCCTCTACCTAACATCGACATATTAGAAGATGCCACCAGCAGACATGGCATGTTCTCCTTCATGGATGGATATAGTGGCTACAATCAGATAAGGATATATGAGCATTACGCGAGTAAGACAGCTTTTCGAACTCCTCTCGGAAATTTTATTATATTGTAATGCCATTTGGTTTAAAGAACGCCGGTGCAACGTATCAACGCGCTATGACGGAAATCTTCCATGACATAATGCATAATAAAGTTGAAGACTACGTGGATGATATAGTGCTCAAATCAAAAGCTCGTGCGGCCCACACAGGAGTCTTACGACAAGTGTTCGAGTGCTATGAATACAAGTTGAAGATGAATCCTTTGAAATGCGCTTTTGGTATCTCTTCAGGAAAATTTCTGGGATTCCATGTGACCGCAGAGGGAATCAAAGTGGACCCATCCAAGACCCAAGTTATCCTCATGATTCCACCTCCGCGAACTGTGAAGAAACTCCAAAGCTTCATGGGCAAGAAAGAAGCAAGTTTTGTCTGGATCGCACTACAACAGGAAGCGTTTTGGGAGATTCAATGAACATTGTCATCTCCAAATCATCATAAAGGGTTCGCCTATTATGTCAGTCCGGACGAAGAGCGAGCCCGGGATATCTTCAGATCTATTGGAGCCAACACCTCAAGGGAGAAGCCTCAAGAAGATGGCGATGTCCGCATCATCATGTCGAGAAAGGATCCGCAGCTTGGGTGAATCACTCTGTCAGACTTAAGAGGAATGCTTCAGCGAAATAGCAAACATCTAAATGATTATGTCAAGAGGTCCTGAATTCAGGCACTGAAGGGTCACAATCCAAATGTGACTGAACAACAAGTGGTGTAATTGTGCATCAATAAGATGGTACTTGTCAATCGTGCTTTGTCGAAGAGCATGTGCTTTCATACACCCTTTGAACTCTGTGAAGCTTCTAAATGCTCTGGTTGCAACATTAACTGCCCTGCTAAAAAGAATAAGCCTGCCCGTTATAAAGAGCCTCATGATATTCGTGGAAACATACATCTCACCAACAGGCAATGCAAGCTTCAGCCTTCTGTAAAGCAGTTTCGCTGAAGCAGCAAGAGGAAAACCACCGAGATACAACATCCTGCATGTCCAAAATCACCAAATCCAAACTCCAGTACCATATGCACGACTGCCACAATGGTAAAACAACGTACAAGATATTCCATATCTGGATCGACGGTAACTACGTTAATGAGAGACGCTTTCAGAATCTGTCTCCCGTAGATGAAGTAATTGTGTTACCAAATTTGTTTAGAAAAGGAACTAAGTTCTTAGTTTATTTTTGGTTTGCTAAACCAGTTGGGAAAATTGATTCGGGCAATTATTTCCATGATAACATATCAAAACATAATTAATTGTATTTTCGGTTTTGATATTGGTTATTAAAAATGGTTTGTAAAACCATCGAGCTTGAATCAACAGGTTGCAAATCTATTTTTGAGATTTGTAAGATCCTTTTCATGTTGTTCATTATTTGTGACAAAAATGGGGAGAAATATATGGAGTAAATAAGTGATGCTGGTATCAATTTATGATTGATTGGTGTCACTAGGTAAGAGGACGACAGTGCTTGAATGTTTATCTAACGAATGAGAAAAAGCACAGACTAAGGGGGAGTAACATATCATATGAATGGGATAACAAAGATGTGCGGATTGAATATCTACCTAGCTCACCTTTAGGGGGAGTATAAGCTTTGTTATTATAGTGCAGCTACTACATTTTTGAGGATTGAATGAATGCAGGTTATGTGCTGTTGATTCGGGAATCAAGCGTATGTGTAATGAATTATTGTAATTTGTTTATCCATATGATTGTAAGAGTTTTGTCACTAGAATTGACAAAGGGGGAGATTGTTAGAGTATTGCTCGGATGAACCCACCAAGCGTTGGTATGTCAAGTTTGGTTGTCATATTTTAGTGAAGCAAAACTCATTTCAGAGTCGCTTGATTTAAATGTACTAGAGTCAACTTCATATAGGTTAGCTTGAAAGTATTAGGATGAGATATTACAAGTATTGCGAAGACTAGAAGAAGTGAAGAATAACGGAGCTACAATGACAACATAATCCTTCTACTTGAGGTTAGTGATATTTGACTTGAACTGTTTCATTCCCTAACTTATCTTTCAAGTCGTGCATATTGAAAACATAAAACTGTGAAGCATGAACACTCTAGATAGACATAGTATTAAGGAATACAATATGAAGTTTCTTGCTTAACCATTAAACTTTGTATTTAAGACATCGACATAATCGTATGAATGTTATTTGTGATTATGTATGGGTATGAGGTGAGGATTTCATCCTAGGGAACAATGTATACATGTGTTCTAAGGAATTAAGTTCATGATATGTGTTGTGAACCGAAAAGGAAATCGACAGGCGTTATTGGGGCTGTTCTTCATTGCATATCTTATGAACGACCAATATGTGTGAATTAGTATAACTGCTCACGACTTGTTTGTGTTCTTGGTAGAACTATTCACATGAGGCCTGACTTATGTATTGGTATGACTTTTATTAGTGAAACCGATCTTAAGTAATCACCTAGGGTATGATCGGGTTATGTATGTCTGAACTTATTAATGGGAAGAGGGTAACCGATCCTAGTAAGAGGTACAGTGCATCACAAGGGGAACCGATCATTGTATGAGGTGCAACAAAGTTTATGGAAGAAATGGGAACCGATCCTACGAACATGTGCAACAAGTTTTTGGGAAGGGAGAACCGATCCTATGGACATGTGCAGTGCATACAAGTTAGATACCAAATATATGTGGGGAACCGATCCTAGTACCTAGTCAGCCATATCTTTGGTAAGCTAGTGTAACTATGCACATTACTCACATGGAGGTAGAACCGAAACTTTTTTTAGTAGAACCGTAAACCCATGTGTTGTGATTGACTGGAACTTGATCAATCACATAGTTCTTGAAAGTCAGATGAACCTATTCTAAACTTGTTAGGAAGTGTGGTAAATCGGTTTCAAGTGAGTAACCATGGTAAAGACTTGCAAGAGTAAGATGTCGACACTCTTTGAATACGGTGCATTAATGCTTATTCTATTTTGTTCAAAGATATTCCTTAAAGTCTAAGAAGGAAGTAAATCCTAAGATCGAATTAAATAAGTTAAGACTCTTTTTAATTAAGGGTTTTTAATTATATATGGAAAATAAGAATTAGTAATGTGCATTTCCTAATTAAAGATTTTCCAAGGAGATTTCGATCATTAATTTTGGACAGTGCATTCACAGGAATTATGAAAACCGAATCTGGTGGTGTAAGGAAAATATCTTGAGAATATTTTCGGTTTTGGAAATTCCTTGGTGTCCAAACTTCTTTGTCTATAAATACTTTGTGTTTGCATTTCTAGCAAACTAATCATGCGTAACCTAGACTTACTCGTTTGTCTTTGTTACTGGTAAAGCCGCCTATCGGAGAGGAGAGTAATCTAATTAGGTGAAATCTCTTACGGACGCTCAATTTAAAGTCTTCTTTGGGATTGAGAATCTCTAGCGCGACTCGTTGGTGGGAAACTAGATATTGTGGTTTATCTTTAGTTTTCGTATTGATTTGATTGACTAACGGTGGTTGAATCTTGATTGCACCTAGTTTGTTTATGCTTGAGAATCTTCTCTTCTGATATAAGATTCACTCAAACTAGTTCAAGGTTTCGACATGGATCTTTAGACTGTTGTTAGATCTAAAGATGATCTAGAGATAATCCATTGTTAGCAGACTCCGTTTTGTGTGTGATTAATCACAAGAGATTCAAGTGATTGTGTGCAGGTGTTTATTGAATATCTAAGAAGATTTGAAGACAAAGAAGATATTGAAAATTTCTTACTTGGTGTTTTTATAATCTTTGGTGTGCACAATACTTGTTTGGGAAAAAGATGATCCAATTTATAATCGGTTTATCATTGTGCTAGATTGGATTGATTAATTGAGGAAGATCAACATCAACACATATCACTTGATTGAAGAGTGTTGTTGGCTTAATCTTAGTGATTACCTTTGGGTGATTAAACGTAAGATAGATCTTGGAACCTGGCAAAGGAGTTTATGTTAAGATAAACAAGGGAACCTTTGCGCAACTCATATCACTTGGTTGAAGAGAGTTGATACCAAATAGATTTGTTGTTCCTTTACTGTTTAGAATATGAACCAAATGAATTGGTCCAAGTACGTGACTTGTTTACAGGTTGGAGGCGTGGGAATACAGACAGAACTAGGTGAACTATAGGTTTACTTGCTTGGTCTCAACTATACGAAGTTGTCTTATTTTGTATAGCGACTTAATCCTGAGAGTATTCAATTCTGGACTAGGTCCCGGGGTTTTTCTGCATTTGCGGTTTCCTCGTTAACAAAATCTTGTTGTGTCATTTACTTTATATTTCCGCATTATAATTTTTTTATTATAATTAAAGTAAATTGCACAAACGTTAATTCCTATTTACTTGATATGTGAATCCTATTTAGTTTGGTAAAGTCCGAACCTTTGTATCAAGTAAACACACTTTGTTGTTGTATTATCTCGATCTAGTATCCATAGACGATCACACAAAGTGTGAACCGATTTTTTGTATTGTCTCGACTCAGTCTATAGACAATCACTTTCGGGGAAAGGACTTATAGGAAGGAAAAGTTATAGCTTGAGGTATATTTAGGGTACCCTCGTCTTTTCAATTGGTATCTGAGCAGGCAAACACGAAAATATCTAAAAATCTGTGTTTGGTGCGATCCATCCTATAAGAATTGAATCCATGTCTAATTCAGTTGGCGTTAAGCAAGAGTTTGACTACTCAAAGGTTGAAGATGTTACTACCTCGTTGACTCATGATCCAGGAGTTGCGAAAACATCTTTGTATCTTTTTGATGAAAAAGAAGATGCTGATAAAGAGTTGGTAAAACTCCTAAAGCCTATAAAAACTCTGTCTTCTAAATTGTTGATTTTAAAGACAGAGTCAAATCTTCTTAAACAAGAGATCAGAAATAAAGACAGTCAACTGAATAGTCTGACTGAAGAGAATATGAATCTCATTGTCAAATTAGAAGCTCTTGTTAATTTTCTTGATAAAGAGACAGGTCCAATGACTCTGACAAATGATGCTGCTGTATTAGTCACATCTGAAACAAATCAAGATGATGGTAGTTTACCGAACTACATCAAGTCAGAAGAGGATGCGAAACAAGCTTCTATATCTACTAATGATAAGATGAAATCTTGTCCAAAGGAAACTTTGAACCGATTCCATGATAATGATCTTAAGGAATACACTTTTCAGTCACTTGACAGGAAACTTATACTTCTTCAACATACGGTGGTAAATTTTTTAAAGGAAGTTTCTTGTCTTAAAAAACTGAAAGATTATTCCTCAGTAGAAAGACATATTGTGCCACAACCCTATAAGATTAACTCAAGAATAGAGGAAAGAGTTGACAATAGCTTTTGGAAGAAGATTCCTCCTTATCCATATCGAAACAATTCTTGTTTTGATGAAGAACGATTCCAGAAGGAAGGGAAAGAGAGAATCTCTGCCAAGAAAAACAATGAGGAGTTCCCAATAATTGTTTCAGATAATCACACTGATGTGAATCATAAAAAAGTCCTTAGAATGAGAAAATCATATGAAAATCTCATTGAAAGAATTAAGAGAGATCTATCAGTCTCTGAGAATTCTCACATCAGTACAATTTCTCCACATGATCATATCTCTAGAGTTAGGAAAGATCATCGTCTTGGGAGAAAATATATTGGGAAGAAATTCCCTAAGAGAAATATGAACTATGGTTCTGATAGTCAATATAATCTTGAAAAAGAATATTCCGATACAACTTAGTTGTATCAAAATTGTGCATTCTCATCCCAATCTGTGCTCGTTTTTATGGATGGGAATGGCACGATAAATATGGAGCACATGTAATTTGTGTAATTGATTATCTGAAAGAGTTGTAGGTTTTTATGGATAGTTGTAAATCCAAAAATCGTTCATGTTCATCATGATAAGTTTTATTTGGAACCTTTGAATAAAACTAAGAAAATTCGGACAAAAGGAAATGAAACATATTTTTTAATATTTTTCGGATTCTACTGATATCTTTCGGTCCGAAACCTGACTCCCTATAAAGGGAAACTAGTCCTTCCAGTTTATTGATACCCTGATCCAATAACTCGCAGTGTCTCAAAGACTAATAAGGAGGAGGCTCAAAAGGTTAAAGATTGTCAAGGAATCAATACTGAGAGGAAGAAAAGAAGCAAATCAATAATCATGTCTGATTATAATTCTGAAGGTTCGGTTGGATTACAAGATGAGTCATGTATGTTGGCATAAAATCAACATGACCCAACCAAAGTCAAGTGGATTCGTTCAAACAGTATGAATCAATAATCCAAAGTTTTGAAAAACTGGAAACTGATCTAGTTACGACTTTCGGTCATCAGAATTGATTAAAAGAATGAATCAAAGGAACAAAAGAAGCTCTTGATGAACTCAAGGTTCTTATTGAAGATCTAGAGAAACAAAAAGTGGTTGCGAAAAAGTCTCTTGAGACATGCTTTAATAGTTTGAACACTGAAGAAACATCGGTGAACAACAAGACCACCACTAGAGATTAAGTTATATGCTGTAATACTTAATCTAGAAAAATGACATCAATTTTTGATTGCTTTCATTGATTGTATGAGTCTATTTTGTATAAAACTATTATGAATAAAGTTATTTAATTTATAATTGTTATTGTGATAGTTTTGATTTACATAGCCGGTACTTTAATGATTTATTTTATATGCTATGTATGCTTATGGGATGTTTGATTTCGGTTTTATGCCTTGATATTTGATCTCATAATCTGTTGTGAACCCTTATGGTTTGGGTGACTTTTTGATTTAGCGTGATTAAGTTCTAGCCCAAATTGGTAGGCTTTATCAAAGGATCATGAGGGGTTCCTGTAAAAACAATAAGTGAAAAAGTCACAATATGTTGAATCGGTTTTGGTTTAGCATAAAATCATATGTGTTTCGACGGTGTAGATGGTGTATTTTCGACAAAGGCTAAAATCGTAAGCCCATAATTATATGTATTCCTGATCCAGCAATCAGATGAATATTGAGGCTCATGTCTCTTATCGAAAGCATGAAAGCTCATGCCACAAGAACCTCTGACTGAGAATGATGTCTCTCAGAGTATATATATGTAGTCTCTCATCTGAGGAAACCGCATATCTCACGAACACTGAGCAATTTAAGTAACAACTTCTTTATAGAATCGAAAGATTAGACGGCTCCTAGACAGCTTTCCTGCTAGTATAGAGTGATAACGTCTTGAGGATGTAACAATGTTTTCCCTGACTATATTAAAGAAATATGACGCTTCAACAAGCTCATATCGCTCAATTCTCGAATAATTAATGCTCCTAGACGATCATACTAGTATAGATCCATCAATTATTCATTCTTAAAATCATTAGATTCATTTACTGAGTCTCTGAAAAATATTCAATATTCTTCGTAATATTTCGTTACTTCAATTTATGGTTATTCCCAACATAATTCCATTGGTTAGTAATAAATATTCAACACACGGGCATCTGAGTTACCTCTGAGTAAGCCCCGACCAAAATGGTGTAAATGTATTCGAAAAATAATGCATTAACAAACACTTGAATGAACGAACAAGTATTTCAAAATACGACGAGACGATGAACCTATGCAAATAGGAAAGAAAATAATAAAATAATAGTCAAGGTGCTAGGGGACTGGCTCACCGGCCGTCCAGTCATGCCGTGACCAGTCCCATGCCCAAATTCTATATTTTATCAAATTTTATTATTTTCCTTGATCTCATCAAAATCCTTTCATCTGAACAAATATCTTTCGTTTTGAGAAAACTCTTCAGTTTCATGGTGTTTCCTTCACACTGAGGAAATAATATAAAATTAGAGAAAATATGGTGGGGCCGTGATTATTAGCCAACCTAACATGCCTTGATCCCGGCCGGCCCCACACCTCATGGTTCCTTATTATTTTATTATTATTTCCCTAATCTCATGAAAACTCCTTAATCTCATGATATTTCCTTGATCCCATGAAAAATAATATAAAATTAAGGAAACCCGTGGAACCGGGCCATAGCCGGCCGGTCATGCCCTAGCTATCCCCACACATTTTATTTTATTATTATTATATTTTTCATGTTTCCTTAATCCCATGAAATTCCTTGATTTCATGATATTTCCTTCAAATTATGAAAATTCCTTCAAATCATGAAATAATACATAAAATTGGGAAAAATGCATGGGACCGGGCCCTAGCCGGCCGGCCATGCCCAAGCCGGTCCCACACTTCCTTATTTTATTATTATTATTTGTATGTTTTCCTCATCTCATGGAAACTCTTTGATTTCAACAAAACTCTTTGATTTCAACAAAAACTCCTAGGTTTTATCATATTTCCTTAAATCATGAAAAAATATTATAAAAAATAGGAAAATATTTTGGGATGGGCTCCTTGGCCGGCCAGACATGCCTTGGCCATGTCCGGTCCCACATTTTATGATTCCTTCATTTTTATTATTATTTTCCTTAATCTCATGAAGGTTTTGAAGGTTTCATCAAAAATCCATGATTTCTTCATATTTTCTCAAATGATTGCTCAAATGCACATCTGAAAATACCAAAATTCTCAGAACTGAGATACGAACACTTTGGTGACGTGAGCATGTTACCTTGACTGTCCAAGTTTGTCTCTTTGGCTTGCATGAGGCCGGTCCCACGTATTTTCACAGTTTGACCTAATTTGCGCAACTGCTCGTATCAGGTCCAAAACTCTTCCAAACAACCTGGAACTTCATGACACGATCATCATTCAATCCCGTGACCACCCAGGGCCGGTTTCATGACCCCTTGGTCGGTCCCTCGTATCTTCATAATTAATTAGGTTTTATCACCTAAGGCTTAGACGAGCATTATTTTAATAAATGATTAAACCGGCATTTAATCATCATTTCATCAACAAATCAACTGGTCTTCATGAGACCTTGATATTTGATCATGTGAGCATCTGGGAACTACATGGTCGATCCATGGTCCCATGTAGTCGGTCCCTCCTTCATTCCATGATTTATTTTCAATAAATCATCAATTGATCAAATTAGGGTTTTGAGTTCAAGGTTCATAATTCCATATTCAAACGCTAATAATTTTACATTGATCTCATGACCAACATTTCATTAATTATACTGTATTATGATTTAATACTTTATTTTGGTCATGCTACCAAATTCTCATCAAACGAGCAATATTTTCTCAAATGAGCAATACTTGCTCAAACCAAGGAATGTTGGTTCAACTATCAATATTCAACGATTCATCGAGTGAAAAATATTTGCTCACGTTAATTATCAATATTTATTTATGAATTATACCCCTATCTCAGCAAACATGTTCAATTCATGAATCTCATAACATTTTCAAATCACATTCGACTTAACAATACAAGGACTCATTATCCCATGAAGTCATGAAGTCAACAACTGACTAACTAAATACACGTCTGCCTTGCAGACTCCATAATCACACGAGACGTCAATCGTGTCACATGGGGGGATATTAGCTACGGTTTTGGTCTGGCGGTCTACGGCATGTGTGTTCATATACACGATGAGAATGTGAGCAAGTCGTGCAAGCAGTTGGAGGAGTTAACAAAGTAGTGGATGGAAAATCAACCAAGTCTTCGCACGTTGAGCAACTAGTTTTAACACGATTTACACTTTCCCATTCTTTGATTCCATCAAACTGTCACAATTCATGAGATCGTGGTGTTTACAATTCTAGCAGTATAAATAAGCCTCTGAATCATGATTGAAACAAGGACAATCTTACGTCAAATAGACAACACGAGATTAACAATCCAACTCTCAACAGAGCAAATTCAATCATTTAGAACTTATCTTATTTTCAGAATACACAACACACCCACTATCTTCGATCACCATTGATCTCACACATTTTTCAAATTCCCTCCTACAGATCGACCCATCCTATCTTGTGACTGAATTTACTCTGGAACGACCATTGTCTTTGTTTAGGACGGAGTACTACAGATTGATCTCTCAAATTCAAAGTACTCCCTTCTTGCAGTGCATCTGTATGAGGTTAAGCATTTCACTCGGTTCAAGGAGTATCCTTCGCACGATCGTGTCCTCAATTCCGTAAAAAACCTACAAATCATTTTGCCCCATCTATAGATTTGCGACCACTGTGGTATATCATTCTCTCGGTTGTAATTTTACTTATCACAAAAATGGTCGGTCTTAGGTCCGGTTCAGTTACCAACCCAGATTCAAGACCTGATTCTAATATTGCTAGCTCTAGTGACACTTCCAACACCACTCCTCCGGTGCAACCTACCGCTACCACTCCTCCGGTGCAACTTTCCACTGCTACTTCTCTAGTGCAACCTACCACTATGACTCCTCCGGTGCAACCCGCTACTACTACTCCTCCGAACGCTGGTACCGGCATTGGAGCCATCAATAATCCACTCTTCGGACAGTCTCTTGAAGAAGTCATAGAAAATCCACCTACCATAGGTGATCTCATGAAAGTGCAAGAAGCTCTTGCCAAAAATCAGACTGACATGGATGCTACTCAGAAAGAACTATTCAACTATATCAAGACTCTTACAGACAAGATGTCAGAGAAAACTCAAGAGAAATGAAACGTCTTCAGATGATGATCCCGAGGTCACTCTGATCCATGTAGTAGACGATAAGGAAGTTCCTAAGGCTGCAAATAATCCACCAGCGAAGGAGCAATCCAATTTTATCACCCATGAAGACCTAGAGCGTCTTTTGGAGGATCGTGGAAAAGACAAGACATCTTATGTCCATCGTCATCAACCTCCATATCCTGCTGATACGCAGAGAACTCCTATGCCCAAAGGTTATACCTCTCTAACCTTCGCACTGTATGATGGAACAGGAAATGCTCGAGAGCATGTTTCCCGATTTATGGAAGCATTGGGTGAACATGAGCACAACCATATTGTCCGTCTGAAGGAATTTTCAAATTCTTTGAAAGGCATAGCATACACCTGGTACAACAACATCGCATCAGGGAGTATCAATAGTTGGTAAGAAATATGTTAGAGCACTGCTCGGTCAAACTCGCATGCGTTGCTATCTCAAGCATGTTTTTCAATCTTAGTGATCAAAACTATATAGTCTTGATTTCTAGTCTACTATAGATAAGGTCTCGGACTAGGATAGAAAGTGTATTTGAGCTCAAGAACTCCATGGAGATTATCATACAAGATGAAGGACTACTCAAGGAACCAATGGATCTTCATTGACTAAAAGGTATGTGGAGACTTGAATTTATCTATCACTCAAAAGTCTATCTACTCTATCTCCTATCTTGAGACAAAAGTAGTTTTACTATATAGACTAAGAATATGCACATGTGACATTTTGAGATGAGTATATCTCGCTTATCTATTTCTTGAAATGTGTGTTGGTAAATCTTTCTCTTTATCCAAGTTCATCTTTGCCTAGTAACGAAAGTCATGTTATGTTTCAATCACTTTGGAAATCGCTCTGACGAAAACTAGTTCGTGAAAACAACTATATGACGTCCTCTGAGAATGTTTCAATGATTGAAATGAGAGTTTAGACTATATAACCATTGTGGGATATAAACATTGTTGTGGTAACACATATATGTATAAGTCCTTAACACTTGAACCGAAGTTTGCGAACTTTGTTGATCAAGTAGAACCGGAACGTGAGTAGCAACTCAGTCCGCGAACCCAGTCCGCGAACTGGCATAAGTTCTCAAACCCAAGAATATCTGCTGAAGTTGAAGCTCAGGTGCAGTCTGCGAACCCAGTCCTCAAACTGACGGAAGTTCTCATCCCGAGAAATTATGCTGGAGTTTATTAACTTCAACCGGTTAGCTTGAGTCCGAGAACTCAGTCCGCGAACTCAAGAGGTTGTGTCTAAAAACGTTGTTCGTGAACTTATTTTAAATTACTAAGGAATGCTTTTGCATACCGTGGATTTATAGTTCATGATTAATGATTCAAGTGAATCACATCGTTTTTGATTCGATTGTGTCTCTTGTAGTACTTGAGATCTCATAGCAATTGAAAAACTCTCTAACTAGTTCATTTGAGTCATTTGGACTAGTTATGGTGAAGAAGAATATGGTTGATATGAAATTTATCATTTGGCTAACCATTTGGTTGAATAATATTGAACCAACCATTGTACACGTTTGGGTACAGTTACACAAACCCAAAACGTCAAGTACATGTGTATATGACAAGCTAAGTTTTCGATCTTACGGTTGAGATATATTAGCTTGTATCTAATCAGGTTTTCATCTAACGGTGAATATTGAATGCTTTGTTACTAAGCTAACATTTATTGCAAACCTTGATTTGAAAGATTATATAAGGAGAACTCTAGCCATTGGAAAAACTAATCCCCACACACTTTTCTTATGTGATACTAGTTTTCTCTAAGCTAGAGTCGATCTCCATTAACCCTTGAGTTTTCTCTCCAAAAATCGGGTTAACGACTTAAAGACTTCATTGGGATTGTGAAGCCAGACCGATACTACTTATCTTGTAGTTGTGTGATCTGATCTTCCTATTTCTATCATAAGAGTACAATTGTAATAATTGGCTTGAGATTTTTATCTCCGATAGGCAAGATAAAAGTAGTCACAAACATCTTCGTCTCATTATTTGTGATTCCTCAATAATCTTCTTCGCTGCGTCGATTAAGTTTATTATGAGGTGATTGATGAAACTGAGTTGTTCTTCGATAATATAAGTTTGGTTTTATCGATTGGTTCATGTTCACCTTGATTTATCAAAATACGGAACAAAACGCATAGGTTTGTTCATGGGATACGAATTTATCTATTACCTGTAGACTTTTCTGTGTGAGACAAATTCGTTTGCTAAAGTCTTCGACTTTGGGTCGTATGAACTCTTGGTTGTGGGTGAGATCAGCTAAGGGAATCAAGTGCGCAGTATCCTGCTGGGATTAGAGGCGTAGGATCATAACTATACCTTGGATTAGTGTGATACTTGTTGGGGTTCACCTAAAGTCCAGACCGAAGTTAATTTGGAGTAGGCTAGTGTCTGTAGCATCTTAATACAGTGTATGTTTAATCTGGACTAGGTCCCGGGTTTTTTTTTGCATTTGTGGCTTCCTCGTTAATAAAATTATGGTGTCTGTGTTATTTCTTTTCCGCATTATATTTTTATATAATTGAAATAATACAGGTTAAAAATCACCCACTTTGATCTCCGAAGAATGATCCAAAAGATCAATTAGAATATCCGACCTTATTGGTTGTTGATTTAAATCGATTGACACTTGGATATTGGTCTTTGGTACCATCCAATTTATCTCTCTTTGATTAGGATCGCGAATCTTATTTGCTTGAGTAAATCGAATCGAGAGATTGAGATAATAACTCATTGAGATATTTTCTATTGATTAAGTCTTGTTGATTCTCTAGAAAATAACTCGGAGTTGTCCATACAAATTGTTAATCTAAATATTGGGTGAGGTTGTTAGACCCCCGCATTTTAAAAATGGTTTATGCTTTCTACAAGAAGTATTTCTTTGTTTCAGAACAAATCACCCTCTCTGATCTCCGAAGAATGATCCAAAAGAGCAACGAACATCCTAACGATTATGTGAAAAGGTTCAGAGTGCAAGCTTTGGATTGTCATTATCCAAACGTCACAGAGCAACAACTCGTGGGCTTGTGCATCAATGGAATGATTCCATTCTACAGAGTCTTATTAGAAAATATCAGGTTCCAGACCTTCTTAGAACTTCATGAAGCGGCCAATAGATCAACAACTACTGCACATGCTTTATTGGAAAGGGCTAAGACTACAAAATCTGAAGAACCACGAGAGACTCGAGGTAGCAGACGTTTAATCAACAAATAATACAACCTTCAACCTTCCACAAATGCTGTTACGGAATGCAACAAATGAAATTCTGAGCTACCGCGCAAGCATGCTTCCTCAACTCATGCAAAGACGTAAAGGAAATATAATACTCAAATTCCTGCTCAACACACAGAAGCCGATCCAGAGGCACCTGATTTTCCCTGATCCATTGAGAAAGTTATTGATATTCTAGACACCTGGGTTCAAGACGGCGCAATCAAACTGCCTTACGTTAAGAAGGATCTAACTAAAGAGGCCATGGAAAATCCGCGCTACTGTCGCTTCCATAGGTTTTTCAACCATCCCACAAGTGATTGCAGAACTTTAAAGCGTATATTTAAGGAAAAGATCGAATCAGAAGAACTCAACTTGGGGACTGAATGAGTGCACATAGATCCTCTCCCAGTCAGGACCTTCACTCTCTCTGAACCATCTTCCAAAGAAGCGGTTCAATCCTTAATTGATCATGTCTGTGAATTGTTATACTTATCAAAGGCTCAAAGGGGAGACATATTTGTTGCACTGAATCATATCGTGTTAGGGAAGCGTTTATTGATTCAAGAAGCATTTCCTGAGCCACCCTCAACAACAGACAAAAAAATGTATGACTGGGGACTTCTCACCACAGTCCATCTCAAAGGAAACGAGTTCAAACGAGCATTGATTGATGTTGGCACTGTTGTTGATGTCATACCTATGAAGACTCTCAGAGCTGCTGGTATCACACGACAAGAAGCCATTCATGCTCCAGTAATAATCACAGATCACAAAGGAACACCCCGAGACGCTTATGGACACATTACTCTCAAGGTGAACATAAACTCATTCTGGACGGAAACAAAATTTCACATAATCCGAGAAGACCCAGGATATGACATGGTCCTTGGACGAGCATGGATTCATGATGGAAAGGTAACACCAATACCCTCAATTTTACATCTCTCTGTTGAAGAAACCTATGATTCAAAAGGAAAAAAAAAGAAAACGTCTCACCATACAAGTATCTAAAGGAGGTCAAAGCCCTAACGGAGCTAACACAATATCCTTAGGAAAATGCAAATGCTTTCATACTCAGGCAAGTCTTATTCCTCCTCATGTGCCCATAACATCAGTTTTCAAATATGCTTATTTGGTCGGAGGGCTTCACTCCACCAATAACTTAGCAATTACAAAATACTATGAATGGACAACCTCACCTCAGCAATATTTCACCGAATTGATAAACTCCGAGCTTCTTCGAATCGAGCATACCATCAAAAGGTTTATTGTTGAAGACGTATCCAAGCATGACAAAAAAAATATCTAAAATACTCTCTCCCGCACGAGTGTCCATACATACCGCAACCATGGAACTCCACTATATGAGGAATTCCAAATCAACAGAAGATATTCAAAGCACGGACGGTCAAGCCTAAAAAATTACAGGAAGGAGACTTAGTTCTCAAAAAAACTAAGCGTAATTCCCATTCTGCAAATAATTCCAACTGGGAAGGACCCTTTATGATATCTAAGTCTGTTGCTAGTGGATACTACAGATTTATCAACATGGATGGCAAGGATGGTGTGGCCGTAATACACGAAAATTGGCTCAAGGCCTTTGACGTATTAGGTTTTGTATATTTGAAGTATTGGGCGCAACGTCCAAAATATATTTGGCATTTAGAGTTTTCTTTCATTGTATTTCAA
The DNA here is from genome assembly GCA_023529315.1 of Papaver bracteatum. Taxonomy (NCBI): domain Eukaryota; kingdom Viridiplantae; phylum Streptophyta; class Magnoliopsida; order Ranunculales; family Papaveraceae; genus Papaver; species Papaver bracteatum. Next base: position 592,277 of record JAJJWX010004572.1, read on the forward strand.
TTCCTCCAAAATGTTTGCAATACTTGCATTTAGTAATTTAAATCCAATAATTTATCAAGATTCAGTTTACTTAAAGAAAATCTCTATCAAATCCAAAGAAAATCCTCAAACATCTACTTATCCAAAACCAATCAAAACCAGAAATAAAACCTCACATCTCTCAGAAGTTCAAGAGATTATGAAAAGAAATCAAAGGAAATCAGAAAAGAAAGATTTTTGCTCATCTGCATCCTTCAAGACTTGTAAAGCCACCTTCTCCATGTTCAGCTCTTCAGTCATCCTAGAAATTTTTTCTTCCTTCTCCTTCACAGCGTCATTGGGAAAGGGTATGTTATTTTCACATGAGTCCTTGATCGAATTCATCTCCTTACGACGCCACTTCACGTTGAAGCCAAGTCTCTCAGAATTCTCCAAGTTAAACTCCCAATCAAAGAGTACATCTGGAGTCAAAGTATTTCTCAACACGCAATATAACACTTACTTCCATTGTTAAAGAATAATCACGCTTTGGGTCTCTAGTAACGACGATGTGACCGAACTTCCTCCATATTTTATCATATAAGCCAGAATATCTAACGGGACCACTGAATCCACCAACTAGCTCATGGTATGGGAGTGATGCATCAAATGGGGGATCAAAAGCAACTCCTGCACTTGGGTATTCATGCACCACTATATGGTTTTCAATCACTAGAGAAATTTCTACAACAGCAGCTTCTTCAGTCTCTTCTATTCGCGACTCAATTCCTTTCACCAATGAAGCAACAACAATTGAAGTCTCGATCTCTTTAATTGCTTCAATAACAACACTTTCATGGCCTTGAAGTTCAGAGATGGTTTCCTCTTTATCAACAATCCCATGGTTGCTCGTTTCTTCATTATTGGATCCTTCATTCTCAACTTCGGTATTTTGCACCTAATACGAAGATTACATGAGATTGGGACCATCCAAGCATGAAACCAAAAGAAGTCATGAACTACAACATACAAGTGGTCTAACATCATCAAAGTTCTTTATTACACATGCTAGTGTTGAGGGTGGTTTTTTAAACAAAGGGTAAAATTTTAAAACCCCAAATAACCTAATGTCACCGGTGACACATTTATTAGGACATTTAATGCATATAGTCAGTAATTAATGGGGGTATTTTTTCAAATTAGGGTTACAACGAACAAAACCCTAATCACCTCCGTTCCAATGGCAAATCATGACAGCCACACCTAACCCAAGATATCCGCGCCATGCCAAACGTACTCTGCCTTGGCCTTAGCTATGCTAGTCACACCAAACACGCCAAAGCATGCTAACCATGCTAGCCGCACCTACGTGCCAATGGCAAATCATGCCAGCCACACCTATCCTAAGCTAGCTGCGCCATGCCAAATGTACTCTGCCTTGGGCCTAGCTATGCTAGTCACACCAAATGCGCCAAAGCATGCTAACCATGCTAGCCGCACCTCCGTACAAATGGAAAATCATGCCAGCCACACTTATCCCAAGCTAGCCGTGCCATGCCAAACGCACTCTGCCTTGGCCCTAGCTATGCTAGCCACACCAAACGCGCCAAAGCATGCTAACCATGCTAGCCGCACCTCCGTGCCAATGGAAAATCATGCCAGCCACACCTAGCCCAAGCTAGCCGCGCCATGCAAAACGCACTCTGCCTTGGCCCTAGCTATGCTAGTCACACCAAACGCGCCAAAGCATGCTAACCATGCTAGACGCACCTCCGTGCCAATGGAAGATCATGCCAGCCACACCTAGCCCAAGCTAGCCGCGCCATGCTAAATGCACTCTGCCTTGGCCCTAGATATGCTAGTCACACCAAAACCGCCAAAGCATGCTAACCATGCTAGCCGAAACTCCGTGACAATGGAAAATCATGCCAGCCACACCTAGCTCAATCTAGCTGCGCCATGCCGAACACACTCTGCCTTGGACCTAGATACGCTGGTCACGCCAAGCCAAACACCCTTACCTTGGTCCAAGCCAAACACCCTTACCAAACCGTGGCCCTAATGGCCGAGCATGCCATTTGCACATGCCAACATGCTCGCTGGTAGCTTTCCTTACCAAACCGTGGCCCTAATGGCCGAGCATGACATTGGCACATGCCAACATACTCGCTGGTAGCTTTCCTTACCAAACCGTGACCCTAATGGCCGAGCATGTCATTGGCACATGCCAACATGCTCGCTGGTAGCTTTTCTTGCCAAACCGTGGCCCTAATGGCCGAGCATGCCATTGGCACATGCCAACACGCTCGTTGGTAGCTTTTCTTACCAGGCCATGATCCAAGTTGGCCACGCATGCCATTGGCACATGCCAAAACCCATGCTGGTAGCCTAACTTGCAAACCGTACAACCTACCACCAAGGCATTTCACACATGCCATTGGCACATTCCACACACGCCACTAGCAGCTCTGGCACTGCCACTTACACTCAACGTACAACCTACCACCAAGGTATTCCATACATGCCACACACGCCACTAGCAGCTCTGGCACTTCCACTTACACTCAACGTACAACCTACCACCAAGGCATTCCACACATGTCATTGGCACATGCCACACATGCCACTAGCATCTATGGCACTTCCACTTGCGCTCGAGGTGCAACCCACAACAAAGGTATTCTGTACATGCCACACGCGCCGCTAGCATCGCCACTTGCACTCAAGGTGCGACCAACCCTCGAGACATCAACACAAACTGGGGGATTCTTTCTTGGGGTTTTGGTTTGGCGGTCACAACGTGCAGCGTACACTACGCTCACAATAAGAACGGCGTGAAAAGGAATAAAAGTGGTCAATTAAATAAGGTAGTAATGGTGAAAAACGTTTTCACCATAAACACCTGCGGTTACCACCTCCTCTATTTAATTTTCGACTTTACTCTATTCCTTAAGGAGGAAAGGTTACGTTCGATCTCACTTGTATAAATAGGTATCACCTATTTCTACCAGACAACAGGTCTTGGTCAGGAAAAAGACAACACTATCCGATAACCACTTTGCAAGCTCTCTCAAAAGCTTCCATCACTAGAAAGCTTCCTAAGCTTCTACTTTTCTGATACAAGTCGAGATACTACCTTTCCAGAACTCTCTGGTCTCAACACCCTTCTTCGATATCCTCCCCAAATCAACCCTTCTCCTCCACTATGTGACCGAAGCAAGTCTGGAATGACCATTTCTTGGTTTAGGCCGGACTTGTACAAATTGATCTCTTGAACCTAAAAGTGCTCAATGTGCAGCACATTTGTTTAGGGTTTGAACCATTTTCTCACTCACCTACCGAATTTATCGAAATTGGCAGAAACAATTTTTACCCATAAACATCTAGACATCAGAAAATAACATGAAAGTCGCACGAACTCGTTTTACAACAAGCCCGCCTGGGGAGATTTTACACTGCCCTGTACAAGACGATGAACTGGGAAAATTTGGTAAAGAATCAAAGGTTTAGTTATACACCATTCTCTTCATATGGATATTATCTACAACATATCAAAATTTCATAACAATCGGATAAACGAGAAATAAGATGTGGTCGAGACTTCAGACTACATGACAGTTGAAAATTTCCTGAAAGTTTCCTGGATGTTTACTATTTCATCTATTTCGATTCCTAAACATGCTCAAAACTTAAAAATCTTCTTCGTGAAAGCTTGGAAATTTCCTAGGCATAAAGATACATATAAGGATCATGAAAATCTTACATCAGACGGAGATTTTACGATGCTTTTGCTAAAATGCTGAGTTCAGAATTTTCCGGTGACGTATTTTCGGCAAAACTTTTCATATATTCACATGCATTCTCACTCATTCAGTCCTAGATCAACAAGTTTATGTTTCTATGGATAAAATACAAGAGAAATACTTACTTGGGTGGTTTCCGAAGCGCTCAAGGAACCAGAATGGCTCGCACCGATATTGACAACACCATTACTTTCATTCGGTTTCGAACTCTGAGAATTTTCTTCATCACCATTCTTTGAGCGAGAATCACCAGTATTCTCCACTTCCATGGAAACATACTCCTGGATATATTCTCAACAATTAGTATTTTATTTACTAAGCATCATAATTTGCTATATGAAGGAATACTTACTTCAGATTCTTCTTCAACACCGAAGTCAGAAACCGTCTGCCCAGTAGTAGAGAACTGAAGACCGTTAATACTCGATGGAGTAAAATTCTGCAAAAGAATAGCAAAGATTGGTTTCAAGATCCTAATTACATGGATGAGAAGAAGTCATGATGAAAGAAATATCGATAACTCACCAAACAAACAACTGGGGACTTTATGGTGTTAGGTAACATCTTATAATTTTTGCTCCTGACTTCTCCACCATGGACAGTTGCTTCAGCCTCCAAGAGGTTTACATCAATTCCCGGTCTTACATTACGACCGCCATGCAAAAAGAAATTTTGATGCAATGATCAAAATACAATCATCATAATCTTATGAAGACTTCGTATAATACTTACTTGTGAGCATCCTTGAGATGTTTTCCGTTTATCACTACCAAGGAAATGCTTCAATCTTAGTCGAGTAGCAATCATCTCAGGACAATGACGCTCCTTCATTAAAGGTTGATCAACTCTCACAAAGTCAAATAAACGCTGGAGTTGTTGATACCAAAAGTTTATGTAACCCGGAGTTACATACGAAACTCTCTCAGAGCTGGGGAACCAGAATTCGCTTCCTTCCATATGTGTGAGATCCAGACGAGTCATGAGCTGATTAACTGAAGATTTTCTTCTTCGAAAAGTTAGAACACATTGTGTAGGATCAGAGTATCGCCAAAATAATACTCCTGCGAGATTTACAACGACTGTTATGCGAGCTCTTCAATGACGCTCTGCGAGTGTCACAAAACGATTGAAAGAATGACGTAACGGATAACGACAACTGAAACATGAGGAAAGTGTGATGATGCCGCGAGGATCACAAACACCCGCGAGGGTTAACATTATAATAGCCGCGAGAACATCACGAGTCAGATCCAACATAAAGAGAATCAATAGGTTCAGAAAGGAGAGAGATAAATTTTGGAGTCAAGAGAGAGTTTTGAGGAGAGAGAAAATTCTTGTGAGCGGTTGTATTCTGGATTTCTTCCATTTCTGAGAATTAATCAATAAAGTGTTATTATTAATCTTCAAATATGTGTTGATAATTGTGGATTCTGGTAAGGGGTTTAGTGTAGTTTTTCCTGCAACTAAACTTTGGTGCCCGAAAAAGGGACTGAATGTTTGAAAATCATAGAAGAGGTGAGATTAAAGATAAGAATTATTCAAGATTGAGAAGGCGATTGAACAAATTGGTAAAATAGTTGAAGGAAAAATGATTATAGCCAAAGAGAATTATAGGAAACTGGAGTGTAGTATGATAACGAGATAAATGATCCACAAATTCCATGAAAACATTAGGGGAAGGATACATAAACGAGATTCTGAAGGAAAGAAAATTATGACGGTGGAGAAAGTATTACCTCTGAAGGATTGGGAAAAGCAGAAAATCACATTTACAGCAACAGAAATACCAGAAGAAAATTTAAAACATACATCTCCTTTGGTAATCACGGTATCCACTGTACCAATGAAAAGGGGAAATCAATAAAATCTGCGGAAAAATGGGACTTGAATAGAACTTTGGTGGACGCATGAAGTTCTGTGGATATAATATTTTATCATGCATTTAAGAAAATGGGATACAAGGATGAAGAAATGTCTTGTTCAACATATCATATTCATGGCTTTGGAAAATCTTTAACAAAACCTAAAGGCGAAATAGTGGTACAAATTCCTCTAGGAGAGATTGAAACACAAGTAACATTATGTGTGGTAGACGTGGAATCACCGTATAACATGATATTGGGAAGACCATGGATACATGCAATCAAGGTTGTAGCATCAATGCATCAAATTTCCTATGCCCAGTGGAATTGGAGAAATTAGAGGAGACACAGATCTTGCGAAGTTGTGTTATCAAATTAAAGTAAGAAATTATGAAGGACGTCCAAAGCTGCAGAAAGCTTGCAGAAAATTGGCAAAAGAGGTAAAGAAAGAAGAAGAATTTAAAATTTACATGATAAGAGCGAAAGAAGGAAAAGGAATACCCAGCGAGATTTCGCAAGAAGTAGATGAACCTGCGAGAGTTGTTAAAACCTCAACACCAATGGGAGAACCTGAAGCCAGCTATACCGCAGCAGAACCAATAAAGGAAATAAATATTGGAAGTGAAGAAGAACCTAAGATACTGAAAATTGGAACTAAAATGGATGCAGATAAAGAAGAGCGAACCGTAAATCTCCTGCGAGAATATAAGGACATCTTTGCATGGAGCATGGATGAGATGCTTGGAATAGATCCATCAGTTGCGTGTCATAAGTTAGAAATTAACAAAGTGGTGAGACCATTCAAACAAAAGATAAGAAAAATTGCGACAACTTATCACTCCAAGATAGAAGAAGAGTTGCAGAAAATGCTTGATGAAGGAATTATAAGGCAAGCAAAATACCCGGAGTGGATTGCAAATATGGTGGTGGTCCCAAAGAAAAACAAGGGAATAAGAATTTGTATAGACTTTACTGACTTAAACAAAGCTTGTCCTAAAGATAGTTTTCCATTACCAGATATTCCTCAAATGGTTGAATCAGCAACGGGAAATGATAGAATATCTTCATTAGACGGGTATAAAGGTTATAACCAAATTCCTCTCGCAGAAGAAGATCAAGAGAACATCGCATTTTTTGCACCAAGAGGGTTATACTGTTACACAAAAATGCCCTTTGGATTACGCAAATCTGGTGCAACATATCAAAGAATGGTGGAGAAGGTGTTCGCAAGGTGGATCCACAAAATATCAGAGGTGTATGTAGATGATATGTGAATCAAAAGTAAAGAAGCTAAAAACCATATGCAAGATTTAAAGGAGATTTTCGATAAAATGCGACTCTTTAACATCAAGGTGAATCCCGAGAAATGCATTTTTGGAGTAGCGTCAGGGAATTTTTTAGGATATATTGTATCAAAAGAAGGAATACAAGTTGATCCAGAGAAAGTACAAGCAATTCGTGACATGCCAACACCAGCAACAGTAAAGGACGTGCAAAAGTTGAATGGGCTTCCTCGCTAGGAAGATTTATCTCGCGATCTTCAGATAAATGCAAACATTTCTTCAATATACTCAAGAAGGGTACAAAGTTCAAGTGGATAGATGAATGTGAGAAGGCTTTTCAAGGAATTAAAGAATATCTAATGAACATATCTATTTTACAGAAAGCGGAGCCGGTAGAAGAATTATTGATTTACCTTGCGACAACCTCGCATGCATTAAGTGCAGTGTTACTGCGAGTTGATGCAAGAATAGAAAAACCAATTTATTACATAAGAAAAATATTTAATACTGCAGAGAAAAATTACTCAAATATAGAGAAGTTAATTTTAGCACTGGTTTATGCAACATTCAAACTTCGCATTTATTTTCAAGCACATAAGGTAAAGGTGTTAACAAAGGTGTTCATTGAATCAGTAATGAAGAACTCAAAGAGATCATGCAGGGTTGAAAGATGGAATGCATAAATAGGACACTTTGAAATCAAATATGAAATCTTATCATCGCCAAAATCACAAGTTGTAACAGATTTTTTAACGGAATTTCCTCTAGAAGATGATGAAGCTGTGGAAGAAATGATGGACATAGAAGAAGAACATGAA